>CM077456.1:31606541-31934041 GCA_039654765.1 Mylopharyngodon piceus
TCGTTCTTGACAGCAGCCCTTGCTTGTTTTTTGTGTCATGAATGTTAATCAAACAGACAAAAAGAAAATCACTTGTGTAGTTTTAACACATTAATTACATTTAATTTATACAGTGAGACTATGCAGTGTTATTTTACATTTGATTTTTCAATTTCTGTACCTGAATACTGTTAGAATTACCTGGAAAATATAAAGCACTATTTATTTAATTTGTATCTTTGTTCTATTGTATTATATATCTATGCTTCTAATTTGTTCATTATTTTCTATGCATATTCACTCACCTACAAAATCCCCCCAATCATCCTAGAATGATTAATTCTTTCCAAATAGAGCTATTGAAGTCATCTGTTTTTTTTATATCGCAATATATATTGCAGAAAAACAAAATATCGCAATGTCAGTTTTTTCCAATATCGTGCAGCCCTATGTGATATCCCAAAATAGAAAAAAAAGAAGTTTTGTTTTTCCGAAAAAAAGCCAACAAGGACCAACTTCAGCCGACGGTGTGGAACACACTGAAAAAACTTCGTCGGCAGACGAACAAAAACTGCCCAACGGCCGACCGTCGGCTTGTTGTGTTCCAGGCTTTACAGATGTGGAAGGACACAAGGGTGAGTAATTAATGATAGAATTTAAATTTTTTGGGTAAACTAACCCTTTAAGGTGTGGTCAGCACACTAACCCTTCTGTCTGTTCAACTGCATTGTTGTCCTTCAGGCACATATGTGTGTATGGTTCCTCAATCCTCAATCTAAACATGAACCAACACCATGTATGCGCACATATTTCATCATGTCTTCTTCAAATGAAATATATAGAGTATGTGCAAATAAAGACACTGATTCAGCTTTAAGTCTGATCATAATCTACTTCAGACCAACGACTCAGTATTGGCTGATGCTGTACACGTAATCAGCACGATGCATTGCCTGTGCTGCTGACACAGGAGCCGGCCAATAATGAGCCGGTGTTCTGACGTAGAACCTGGAAGCGCAGAATATAAACAGTGTAGGAGAATGACAGGAGAAAAGAAGTTGTTGAATTAAGTCGTTATTTTTATTTTGTTTTTGCACACAAAAAGTATTCTTAACATTAAGGTTAAACCAATGTAGTCACATGGACTATTTTAACAATGTCTTTACTACCTTTCTGGACCTTGAATGTGGTACTTACATTGCTTTTTATGGGGATAAAAGACCTTTCTGATTTTATTATTATTATTATTATTATTTGTTTAGTGTCACCATTGTTGTGTTTTGTAGTATTGATGTATTGATGTCTGTGCCTCAGAGGTGATGCTTATAAGAAAAAAAGTCTTGTGTTGCAAGATGATGTCACACCTTTCAAAGATAAATCACAGCAGTTGCTTTACTATTGTGAAAGATCAATCTACAAAGTTATGAATTTGAAATAAGACATTGGTAAATCTTCATTCAAAAATAACGCTAAAACGAAATCATATTCAAGCTAAGAATAGTTGACTAACTTAAAATCAGCCAATTAGCTTATTTTATATTATAGCTTGTCATTGTTTTAAGAAATGTTTTCATTTGTCACACTTCTGACGTGGTTAGATCAGAAATTTGAATATGAATATACAAGGTTCAAGATCCCAAGCTAATGAAACACTAATCACCTAATCACTAATTAAACAATTACAGTGGTAAACAATATAATTTCTTAAAGTGGCATGGTTAAAGACAACTTTATAATGTAAATTCACATTAAAACAAGAGCAGTAAATTACTGTGATTTATTCATTTTGCTGTTGATTAAAAGTAATTAGTGAGAAATGTCCCAGTATGCATTAATGTCACAGTAAATTTGTCACTACAGCAATTTATTGTAAAATAATAATCTTTAATCCTATAAATTCCTGGCAATTTTTTTACAGTGTGATATAGCTGAGCAGTATAACACAAATAGAGTGATGTTTTCCTGAAAATCAGCACAATTGCAAAGGTGTTCGATATAATTTAATATAGTTAATATAGTGTGTCACATTTTAGACACAATATTGCCCTTTTTTTGCTCTATTTCGCAAACTAAAATAGTTCCAAACAAAACCACAGAGCTGTTTTGCATTTCCCATCAACACAGTGGTGTTTCATTACTGAATGAATATGTGTTTTTAACAAATCAGGTGAATCAAAGATTCAACGATCCATTAAAAAAGACTGTCACGTCATTTCTGAATGAATCAGCTGTTTGAACAAATCGGTTGAATGATTATAGTTGCTTTTTCACACATACTTAACATACACATCAACAATTAGGTCATCTACAAACACGTCAGCATTATGACCAGCTGACTGTAAATTTTATCTTTTATGTTCTGAATTACCTCAGTATCTGCAGCTGACAGTTTGGACTCTTCAGTCCATCAGAAAGAAGCTTCACTGCTGAATCCTGCAGGTCATTGTTACTCAGGTCCAGCTCTCTCAGGACACAGTTTGAGGATTGAAGAACTGATGACAAACTCGCACAACACTGAGCAGCGAGATTACAGCCAGCAAGTCTGAAAGAGAGCAGAACACACACATCAACAGTCAGATCATCTACAAACACATCAACATTATGACCAGTTGACTGTAAATTTGATCTTATATGTTCTTAAATACCTCAGTATCCGCAGTTGACAGTTTGGACTATTCAGTCCATCAGAAAGAAGCTTCACTGCTGAATCCTGCAGGTCATTGTTACTCAGGTCCAGCTCTCTCAGGACACAGTTTGAGGATTGAAGAGCTGATGACAAACTCTCACAGCAATGAACAGTGAGTTTACAGCCAGAAAGACTGAAAGAGAGCAGAACACACACATCAACAGTCCGATCAAATACAAATCAACATTATGTTTTAATTTACTATATATTATTGACAGTATTCAGTCATTGTACTTCACTGTCACTTTTTTTTTTTTTCTTTTGGAAAGCACACTTTCTATATTCATCTTAAATTATGTTATATCACATTCATATTATATTTATAAACTATTTAATAAAATGATCCAAACAATCATTAGTAATAATCTAAGGAATTATTATAATATAAACAAACAAGATATCACAATTTCATAAATAATGCTATGAGTTTAATGTTTTAAAATAATTACAATATTGAATAGTAAAAAAGGACAGATCCTTATAAAATTACAGCCAATAGGGGGCAGCAAATAATGGTCTTAAGAGTGAGTCATTAGAGTCATCCTTTCAAACAATTCATTCAAAACGCTTATTCATTTACGAATGCTGTATGAACAGGTCACTGAATCACTTTCTCAAATTACTCATTTAAAAACACAGATTCATTCAGAAACAAAACCCAACTGTGTGTTACTAAGAAACATTCTGCTCCAGCCTTGTTTTTGTTGCTAAAACAGATAATATTTTGTCTAAAATGTAAGTAACTTTTTGTTTAGTGAACTGTTGCAGAAAATCAATATAACATTTGCAATCATACATTTATTAAGTTTATATAAGTAGCCTACTATTATATTTACCATAGACAATACATATACCACACCACTAATTTCAAAGAGGATTGAGCAAATGTCTTTGCATTTTTACCACACTAGTCTGTGCTGCGCGAGGAGTGAATGAATCACTGAATGTGTGATTCACTGTACATCGCATTAGCGACTCATTTTGACTTCCATTATTGTTCAGAACTAAATAAAAGAAAAGGGACTACATGAAAGGATTACTAAGAAAAACAATTTTTCATGTGGATTCAAGAAGTTTTAACATTTCTGATACTAAATAATAAGACTTTACATATCAAATTTACTACCCTTTCTCTAGTTAATGCTGTCATGCATGCTGTAGTTTTCCATGCCGAACCTTTGCATATACCATATCAAAATTATTAGTTTGCATACCTACATTCGCTGCAAACATTCGAGCACATAATGTTCTTAAATACCTCAGTATCTGCAGCTGACAGTTTGGACTCTTCAGTGAATCAGAAAGAAGCTTCACTGCTGAATCCTGCAGGTCATTGTTACTCAGGTCCAGCTCTCTCAGGACACAGTTTGAGGATTGAAGAGCTGATGACAAACTCTCACAGCAATGAACATTGAGATTACAGCCAGAAAGACTAAAAGAGAGCAGAAGACACACATCAACAGTCCGATCAAATACAAATACAAATCAACATTATGTTTTAATTTACTATATATTATTGACAGTATTCAGTCATTGTACTTCACTGTTTTTTTTTTGTTGTTGTTGTTGTTTGTTTTTTTTGGAAAGAACACTTTCTATATTCATCTTAAATTATGTTATAGCACATTCATATTATATTTATAAACTATTTAATAAAATGATCCAAACAACCATTATTACCACAGTAATAATCAAGAAACATTCTGCTCCAGCCTTGTTTTTGTCGGTAAAACAGACAATACTTTGTCTAAAATGTAAGTAACTTTTGTTTAGGGAACTGTTGCAGAAAATCAATATAACATTTGCATATGCTTATATTAAGTTTATATAAGTAGACTACTATTATATTACCACAGACGATACATATACCACAGTGGTGTAGTCCTAAAAAAATAAGTGGTGTACTATTACCCAGAATGATATTTTTCCCTCTTTTCATTAGTCTTTTGTTTATTTTGTTCATCAGTCTCTAGATCATATTTGACTTTCTCTATAGCGTTTTAAAGTGTTTAACTCTAAATAGAATTCAAATGGATCGCACATTTTATCATCAGTGTCACGACAGGAATGGCTCGTGGGAAATGTTATCACTTTTGGAGCGTGATAAGATTCAGAGTAGGCCTATGATTCGGGTGCAACTGATGCATTAAATAAACCGGGTTTCAGTTGCGCTAAAAATTTGGTCTTTTCAGTTCGTACGGGGGAAAAAAAGCTCAGAACGCATGATGTATATAATTAATTAATAGTCTTATTCGCTCACCACCTTATTTCTCACGCCGTGTCTGCTGCAGTGAGAGAACTGCTCAATGCACCACTCAAAACACCGAGCGGCTTTGATCGGAGTTCTCTCACTTACAACAATTACAACAAAGAATCGCGAGTTTACGCAACAGCATTGGACACACAGTGAAAGGGGAAGCTAACATTACAATAGATTATGGACTTTCGAAGCAAAAAAACAAGTGGGTATACGCAAATACTGATCCTTAGAAGTCGTAATACGCAAACAGCCCTGGGCAAAAAGTAAGTATACGGCGTATACGTGTGTATGGCCCCGACTACACCACTGATATACCACACCCCTAATTTCAAAGAGGATTGAGCTAAAGTCTTTGCATGTTTACCACACTAGTCTGTGCTGCACGAGAAGTGAAAAGAAAAACAATTTGTTATGGGGATGCAAGAAGTTTCAACATTTCTGTCACTAAATAATAAGACTTTACACATCAAATTTACTATACTTTCTTGGGCTAATGCTGTCATGCATGCTGTAGTTTTCCGTGCTCAGCCCTTTCATATACCATATCAAAATTATTAGTTTGCAAGAATAAATATTAACAAGTTTAGTACCTACATTCAATGCAAACATTCAAGCACTTAATTCCTTGCTCCTGCAACCACCGACACAAGACAGCATCACAGAGTGATTAAACAGCATAATTTAAATTACTTCTCTCACATGTCAAAATTCAGCGAATCAGAACATAGCGCTTTCTGCTAATAGCGTTAATTGTTTCAGACTAATTGTAAACTTTTTATTCTTGAACAAGAGCATTTTTCAACAAAGAAAGAATTTTTCAGGACAATCAGATTTTTCTAGGACAATTGATGTTTTCCCTTATTTTCCATGTGTTTTCCAGGACTAGAGAATTGGTTTTTTTCCAGGTTTTCCAAGACCCATGGGAATATCATATATGTTCTTAAATACCTCAAACTCTCACAACACTGACCAGTAAGATTACAGTGAGTAAGACTGAAAGAGAGCAGAAGACACATCAACAGTAAGATCATCTAAAAACACATCAACATTATGACCAGCTGATTGTAAATGATCTCTTATAGGTTCTTAAATACCTCAGTATCTCCAGCTGACATTTTGGACTCTTCAGTCCATCAGAAAGAAGCTTCACTGCTGAATCCTGCAGGTCATTGTTACTCAGGTCCAGCTCTCTCAGGACACAGTTTGAGGATTGAAGAGCTGATGACAAACTCTCACAGCAATGAACATTGAGATTACAGCCAGAAAGACTGAAATAGATGAAATAACATAAAATTAATACAATAATGAAATAAAAATAAGAGCATGTAAAGTTGCTATTTGTCTGTCCTCAGGAACCTGGAACAAAATATTTTTAACATTCCAGCCTGAATCACAAAAAGATGAGCTTCTGAGTGTGTGAATAATCTGATCATTTTATCATTCAGGTCATTAAGATCAGAGATCAGACGAGCTCCTGGCTGTTTTTTTCAGCTACTGCTTTGTAGGGCTGCCCCTGACCAAAGATTTTCTTAGTCGACTAGTCGCCCTTCATTTAAGCCATTTGTTGACTAATCTATAGGATTAAATTTCTGTCTTAAGTATTGCGGTCACGATAAAAAAAAAAAAATAAAAAAAAAAATGTGTAAATCAAAACTTTAAAAACACATGTACAAATAAATTGCACAAATAGAAAAAAGTAATGCAAAATGATCAGAATAGCAAACAATGTGGTCATGGATCGAAATATAATAAGCGTGAAACAAAAAATTAAAAGCACATTTAAAAAAATAATAAGCACGAATCAAAACTTTAAACATTAAAATTATATTGCACAAATCTTAAACTTATGTTTGTGTTTTTACAAATCATGTTTTCCTTGGTTTTATTACTCTGCAATTTCTGCTCTCTTGAATTTTTCTGCTCATATTTTATTTTTTTGCACACTTGTGCTGTTTTTCTCTTTGCTCTTCTTTCCACATTCTGCACTCTCTTTTTCAAATGTTGCAGTTTGAGTTTCATGAAAATTAGGGCGGGCTTAATCAAAACCATTGGTCCACTAGCTCTAGACTTACAGCTCCTCCTTTAGCCAATCAATCAAAGAAAGGGAGTTGATGTCACTCCAATGTGACTCATGGCTACCAGTGGTGGAAAGAGTACTGAAAAATTGTACTTAAGTACAAGTACTGTTACATTGCTGAAATAATACTCAATTACAAATGAATACAAATTACTCTTCTCAAAAACTACTCAAACTACTAGTTACTAATTACTTTTTAGCCAGTGATAATGAATTACCAATAAATATTCAATCAAATCATAGATCTAAGTAAAAAATAGCTACTTTCAACAAAAAAGTAGCTACATGAATTAGTGGTCACGATACTGGAATTTCTAACTTCAATACAATACCTTGAAAATTATCAATATTCAGTATGATTTTAAATACCATGGGGAAAACCGCCACATACCATATACTGCCATATAGATATTTTAATATCTTTTTTTTTTTTTTTTGTCCATCCATTTTGTCAAGGCAATCATTATTTTCAAGCTTTGAAAAGCACAAGACTCATTGTAACAGTAATCAATTTGAAAGGAGCGGTTTCAAATCTTTTGAAGAGACCCGTCCACTTTATACAATGAATAGATTTTGATTTAGGCTTTTGTTTACATATTTAAACACTGATCAATTACCATTACAAAAATCTCAATTAAACATTTGCTCACTCTGTGTATTTGTGTCTTTACAATAGGGTGAATTGCAATAGTTTATACGCAGCACAAGAAAGCTTGATTTCAAACTGAATTGAATTTACAAAAAAAAGGACAAGTAAACAGTCAGTAATAAAATAAGAGCAAATAAAACAAATGACCTCAATTCAGTTGAGGTATTCAAAATATGACAACACTGATTTTTTTATATGCAGTGTATCTTTAAGGGTTAGTTCACCCAAAAATGAAAATTCTGTCATTAATTACTCACCCTCATGTTGTTCCAAACCCGTAATTCCCATTCAACTTCTGAACACAAATGAAGATCTTTTTGATGAAATCCGAGAGCTCTCTGACCCCACATAGACTGCAACGTTATTACCACTTTCAAGGCCCAGAAAGGTAGTAAAGACATCGTTAAAATAGTCCATGTGTCTACAGTGGTTCAACCTTAATGTTATGAAACGTCGAGAATACTTTTTGTGCGCAAAAAATAAAATAAATAATGACTTTATTCAACAATTTCTTCTCTTCCGTGTCAGTCTCTGACACTGTTCATGTTGTAAACAAGTGCAGCACTTCTGGGTTCTACGTCAGAACGTCGGCTCATTACTGGCCGACTCCTGCGTCAGCACCACACGAATGCATCATGGTGCTCACGTGAACAGCATCAGAGACTGACACAGAAGAGAAGAAATTGTTGAATAAAGTCGTTATTGTTGTTTTGGCACACAAAGTTTTCCCGTCACTTCATAAACTTAAGGTTGAACCACTGTAGTCACATGGACTATTTTAACTATGTCTTTACTATCTTTCTGGGGTCATCAAAAATATCTTAATTTGTGTTCCAAAGATGAACAAAGGTCTTATGGGTTTGGAACATCATGAGGGTGAGTAATTAATGACAGAATTTTCATTTTTGGGTGAACTATGGGCAGAGGTGGAAGTAACGAATTACAACTACTCACGTTACTGTAATTAAGTAGTTTTTTGAGTACAAATTTTCAGTACTCTTTCCACCACTGACTATGGGTGACCCATTCTGAAACATTTCTAACATACATTTACATTGTAGAGAAATTAAAGATCCACCTTTGATTGGTGAAAGACTGTCTGGTGCATTTCACTTGGTTGATAACTTTTGACAACATTTCATTTAACCCTTGTGCGGTCTTCGTTTGGGGTGTACACTCAGGGGTCTTTGGGGTCTCCAGAGACCCCAGGCAACAAAATGTAATTTTGTAACAAAATAATTGGGTTTTTTAAAACAAATGTAATTTTACTCTGTTTATTAATGTTTTTACTCCACATTTGTGCAGTATTTGGAGGATTTATCATATTTTTTAAATTTATATAAAAAAATTAAAAAATATTTTATCCCATCTTTCGGAAAATGCAGTTTTAAAAGTAAAAAAATGATCACTTTTACCAGTAGATGGCTGCAGAGCTCCACTGTTCGCTATGTGCTATTTGACTGACTGAAAGACATCTTTTCACAAGTATTTTTCAGTTGGATTCATATCTAAATATTATGAAATCACTATTATAACAAAAGTTACTTTTTGTCAAAGTTTAGTATTTTTTGTACTGAAAAAAAATCAGTTTTTCAATATCGTTACATTATGATGAGACCCCGCTTAGAAAATGGACAAAATTCATCCTCAAAATCAACATTATTGAAAAACTTATTTTTTTTCAGTACAAAAAATGCTAAACTTTGACAAAAAGTAATTTTTATTGTCATAATTGTGATTTCATAATATGTAGATATAAATCCAACTGAAAAATACTTGTGAAAAGATGTCTTTCAGTTAGTCAAATAGCACATAGCATATAGCAATAGTGGAGCTCTGCAGCCATCTACTGGTAAAAGTGATACTTTTTAAAACTTTTTAAAACTTTTTTAAAACTGCATTTTCCAATGGGCAAAAATCTTACACTAAACCATGTCAAATTATCCATGTTATCCCCATGAATGAAAGTTAGAAATGTGGGTCTTTTATAAAGTGAATTTTACATAAAAATCTGTTTTTGTATAAAAACCTATTCAACAAAATATTTTTTTATTTATTTATATAAATTTAAAAGATATGATAAATCCTCCTTTTGTTGCCTGGGGTCTCTGGAGACCCCAAAGACCCTGAGTGTGACTTTTTTTTCTACACTAACATTTTTTTTTTTTTATTTGCAGATCTGAGAGTCTGAGAACAGTCTGAGAGCACACACTCAATATCTGAGTGAGAGGAGAGGCAGTTTACTTGTATATTTGAGAGCTTGTGTTGTTTTCTGCCATGAAATGAATGTGCTCTCATGTTAACAATAATGCGCTCTCGAAATTTGTCATTAAAATATGCCATAGAAACCTGCGGGTATGATTAAAATTATGCGCCATAAAATACCTGCAATCCCGCACTAACATTCAGGCTCTGTAACCGAAACGAGTGAGTGACAGGAGGAGGCGGGCCAGGTGTGTGTCAAATTCGCTGTCTCACTGCAGAGGAGAGAATGAAAACGCGCCACTGGAAAAATGTCAGGGTTTTCATTGGTCCGTTTACGATCAAATATCTTTATTGGCTACCGAAATTCTGGTCAAAGGTTTGAATATTATATTAAATTATAGGCATACTCAGTAACGGAATGTGATTTTACAAGTAGCGAAGTAGATTACTTAGCTTAATTTGCACTTAAGTACAAGTAAAATTACAGATTTAAAATTGTACTCAAAAAAGTATAAGTACCCGAGTACTAGTACAAGTAGTGTGTGTTTGTCTGTGTGTGTGAATGATACATTTATGGCCTTTTCTGTGACTGGCCAGTTTGTGATTGTTTCAGTTATTTACTGAATGTAATAAATTACAAAAAGGTGTTAACTAATCTTACACTGCAAAATGATAACTTACAAAGGATTAAATTCATCACAATTATTTAATGAATGAAGCACACAAAAAATGTATGACAAAGCCTGAAAACTGACAATCAGCATCATCAATTATTCTTCAGAAAATTATCCATCAGCCAAATTTCATAATTGTGACAGCCCTAATTAAGCACAATAAGCAGTAAAAAAAAGTCAGTGGTGGACGAAGTACACAAATCAAGTACTTGAGTAAAAGTACAGATACATATAATAAAATATTACTCCAGTAAAAGTATGAAGTACTCCTTTTCAATTTTACTCGAATAAAAGTACAAAAGTACTTTGTTTTTTAATGTACTCAAGTAAAAAGTAGTTTTAAAAAAGTTTTAAATAGGCTACTTATATAATTTAATATTATATATTTTATATAATCCTACTGCTCAAAATACCTGAGGTTTTCCCAAAATAACCACTATAAGGAGTCAAGATACATTTTAGATGTTGCTATGGACTACATTGACAAGAGTGATGTAGAAGTATTAACTATGAAGCTTACATTGGCCATGTACCTAAGAGAAAAGAGATTTTACCATAAGTGATCTAATTTTCAGCAGTAAGAAAAAATAAGATTTAAAGCTTGTTGTTTTGCAGAACATCACAGTTATATATGATATGAGAATAAGGCCTGTATTTCTACATTTTATTTAAGGAAAATATAATTATATTTTCATAATAACATAAGTGCAAAACAATTGCACTGACATATTTTGAGATATCTCAGAGCAAGTTTCTTCCAGTTGAAACAGTTCAAACATGCATTTTAGTCTAGGACTAGCTTAAACCTTGTTTGTGAAACCGGGGGAATATGTTTTATAAAATGTAGTGGAGTAAAAAGTATGATCTTATGATTTGGAATGTAGTGAAGTAAAAGTTGCTCAAAATAAAACTCCTCCAGTAAAGTACAGATACTTGAAAAATGTACTTAAGTACAGTAACGAAGTAAAAATACTTTGTTACTGTCCACCACTGGAAAAAGTACTCAATGCGGTGCACACGAAGTCTGACACACAGCCTAAACAAGTGCACAGAAAGAGTCTCTCGCAAATTCAGTTCTCTTTCACGTCTTATTGCACTTGAATGGTCGAATACACATGAAATTATGTCAAAATGCCCACTGTGTAGAGTATTTATGTAAACAGCCAGTTTATGTCTCAGTGAAAGTAAACAGTATAACAGTCACAAGCCGGGAGGAGCAAACGACAGACACAGTGGGTGTGGCGTCAGGCCTCGGAGAGGCTTTTATTTAACAGAAATCAACATAAAACGTTCAAAAACAGGGAATAAAGTGTTCAGGGAGATAAAGTGTCCAAATAAACAGGGGCTCTGGTGTCCTCGCTGTGCCAGGGAAACGCATAAATCAGATGTGTATCAGTATAATGGATCCGTGAAATTGGTCTTAAAGTGAGAGCAGCCTAATAAACCTACCTGCTGTTCTGTGTCATTAATGTGAATCAAACAAACGAGAAAATAATTTACTGCTCTTGACTGAATAACTTTGAATATTAAATTTCTGTACTAATTCTAACTACATGTTAAATAAACTTATTTTACCTGAAAAACGCCTCGGTTACTGCTGAAACCTCGGTTCCCTGAAGAGGGAACGAGATGGTGCGTCGAGAATATGGGAACGCTCCGCGTGATTGCATCGTGAAGCACGTGTGAAATCAGTCCATTGGCATACACGGGTGACATCATGACCAGGAAGCTATAAAGAGCACCCAGACCAAACAATAGGTGCGTTTACATGGAGCATTGTAATCGGTTTAAAAGTCCAATCCGAATGAAAATGCTCCATATAAACACCTCAATCGGAATAAAAATGCCCAAACCGAATGAAATTGTAATCGGTTTGAGAGAGGTGGGATAAACCTTTCTATAAACCAAACAAAATAAATAGTCTGCCATGTAAACGTGTTAAACCGATTACTTTGCATCTACATCATCACGTCAAGCGGTCAGGGGTCGTCAGAATGCAAAATGTCGGCGGCAAAATCAAACTGGAGTAAAACTGAAACAACACATTTATTAAATACACTGAAGGAACTCAGTGAATCATTACTACGGACCTTCATCCACACGCTTCTGCTTTACGGAGGAGGGAGGGGTAGTATTGAGATGCTCCTTAGAGATGCACAGCCACCTAAAAGGTCAGCTTCCTGTGCCCGTCTTTTCCTCATACCTTCCAGCAGTAATATGCTACAAATTTCACGCTGTTGCTTGATTAAGAGCAGCACTTTACAAAAAAATGGCGCGCATAAGAAATAACGGAACTCCATGTTGACAGGAATAAAAGGCTTAAAACGGGACATAGGCTAATGTGCGCATGTCACAAAGTCATTCAGATTGAAAGCGCCGGCACATGTAAACACCATATCGGATTAGATAACGTCTCATGTAAACAAGCAACCGAACCTTTTAATCGGAATGACAAAAAAGTGTACATGTAAACGTGGCTAATGTCAGCTTCTGATAGGCCGAAGCAAGTCAATCACAGGCACGCCAAAAGTATGGAGGGTGTCACAGCATCTCGTTCCCTTTTCAGGGAACCGAGGTTACAGTTGTAACTGAGGTGTTCCCTTTCAAACCGGCGGAAATCATCAGCTGAATCCAGTTAACTGCCCGTTTGGTACAGTGCTTGAAATTCTGCAGGATCGATTCTCCACAGGGTTATTCCCATCCATTCTAAGGGTTTACGTGGTAGCCTTGCCGGCTTGGTATCTTTGGGAAGAACCCATTTGCTGTTTCCTCCATGGTGTGTCAGATCAGGAGTGATGGAGGCTTCGAACTTTTAGTAGGGGTATCCCCACAAGAGGTGTGTGATGCGGCAGGCTGGTTCTTTCCGCTCACATTCGGCAGGTTTACAACCTAGTTTTGGGCTTCACCCCTGGGTGATGAGAGACTGAATACAATATATTTTCATACAGACATACACTTTTCAAAGCAGACAATATTTCATTTAATTTCTCAAAATTAAATGCAGCCAGAAAACAATCAGTCAAGTATACATTCCCTCCGAATATAAATATAAGTTGCGGACATGTAATCTACACACTGCTTTGGTAAACACGAGATCCAAACCATTGATTATTGCAGACCGTAATCTGCACACTGCCTCTGCAAACATGAGATCCGAGCCTTGCATTCGACTTTTATTTCCTCGAGAATAAAGCCAACAGGAGTGGATCTAAAAACTCCTGATAGTGCATGCTTTTCTTTATACTTCGGGACATTTTTATGAATGAACATCGTCAGCCCCATTGAGAGCCGATATGCATGCTCCACTCCCAAACAAACAACACAAAAATCACATGTATCCCCACTCTTAGTGTAGAGAGTGCAGGGAAAAACACACAATTCTGTTTGCTCGCCATTATACTCCTGTCTAAATAAATAGATGCTTGTAGACAAACAACAATAAATAGACAGTTAAACATAAAATGCTTGCTGAAGGCACAGAAGCTGACATTGTTTGGTCTGGGTGCGCTTTATAGCTTCCTGGTCATGACGTCACTCGTCTATGCCATTGGACTGATTTCACATATGCTTTACGACGCATCACGCAGAGCGTTCCAATATCGACGCAGCACGAGTTACCTTGAAAGGGAAATTAATTTGTTTAATTTATATTTTTGTTATATTGTATTTGTCCTATTGTTTGTAATTTGCTTCTTATTTCTTATTTTTAATAACAAAAACTTGGATGAACTATCCCCATGTGTCATCTTTGATTCTGACTTACTATTTGATAAACAGATAAGTGCTGTTATTAAAGGAAGCTTCTTTCATCTTCGGTCTATTGGCTTTGTTTGAAACTATTTTCATGAAATAGAGCAAAAACAGACAGTATTGTGGCTAAAATGTTAAGTCACTTAATATCAACTTGTTTATTAGACTTCAATAAGATCAGTAAGACCCAAGACCCAACAGCTGTGATAGATGGTTACTGGTGTTCAGCAGCAACACCGGTTATATCACTTGCCCACCGTGACCGCGGCACCGGCCCCACCATCATTTTGATTTTGTTTTTATAGTAATAATAATCATTTAGTTCAGTTAGAGAATAGAGACTACAGTTAAAACTGAACGCGTCTGCTCAATTCAGTGAGCTGAATGAGAGTCGCAGCACAGACCAGCAGCAGGAGTCAGGTTTCACCTCACTTCGCCCATTTCGCCTCACTTTTCTGAATGACAAGACGATGGATGAAGATTTGGTTGCAAAGCGAAATGTAAACGCGCATATTTAAGCGAGTTTGTCATTGTACTGTTTTGTTGTTGTGTTTTTCATTAAGAATAATAACAAACCCACCCACCATTCAAGCAATTGCCATTACTTCAAAAGTGAAAGTATAGGCACAGGCATTCATAATGGTGTGTTTGTTTTTTTTTTTTATTAATTTTTAGAGGCATTTTTGCCCCAAGCCCACATTAATTTCCGACCTTGTTTATGATAATCCAAATGTAGTATTTCCAGTTAATTTGGAATTTGAAACAGCATCAGCAGCATGAGACGGTCTGGTAAGTGCCTCATACCCATTTCACTTTGTAAACAATCTTTGTAGTCCTTTGCGCATGTCTTTTGCACTTGCTCTGCTGACTGAAGCAAAATCTTTGAATGAAGGTATGAAAAGCAGCCGATTGCAGTATGAAACATAACTGTTGTTCAGTGTAGATGCATTTTGGGAGTTGTGCTTTTTATTCCGATTGTATTATAGATCTGTTCATGAGAATCGATCGGGTCACTCGCACCGGTGCGCCTAAATATTTTTTCACAGTTGCACGCAGTTATTTTTAGTCGCAAATGCGACTGAAATGGTCGCACTGTAGAGCCCTGGATTAGAGACCTGCGCGGGACGGATTTTTCAGTCCTGCTCCCGTAAGATTCTGTCCCGCTCTCGCAAAAATATGTTATATTCTCCCGCTCCCACCCGCAATAATCAAGTTTCGCCCCGCAAAAGCCCGCGAAGTTTTTTTTCAATACACTGACTGCTTCTGCCCGCTACTCTATTATTTTTTTCACTTGCTTCCCCGTTGAATATAAATAAAAAATAAACGGAAAATAAACAAACATGTTTCGTTTTATTCGTGTTTAATAATGGAATGAAGAACATGAACAAGGAACTTTTCAGAACATAGAAATACAGTCAGAAATGAAAATTTTGCAATGGAAAAAAAATAGGCTAACAAAAATAATAAACCTGGATTTCTCACGTGTTCAAACTGAAAAGTAGGCTATTTATAGCGCATAATACTACTTAAGAATGTGCGTTAGCCTTTTTTGCCTTAGGCAATTCCTATATTCAAACATTAAACAAAAACTATCCTTATTCCTCAATATCAAAATAGGCCAATATTTAGCAAAACAAACAAATAAATAAATAAAAATAAACTGAATTAACTAAAAAAAAAAGAAAAAAAAAGGTAGGCCTACTTGCCTATGTGTCCATGCAGAAACAGCATTTCATTCACTGCTGAGGGCTTCAGATTTATTTGTCTTTGCTCCAGTATGCGACCGCAAATACTGAAGGCCCTCTCCGATGGTGCGCTTGAAGCTGGAATGCAAAGTACATGCCGTGTTACTTTGCTTAACCTCGGAAATTCTTGATATCAACTTTTCCACCATTGGAGGACATCCTTGGGTCCGTGTGCTTCTGATCCAGCCAACTTGACCTTTAAATATCTCGCTATTTCAGAATTGAATGACACGTCGCTGTCCATGGTATCATCAGCATCCTCCCACTCCGCAAAGTCTTGAAAAGCCCTTTTTGGTGGCGGCGGGTTGTAGGTTTTCCTCTGTGTTATACTCATCATACCCCAAGTCATCAACTAACACTTTGACGGATGGATCACAGCTTGTCTTTCATTATCATCAATCATCTTTAACTGACGCAGTTTGGGAGTGAGGAATGTAGCTATTTTTTAGAGCATGTGAATTCCATTTTGTGCAATTTTTTTGGCGACATTAGTTCGTCCAGACGTTGCACACAAGTTGATGCAAATTCACGGAGAATGCAGTCAGTCCTGGCTGCCTCGCAGTGGTTTCTTAGTTTTACGGACCACGGCAGAACTAGACACGCACTCAAGGCTGTATTGTCTGACTCCAGGTTAGTGGTTGCATCTTTGAACGGCTTCAAAAAAGTCACCAGGGTTTTAAGAATATTCTTGTCGATGCACCCTACTTTTTCAATACTGTTTATTATCCAGCAGGATTGTTGCAATGTCATCATACTGTTGAAACACAGAATCTAGCATCCATCTTGTTTCCACTGACTGCTTTAGAGACTTGCTAGGTTTCACTTGCAGGCCGGAATGTTTGAAGTAGGTGTCTAGTTTTTTCACGTCTTTCAGACTCTGGTCAACTTCGGGTGTTTTGTCAATCACAGCGGACGAGAATGCATGTGAAAGAATAGTGTTGAGAATATGAGCACTACAGTTCAGTCTTGTGAAGCTGCGTAGAGCTGCGACCATGTTCGCTCCTCTGTCAGTGACGAAGACAAGTTTCTTTGCCTGTGAACTATTCCAAATACTCTGAGATTTTGAAATAAGAAAGCTTGAATGTTTTCGCCAGTTTTTGAAATGCCTGCATCGAATGGGGTTGCAAAGAGCACCCTTGACACCAAGTGGTAATTTGCCTCTATGTAATGTATTGTGGCTGACAGGAAGGAGGTTTTCCGATAGTTTTCGGTCCAAATGTCAGTTGTCACTGCGCAACCATATTTCGCAATTGTATCGGTCATGTCATTGACAACAGCTCTTCTTAGTGTTTGTGCCCTTTCACTCAGATTTCGTGACAGTGTCGTTGGATGAGGCAACATTTCCTTCACATCGAATTTTCCAATCTTAGCTGCTGTGTCAACGAGGTGCTGCGCTAGTTTAATGAAACCCTGGCCAGAGACGGTGTCGTAAGGTCTTAGGTCGGCACAAACAAAGTCAACACATTTTTCTGTTGTTTCATCTTTTAGTGCACTTGACACTTTCGACTGACTTGCCATAAACGTCAGGGAAGTTTGGCCTTTCAAAACTGTGCACACATGACGCTTCAGACCTGAAGTCCCAGACTTGTGCGCGCTGTATGTGAGTATTTTGCTGCAAAAGGAAGGTGCTTTCTATCGCTGTAGCACACTACCTAAAAACGTTTCCAAATATCAGATTTTCCTTTGCTTGGTTTTGTAGTTTTGTATGTTCCTTTCTTTAATAACGAACTAACATCTGTAGCACAAAGCGATCCACATGTGTCTTGCGCTTCAGACATTTTGCCTCTGTGTGGTAGGCTACATTCTGCATATATGAACCATGCGAGAGTTAGCTTCCAACCTTGCGCCTGTAAATTGTTTTTATTTTATTTTAGTTGTACTTGTTGTTTTTGTGCAGCAGATAAATAACAGTTTGTTTTTTATTTAATTTTTCTTAGATTTTTCCATTTTGCGGGAGTCCCGCAAATCATTTCATTTTCCCGCAACCCGCACACACGAGTATCTGATCACGAGTATTATCTGATTTCAGTGACAAAGACAATTACTTGTCGCAACATACTGGCAGTTTTAGATTCATTTTTGAAGTATCATTTCATCTATTTTACTCATTTAATAATGATATATTCAAAACTTTAAATAAAATTAATCTATTTAAATACATATATATGTAAGAATTTGACATAAAAAATTACACATTTAATAAGGTTAGAAAAAATGCCCCTACAAAGGTAAAAAAAAAAAAAAAAAAGCCTCAGTAAATTTAAAGAAAGGCAAATATTGCCTCATAATGGGAAAGTTGATCAGACGGTTCTACAAAATGTTTTACTAAATTGCTCCTAATTTTTTTAATTGGGAGAACAAGTGCTCCTACAAAGAAATGTAAACATAGAGCCCTGTTAATAATGAGCCTTTAAAATATAAATTAAGCACTTAAGCGCATACATACACTGGCAAATGTAATGACTATGAATGTGTCTGTACTTGACACAGCAAGGAGACAGTCTGAACATGTGTTTGTCAGTTATAGTATAATAAAGTATAACATAAGTTATGAACTTGTAACACCAACACAATAACCTTTTAAATAAAACACCTTTTGGTTGTATTTCAACTATAAATAACCTTTTCTTAAAAAAAACGAATTGTAAAAATAAATGTAGGACATAAATATAAATTATAAACAAATGCACAAATAAATATACAGCAAACTGAAACACTTAAGAGAGAAATATCAGTGCAAACTTAACCAGGTTGACGAACAAATTTTTTTTCTGCAACTAACCGACCAATTAAAATTTGGTTGACCAAGGCTCTTCTCATCAACTAATGTTCGGTCGTCTCGTCTGTTAGGGGGCAGCTATACTGCTGTGCTTCAAATATTTAAACACTGAAAAACATAGCGGGCATTTACTGACAAGTGTCAGACTGACACTAGAAAATAATCATGTTGTGCAAATATATGACTGTTTTTGATCAAAAAAAACTTTACTATTATAATAAATAAGCCTCAAGGTACACATTAAAATAATGAAAAGGCATGTCACAACCCCTTTAAGATCCTAATCTTGTTATTTAGGAGAAAATCTCTCATTTAGGAAATGGTGCTAGATTCATTATTAAACATGATTCTTCATTTGTTAATAATTAACACTCACAGAGCTTTTCTGCAGTTGATCACAGCTGGTATCAGTCTCCTTCTCCCCTCATCTGATGTGTTGTATTTCTTCAGATCAAACTCATCCAGCACCTCCTCTGATATCTGAAGCATGTAGGCGATTGTTGAACAGTGAGCAGGAGAGAGTTTCTCCTCTGAGTGTTTGTCTGATTTCACAAACTCCTGAATCTCTCTGGACAGAGTCTGATCTTTCACTTCCAGCAGACAGAGGAACAGATTGATGGATTGATCAGCTGAGAGTTCACGTCCATCTTTGATCTTCTTTTGAATGTACTGTGTGATTTCTCTGATGATCTCTGAGCTTTTCTCTGTGTGTGTCAGTAGATCCTGTAAGAGTCTCTGATTGGACTCCAGTGAGACGCCCAGCAGGAACCGCAGGAACAGATCCAGCTGTCCATTCTTACTCTCGAGGGCTTTATTTACTGCTGATGTTAGTAACCTATACAGAGAGAGTTCATCAAACCTGTAAAATCTGAATTCATTCAGTAGTTCCTTGTTCTTCGTTAAATAGCAGTAAAACACATAGAAAGCAGCGAGAAACTCCTGAACGCTCAGATGAATGAAGCTGTAGACTTTCCTCTGATGAATCACAGATTCCTCCTTAAAGATCTCAGTGCAAATCCCAGAATACACTGAGGCGTCAGTGACGTCTATGCCGCTCTCTCTCAGGTCCTCCTCATAGAACATCACATTGCCCTTCATCAGCTGATTGAAAGCCACTTCAGCAAGTTTCACAATCACTTCTCTGTTGGACTGCAGGAGTTTTTTTGGTTTTCTCTTTTCGTACTTCTGATTCCTCATGTTGATCTGAATCAGCAGGAAGTGGATGTACATTTCAGTCAGAGTTTGAGGGATTTCTGCACTCAGATCTTCTTTCAGGAGCTTCTGAAGCACAGTGGATGAGATCCAGCAGAAGACGGGTATGTGGCACATGATGTGGAGGCTTCTTGCTCTTCTGATGTGTGAGATGATTCTGCTGGCTTGATGCTCGTCACTGATTCTCTTCCTGAAATATTCCTCCTTCTGAGGCTCATTGAATCCCTGAATCTCAGTCAGACGGTTGATGTATTTGGAGGGGATCTGATTGGCTGCTGCTGGTCTGGAGGTGATCCAGATGAGAGCAGAGGGAAGCAGCTCTCCTTTCATGAGCTTTGACATCAACACACCCACTGATGAAGTCTCAGTCTCATCAGAAACTTTCTTTGACATCAACACATCCACTGATGAAGTCTCAGTCACATCAGAAACTTTCTCAATGTCTGAAAACATCAGTCTCATTCTGCTTTCATCCAGACCATCAAAGATGAACACAACTTTACACTGCTCATAAATCTTTGAGTCCAGATCTTGAAGTTCAGGATGAAAGTCCAGCAGAAGTCTGTGAAGACTGTACTGATGATCTCGGATCAAGTTCAGCTCTCGAAATGGAAGCACAAACATGAAATCTACATCCTGATTGGCTTTTCCCTCGGCCCAGTCCAGAATGAACTTCTGCACAGAGATGGTTTTTCCGATTCCAGCGATGCCTTTAGTAAGAACAGTCTTGATTTGGTGTTTCTCCTCACATTCTGGTTCAGGTGAGGCTTTAAAGATGTCATTGCAGTAGATTGGAGTGTCTTGTGAGTGTTGTGTTCTGGCTGTTTTCTCCATCTGTAAAACCTCATGTTGTTCATTCACTCCTTCACTCTCTCCCTCTATGATGTAGAGCTGTGTGTAGATCCTGTTCAGGAGGGTTTCATTCTCTTGGAGTTTGTTTCCCTCAAATAATCTCTCATACTTGTTCTTTATGCTGGTTTTGTGTCGGTCTTTGACTCTCTGTAGTTCATCATTCATTAGTTGAGGAGAATCCTGCTGCAGGTCTCCAGTCTGATCATCTCTATCCACTCTGCTGAAACTACACAAATAAAAAATAAAAAATGAACAGGTTAAAAAAAAAAAAAAAAAAGAAAAAAAAAAAGTAAAATAAAGAATTTAAATGTATAAATAAAATTCAAATTTAAATGATATAGTAAATTAATACAGATGTCAATCTTGTATTGTCTGTCTAATTAATGTCGTACATTTCGGTTTCAGTTAAATTTTCCCCTCACTAAACTTTTGTCCATATATTCATTTGTCTGTGTGTTTTTGACTCTCATAGAGCAGTTTAATCACCCACTACACATTAATACTCGCTTGGGGTCAGAGGTCACTGTTTCATCAATGAAGGAAAAGGCAACGATCTGTCACTCTTCTTAAGCCCCGTTCACATGATCCCAGAAAATTGCCAGAAAATTGCCAGAGTGCCTTCTGTGTGAGAAAGCAAACTTAAGATGCTGTGGAGACATTACACGTCACATCGATGTCACATCTTCACGGGTTCTTTACGTGATGTGTGAGAACAGAAAATCACTGGCAGTGCGAATGAACCAAAAATCAAATGATCCCGGGACACATTATTGGGGCATTTTCCATAATCTCTGTGTGAAAGGGGCTATAGACACACAGCTGGGCTCTACCTTTAGTTCTGTCTGCTGTTTTATTAGAACTAGCACTTATAAAAGCTGACTGTGTTGTTGCGTTGCCTGCGTCAGGGCAAAAAAACTGCACGTGCACGTGAGTACTACAGCTGACTGTCCACCAGCACGCGTGTTCTGCGCCTGTGTGTAAGGAGACCGCTGTCTATTTTTTCATATATATTTGTCTATATTCATGATTCAGAAAGGGAGACCAGCACTGCAGGCTGCAGATACACAAACCGTAAACAAAGCAGTACGTTCGTACCGTTTTGAATATCATTCATGCTTATCACTTTCTATATTCCACTCCGCTCACATTAATATTAAACATTCACCCAGGAACACTCAGGTACATGATGTAAAATTAGAACAGCCTTCTGTCTGTAACGCCTTGACTTGTTTGCTCACTTGTTTTGCTATTATTCTCGCGCTTCAACATGTTCACTAAACTGAACAGCCAATCAGAGTTCTCCCTCTCACCCGACGCTGATTTTACACGTTGAATCAGCCCAAAAAACTCAGACGGCGTCCGACTAGAGCCAACGGTGCAGAACACACCAGGAAAACTTAGTCAGCCGACCCTTAAAAACGGTCCAACATTGTCCGACAGCCAATCGTCGGCTTGGTGTGCCCCAGGCTTTATTTTTTGTAATTTTGTGTCTAGGGCTGGGTATCGAATTCGATACTTTTTAGGTACAGACCGAATTGACTCAATACTATCGAGTATCGAAAAGTGTCTTGTCATTTGGTACCACATTTCGATACCTCCAAACAGAGCCGGGGAGAGGGGGCAGAGAAATGCTGTCGCTATCTCGTTGAGCAATGTAATAACGTTGCGCTACGTTGTTATTTATATCTAAATATATAAAACTATGCTGCGCAAGAGAGACCCTGAGTGCGAGAGAGCGAGTGAATCAACGGTTTCACTTTTAGTTTATCTCTGAAAAGGACGGGTGAGAGTACCGGTGTTGTGCCGAATTCGGACCCCCGCCAAATTATTGTAGTGCATACTATATTTATTCAATTAAAAAAGCCTTTTTCAATTAAATAATCACACTAAGACATCTGACCAATTGTTTATAAATTATTACGTTCCTGCATTAACAAATCTGTAATTTTGTGTCTCACCTGGGGTCAGAGGTCACTGCTCCATCACTGAATAAAGGAGGATGAATCATGGATCTGTCACTCTTCATAGACACACAGCTGGGTTCTGCAGATGATGATATCTGTCTCTTCCTCCTCCTGGAGATACTGAGAAAACACACCAAAATAATTCTACCTTTAGTTCTGCCTGCTGTATTATTTATTATGAGACAGTCTATTGTCTCCAATACTAGATCATATCTCACCTGGGGTCAGAGGTCACTGCTCCATCACTGAAATGAAGAGGAGGATGATGCATGGATCCGTCACTCTTCAAAGACACACAGCTGGGTTCTGCAGATGAAGATCTCTCACTGCTCTCTCTGTTCTCCATAATGAGAAACTGACTTCAGACCTGCATATGGAAACACAGAGAACAAATCATACATAATATTTTAACTATTCCAGTAATTCCAGTGAAAACAAATCTTAATTCTACACAGACAGTGACACTGTGGAGAATTTGGTGCTTCAGACTTTGTAGCAGCAGTTTCTGGAGGATCGTTTTCTTATGATGTCCATAAAGTAGTGGTTTACTGACTGTGGAAGAACCAGATCTGAACCCACTGAACCGCTCTGAGATGAACTGGATCAGTGATCCAGACCCTATTACCCAACGTCAGTGTCTGACCTCACTGGCTATGTTTCCATCCAAAGTTGCGAATTTAACTTGTGCACAAATTTGGAATATCGCATAAAACATTTGCGAATAAAGCAGCGTTTCCATCCAGTGAGTCGAAGAGAGCAAAATCCTCACTTCCTGATAAACTGGCACTAAATATATCTAAGAAAAATGGAAGTTGCTGCAGTAGAAGCCACACATCCTTGTTAATGTAGGCTACATAAAGACTGTAGACAGATTGTAGACTGTACATTTTAATATTAGTGATAATAGTAGCCTATAAATTAGACAGATATAGGATTATATTTTCTTTTAAGCTTAATTTATGACTTTCTGGATAATTGTATTTTTTAGAGATAGATAGATATAGAGATCTCAGTTCTTACATGATTCTGAATACAAAACAGACAATCAAACAAAATAGGCTAATATGTAATTTACTTGAGGTTCTGACAAAATGTTCTATTTAATGTTATGAGTCGAAAATGTATGCATTTTATAAGTCTATTAAAAATATTTAAAAATTTATTAAATAATTATTTTATAATAATTTAAATGAATTCATTATGTAAAAAAAATCGTTGATCGAATTTCATCATATACATTTTAACAGTCACTGGTCGCCACCTACAGGCTTAACATTGCATAATATTGGTTTCAAAGGTCATTTACTCATTTTGATTGCGGTTGCCGCAACATCTGTGTTTATTATCCGGACTATAAACTTTTAGCAAAATATTTTCGTATGTTTGCAACAAAAGTAATATCAATACTGTCAGCTGAAAATACTGTTTGTGAAGCTGTTTCATACATATAGCTTACATGAGCGCTGCTCTCTGGATCAGCGTCAGTGCGAAAGCAGGTTTAAATTATTCCAGCATGATCGTAACTTTAAAGGTTTAATAGACTGCAGAATCTTTGTAATCTAGGAATGAGATCATGTGTGTGGTTGAATGGAGATAGAAACATTTAAATCATTAATCGTGCATATATGGACCTGTAGCCTATATATATTTGTATTAGACCTCAAAAGTTACCCGGGATCAGGTCCCCCACTTCCGCGATCCAAGGATTAGTTTTCCGATCTCTTTATGAACTTTTTGAAGGGTCAAAGTTTCAATTGCATAGGCTGTCTATGGAAGGACAGAAACCTCTCAGATTTCATCAAAAATATCTTAATTTGTGTTCTGAAGATCAACGAAGGTCTTACGGGTGTGGAAAGACATGAGGGTGTCGGACAGTTCGATTACTTATTAGATTGGGTGTTGTAAATGGGAATTCATTCAGTAAAAGTGTTTCCATCATAGTTTATGCGCATTTTTTCATATAGCATTTATCGGATTCAGTTGAACGCATACGTGTTTTATGCGCATTTTTAGAATTTATGCGCATCTTGGTGTTTTTTTTATGCGATACCCCAAAATACGCATAAGCATAGGTGAACAGAAACATATCTACATATGCTCTTGTGTCTTATTGAACATTGTTGAAGATTATTTTTCCATTATTGATTTTTAGTTGTTGAAGCACTAGTAAATAACCCCTGAAAGCTTAAACAAGTTACTACAGTATTAAATTTTTCAAATGTTTAATAGTTGCTCTCGCTCCAGTTTCAATGTATTCATTAAACAAACAACATTTTTTTTTTTATGTGGAAAACAGGTGTCAGTACTTTGTATATTATAATATATTAATCAGTCTAAAATATATCAATTTCAATGAGTCCAGCAATAATTCTAGAGATATCATACTCTAAACATGGCTTCTCAGATAAAACATTTCTGGCCTGGAAATAATGAATACTTCAGGAGGCTTACAGACTTTAGGTTTATGTCACAACTATTATGATAAAATATAAACAAGGCCGGTGCAGAGACACATTAATTCTGAATCAGTGGTGTTGATTTCTGTTTCATTCCATCGCTTGTCATGTAAAGACTGTTGAGAAATCTCCAGTGTACAAAACTGTGACTCCAAACAACTGCAGGAAGAGATTCATAATCTATGTCATGATTCACCACAATATCATAGTTTTTTTTTTTTTTTTTTCCAAGACTGGTCATAACATTTAAGTAAGTTTCATAAAAAGGTAGATTGGTTTCATTTGAATTCGAAAAGTAAGACTGATTAAGTAATTGATAGTTGATCAATCTAGTTAATCTAGTCTTAAATTAGCGGTTGTTTATGAAACTGGCCTCTGAAAATGAATTTGTCAGTTTACGTCATAACTCCATATATTGAGCTTTAAATTTATGATAGCAAACAGAAATCATTGTACAATAATGTGACATGATATCAGAAGCCGATAAATAAACTTACCGTAATGTGATATTTACGACAGATTTTATATTCTTAAGAATCGAGTCTTTACTTTCGGTTTGGACACAAAGGTGTTTCCTCAGAACGCGCATGCGCAGGAGGTCTCGGGCGTCAACAACCTTTTCCCGAAACATTTGGGGATGTCCAATACTGCTCCTGGAGGGCCACTGTCCTGCAGAGTTTAGCTCCAACCCCAATTAAACACTCCTGAAACAGCTAATCAAGGTCTCACTAGGCATACTAGAACAGGGATTCCCAACTCCCCCCTGACCTACTTTGGAGAAAAGCTTTAACGATTTAAGAGGCTTCATTTCTCAATAGTATTAGGCCTTTTTGCAAATGATTCAGAGTCATATCTGCCTTATGAAATCTGTTTGAATGTGTCCCAAATTACATTTGAACTCTTCTGGATTCCATTTCAGTTTTTGTGGATTCCATTTTAATGGTCAAATTAAATTGTAGTAGCCTAATAAAAAAGCATGTCTAATTAAATGAAATCATAAAACTTATATAATTTAACATCAGATTATTAAAAGTTTACATTTTTAGGGCCCTATGAAATCAGTTGTATTCTTTAAAATGCTGGTAGTCAAATAAAGGGATAAAACAATTACATTTTTTAAATTTTTTACTATCAAATTAAAATTGAACAATTCCTTATATTTTCAGCAAAGTACTGCAAAACAGAGGTTTACTTAAACACTGTTCCTTGAATAATAAAGTTTTAATTTTATTATTATTACTTTGAAAAGTACATTCTAATAGTAATATATCTGTCATACAACCCTACTTTTGATTTATTAATCCAAAATGTACAAATTCCATCTCATTCTGTGTTATACTGTATTCAAATTCCATATTTTTATGACTGTGTTCAGTGATTCCGTCTGCATTTTGCATATTGTGAAAATCATTTGGCCATAAATATCATGATAATTGACTCATAAGGACATTTTCTGGATTAAACTGCTCATAAACGGTCCGGATGATGTTTGTCTTTTATCGAAGGTTTGTGTGAGGGTCAGTTTGGGGGTCAGAGGTCAGGTTAGCACAAGACAGAAAAGCAATGCTAGTCTATGAGATGATCTGATGATAGAGTGTGTGTAACATCTCTGACGCGCGTCAACACAACTCGTATGTGCTGTGATGCTCTCGTGAACGTGTGTTGGAGATTAATATTTTGTAAATAAAGTGTTTTTTTTTTCACAAACAAAGCACTCGCATCGCTTCATAAACTGAGGTTAAACCACAGGAGTCGCATATGGATTACTTTTTACAATCTCTTTATGAACTTTTTAAAGTGTCAAAGTGCTAGTTGTGTAGGCTATTAATGGAGGGACAGAAAGCTCTCAGATTTCATTAAAAGGAAAGTTTTACGGGTTTGGAACGACAATTAATGACAGAATTTTCATTTTTGGGTGAACTAACCCTTTAAAAGCAAATATTGTGCAAATATCCTCTCTGGACATCACTTTTGGCCACTGCTGTACCCGAACAAAAACAGACAATAACTTGCAATATATAGTCAAACCAAAATTTATTCAGACATTTTTGATATATTTTTACTAGTGGGTGCAGGACACTATAGTTCATTTCTGTAAGTGAGGATAGCAAAATAAAGTAAACTGTGACATATTATACCCAAACATTCTTCATACAGTGGACTACCAGTAAAATTGATAAAAATTTGGGACCAAAAATTATTCAGACACTTTGACCTGACCATGTTTTTCTTAAGTGTTATCTGACATAATTAAGATTATTTTTTTCTGACACAGTTTAACTCTGAGATCTTGTAATATATTATTACCATTTTTTTAAACTATAGTGAATAAACTGTATTAATGAATGAAATGCTCAAGCTGTCTGAATAAATTTTGGTTTGACTGTATTTTGTCTAAAACATAAGTTACTCAATATTAATGTATTGTTTACTGGACTGAAACTTTGCATTCGCTCACAAAACATTTGTAATGGAAATAATATGTGGGAAGAAAATGATATTTCAGTGATTTCAATGCTTTTGCATTCTTTCACAAAACATTTACGTTCCCCCAAGAAACTTTGCAGTCACTTGCAAAACCATTGTGATATTTTCATATGAAAACAATATGAGGTGGAAAGAAAAACTGTTTTTCAGCACTTTTTTGAGCAAATGCAAAGCTTCTTGTTGGAACGCAACACTTTTTACGGAGCCCCTAAAGGGACAAGATGATGGAAAAAAATATATTTCAAAGCTTTTGTGTTCCTTAAGAAGGTTTGTCTTCTCTGTAATGTTGTCTACAAACTGACTGAGCGAGTGAATGAAAAGAAATATATTATCCAGAAGAATTTCAGTTGCAAGATTATAAAATGTACAGGACCTTTAATTTTTCTAGTCTTAAAGGTATTTTCAGTTTAGTGGTAATTAGTTTCTCATATTATTTCTTCAGGTGTAAATTATTATCGTATTGGCGCTGTCACATCATACCTGTTACTTTTCTCTTCACTGATCAAAATGGACCAATCACAGTCATTTATAATTATTGAAGAATTATTTTACTGATTAATTTAATAGAGAACACGGCGTCAGGGTGTTGACGCTACTGAGAAGGAGGAATCTGCCTCAGGCTGATTGGATGAGTGATTCCTCTCGGGTCATAAACGTCCCACTCCGGTAAGCCTTCCGTTTCTCCCCAATCTCCATGATGAGGTGTTGAGATTGTGGAATTTCTGAGTGCGTCACTTGCCGGCCCCGCCCCGCAAGCTGCCTCCACTAAAGATGGCCGCTCTCGCCAGGAAAACGCGAGTCCCGCATCACTGCGGTCAGACCGTTTTCACTGAAAACTGCCTCTGTTATGCT
Organism: Mylopharyngodon piceus; assembly: GCA_039654765.1. Classification (NCBI taxonomy): domain Eukaryota; kingdom Metazoa; phylum Chordata; class Actinopteri; order Cypriniformes; family Xenocyprididae; genus Mylopharyngodon; species Mylopharyngodon piceus. The sequence continues at coordinate 31,635,169 of CM077456.1, forward strand.
TCCCACCACCTCGTTCAGTTCCGGGTGTTGGAAGCAATGTGTTTGTTGCAAACATTGGGCCCAAACATGTTCACGTGCCTATGCAGCCTGTTGCTGTTATAGCAAATACAATAAAATACTAACATACTCAGGAGAGCAAATTTCCTCTTCCACCCACCACGGTTCACACGGAGTGGTCCCCACTTTGGTGAAAGTGGACGACGCACATGTCCTCCGTGCCGAAGTGATGACTCTGTTGGAAAAGGGAGCCATAGAGGTGGTCCCTCCATCCGAGAGGAAATCGGGTTTTTACAGTCGGTATTTCCTTGTCCCCAAGAGACATGGCGGTCTCAGATCCATCCTCAATCTCAGACTCCTGAACCACTCCCTCACGAGACGGAAGTTCAGGATGTTGACATTGAAACAGATCCTCGCGCATATTTGCCCCGAGGACTGGTTCTTCTCGCTGGATCTGAAAGACGCATACTTTCACATCCAGATAGCCCCCCATCACAGACGATTCTTGAGATTCGCATTCGAGGGAGTGGCTTACCAATATACGGTCCTTCCCTTCGGGCTGTCCCCATCACTGGCTAAACTTTCGGGTCCCACCTCACGCTTGGCGGCACGGCCGCTTCCATATCAGGGTGAATCAGGCCTGTTTAACAGCCCTGAACACCTGGAAGGACCCTTAATGGTTCAACCGTGGGGTCCCCCTAGGGGGTATCCAGAAGGATGGTGGTCTCGACGGATGCGTCCAACATGGGTTGGGGTGCTCTGTGCGAGGGCAGACCAGCCTTCGGCTCTTGGTCGAGCGAGGAGAGCCGGCTGCACACCAACAGCTTAGAGATGCTAGCAGTTTGTCGGGCCCTCCAAGCCTTCCTGTCGGTCCTGAGGGGACACCACGTCTTAGTCCGATCGGACAGCATGACAGTGGTGTCCTACATAAATCACCAAGGCTTTTGTCCAGATGCCTCTATGTGCTGGCAAAGCGGCTCTTGGAATGGCCGCTGCCCAACCTGCGATCGCTGAGAGCATCGCATGTTCTGGGCAAAATGAATCAGGGAGCAGACTTGTTGTCTCGAAGCAACGTCCCCTCAGATGAGTGGACGCTCCACCCCCAGACGGTACTCAGAATCTGGGACCTCTTTGCCTCAGAAGACAACTCTCACTGCCCAATATTCTTTTCGAACGACAGGGATGCGCTGGCCCACGACTGGCCCAGCCTCCTCCTCTATGCTTTCCCCCTGGTCGCTCTGATCCCTCAGGTCATCAGACGTATCAGGGAAGACAATCACACAGTTCTCCTGGTGGCCCCACGCTGGAGGAACCAGCATTGGTCCTCAGAGCTGTTCAGGCTTTCAACGAAAGCCCCATGGCCGATCTCCGTCTACTAGATGCCTCTATGCCCCAAAATGGTCGGTCTTCATCACCTGGTGTAGGGCCTGGAACGAAGATCCGGTTGAGTGACATATCTTCAATATTGTCATTTCTCCAAGAGCGTCTGGACAGGGGTCTCACGGCCATATTCCATATTTTTATGACTGTGTTCAGTGATTCCGTCTGCATTTTCCATATTGTGAAAATCATTTGTCCATAAATATCATGATAATTGACTCATAAGGACATTTTCTGGATTAAATGGCTCATAAACTGTCCAGATGATGTTTGCACAGGTTTCTGTGAGGGCCAGTTTGGGGGTCAGAGGTCAGGTTAGCACAAGACAGAAAAGCAATGCTAGTCTATGAGATGATCTGATGATAGAGTGTGTGTGTAACATTCACTGATGAAATAAAATATAACAAAATATTAATCTCTGACGTGTGTCAACACAACACGCATGTGTTCTGGTGCTCTCATGAACGTGTGTTGGAGATTAATATTTTGTAAATAAAGTGGTTATGTTTTTTTGCACAAACAAAGCACTTGCGTCGCTTCAAAACTGAGGTTAAATCACTGGAGTCACATGGATTACTTTAATGATGTCTTTACTTCCTTACTGGGGCTTAAAAGTGGTAGTTGGACAGGCTGTCAATGGAGGGACAGAATTCTCGTGGATTTTATCAATAATATCTTCTTTGTGTTCCAAAGATGAACGAAAGTTTTACGGGTGTGGAACGACATGAGGGTGAGTAATTAATGATAGTAATTGGGTGAACTAACCCTTTAAAAGCAAATATTGTGCAAATATCCCCTCTGTTCGTCTGCTTACTTGAGGACCACATCCAGGACTTCTTAAGTATTGCTAATTTCACTGACCTCCCAGACTTTTCCCTTATTGATTTATTTTGCTATGGACTTAACACGCTGCAGTCAAAGCTTATCAGTGATGGTCCTCGAGGATCACTGAGTGAGTTCCTGGACTATGCTCTCCAGCTAACTGGGTCTGTGGAAGATTTTTATTAATCAGAATATAAAGATTTAAAGGATTAGTTCACTTTCAAAAAATTTTTTCCTGATAATTTACTCACCCCCATGTCATCCAAGATGTTCATGTCTTTCTTTCTTCAGTCGAAAAGAAATTAAGGTTTTTGATGAAAGCATTCCCGGATTATTCTCCTTATAATGGACTTCAATGGTCTCTCCAAATGGTTGAAGGTCAAAATTACAGTTTCAGTGCAGCTTCAAAGGTCTTTAAACGATACCAGACGAGGAATAAGGGTCTTATCTAGCGAAACGATCGGTCATTTTTTGAAAAAAATACAACTGTATATGCTTTATATAAACAAACGATCGCCTTGCACGTGCTTCCGCCAAAACCGCACTTCTGTATTCTTCAAAAAGCTTACGCTGTATGTCCTACGCCTTCCCTATTCTACTTATGGAACGAACGCAGCGCCAGTTCTGTTTTTTCCGTTAGTAGAATAGGGAACGCGTAGGACATACAGCGTAAGCTTTTTGAAGAATACAGAAGTGCGGTTTTGGCAGAAGCATTTCATTGTGTTTTCCCTTGTTTGGTTTGCCTGTGTTCTGGATATCTTTGTTTGGATTGTCCATCTGTGTTTGACCATTTGCCTGTTTTTGGACTTGATTGTGGATTACTCCTTCTAATAAATACTGCATTTGGATCCTCAACCTTTGTGTCTCCAAGCAGTTCGTTACAATTTCAATGCTTTTGCATTCTTTGACAAAACACTTACATTCTCCCAAGAAAATTTGCAGTCACTTGCAAAACCACTGTGATATTTTCATATAAAAGTATATGAGATGGGGGGAATACTGTTTTTCAAGTGCTTTTGTGACCAAATGCAAAGTTTCCTGTGGGAACGCAACACTTTTTATGGAGCCCTGGAGCTTGCAGACTTAGCCCTCCGTGCCCTCCATTACACCAAGCAAGCGGCCTGTGTGAATGCGCTAGACAGATGTGTTTAACCATTGCGCTCCTATCTTGCATCTTTTGTAGCATCTCGCGCATGACACGGCATTCTAAAAATGTGGCGCTCAAGATAAAAAAAAACGCGTCAAGATAAAAAAAAACGCATCTCAAAAATCAAGTTCTGGGGCACCACAATATGACCGAAAGGGCACTTTACAATTAACGATTAATAGGGCAGGGGCTCAAGCTTAATTCTTGCATGTCTCTGTACTCATTGTGAACTGTGATGGGATGTTGAATGAGTTTATGTTTTAATCATCATTTTTTTGTGTGCATTGATAAAAACCCCTGTAAATGTATCTAAAATAAATGATTGCATCTGCTTACAAAAAATGCCACAGAGATGGCCAGCTCAGAAATAATTATGTATCATGTCATTCAAACATAAAAATGTTTTACAGAGCAGTTTATTAAACGTTATATTCTACTATACACATATGGACTATTGAAAGTGTTACCTTTTTATTTCTTATTCTGGATGCTATCAAGATGATAATCTAGATTAATTAGAAGGTAATCTATGTATAAAATACTAAACTGTGACATTATTAACATTTTAATATTTGCTCAAATGCAAAGTCCCAGACCAGTTATTGGATTTGACTATTGAAATTACAGTGTCACTTCTTGCCATGTACAAATCAGAGATTCAGTAAATAAAAATCCATCCAATCAGCACAAACTTCCCCTAAAGCCCCGCCTCCCTGACAGTATTAATTAGCCGTCGACAGACAGTTAGGAGACAGTGAACTCTGTGACTGTACAAGAACCACAGTGTGTTTGATCTTTAAACTCTCAACATGGTTGATGCATTTTGTGCAACTTGGATACTGGTTGACAGCCAGAACCTTGATGAATACATGAAAGCACTGGGTAAGTTAAAATAATTTTGCATAGAGACATCTTTAACGTGTAAGGTGCAGTAGTACATCTGGGGTTAAATGCATGAATTATATTTTCTGTGTGGTTTATAGGCTATAATAATGATAGTTTTGTTCTGTCTGTAATGTTTTCTGATGTTTTGTTCAACAGGTATTGGTTCTAACATTAGGCAGATAGGCAATGTCACCAAACCCACAATTGTCATCAGTCATGAAGGTGACAAAGTTGTCATGAAGACGCTGTCCCTCATCTTAAACACTGAGATTTCTTTCAAACTGGGAGAGGAGTTTGACGAAACCACAGCAGATGACAGACAAGTAAAGGTTTGTGTTTATTCATTTACAGAGTCTACAGCATATCTGACATCAGTTTCACTAAGCAATTTAGTATTTTTGGCAGGTTAGGTCTCTTTTACACTGCATGAATTTGTTCATATTTGACAATTTGTGTTTATATCATGCACGATAAAACTTCTAAAAAACAGACTCACATATTTTAATCTCATTTCAGTCGACTGTAACCTTGGAAGGAGAAAGTCTTGTTCAAGTTCAGAGGTGGGACGACAAGGAGACAAAGATTGTTAGAGAGATCAAGGATGGTAAAATGATTACTGTAAGCAGCATTATTATTATATTATATTTATATAATATACATATGTATTTTATGTTCCTAAATTTCCTCTCCTGGTCTTTGCTGTTTCCAGACCTTTATCTTTGAGGGTGTTCAGGCTGTCCGCACATATGAAAAGGAATAATGTGAAACTGATGGATGTTTCACTGTTACACTGGCATTGTGACATTATGATTTATCTGAATGTTGGAGAATGTCTCTGAGGCCTGCCTTTCTGTCAAACTGAATGAAATAAACGATCAAAAACGGATTCTGTTTTCTACTGTCTTATGTGTAAACACTTCATTCTCATTAGATTGATACTGAAGTTTTCATAATCCTAATTTGTGTCATTTAATCAAGACTGTATAGCAGTATACATGTACTATGCAATACACACACACACACGCACACAGTATACAGTATATGCACAATTTCTGAAAAAAAAAAAAAAAATCATTTTTTAGAAACATTTTTTGTTTTGAACTATTTAAAATACATACAATTAAACTACATTAGATTAAAACAAACTGCATATACATTAAAGAAATGCATATTTCAATTACCTCTTGTCATGTGAACAAAATCCCCAGTTTGCCTGCATTGTTCTTAACTCAAGATTATATTGCTCTTTTATATTAAATGATATCACTTCCATCCAGTGCTAATAAATACTTCACATAATTCACACACTGAAGGAATCAGTCCATGAGATGTTCATGTTTTTACTTTCACTGATAATATTTCTACACAGCAGCTGTTCTGATGTTTCAAATTATTTATCATCATCATCCATCAGTGTCAGTTTACACTTTCTGATTTGGTGCCATAAACTCATAAAACTTTAGAAAGCAAACATAATATGTATTGAATTTTTGTTCTATAATCATATGGTACTGTACAGACCTTTGTTTACATGTAGTTTCATTACACATAATCCAGTCCGGTTAATATTAACATACATTAATATCAAAGTTACTCAATATTAATGTAGTTTACTGCATTGAAAGTTTGCATTCACAAAACCAATGTAATGGAAATAATGTATGGGAAGAAAAGTATATTTCAATGATTTTAAAACATTTGTGTTCCCCCATGAAACTTTGCAGTCACTTGCAATACCAATGTGATATTTTAATATAAAAATAATATGAAGTGGGGGGAAAACTCAGTGCTTTTTTGAGCAAATGTAAAGTTTCTTGCGGGAAAGCAACACTTTTTACAGAGCCCCTAAAGGGGCAAGGTGATGGAAAAAATTATATTTCAAAGCTTTTGTGTCCCCAAGAACCTTTGCGTTCTCAGTTATATAATGAAAAAAAATAGTAGTATTTGATATTAACATCTTTTTTAGTTGACATGATTCAGTGATTCCTCTGAATTTATGTTTTGGTTGATAGAGTGGCAGTGTAGGAGAAAAGACATTAGTTACTTGATTCAGGAACTGAATTCTAAAACCTATAGTAATGTCTACAAACTGACTGAGCGAGAGAAAAATAGAAATATATAATCTGGTTGAATTTCTGTTACCACAAAACAAGTTTATACGCCTATTTTTCTAGTCTTAAAGGTATTTTCAGTTTAGTGGTAATTGGTTTCTCATATTATTTATTCTGGTGTGAATTATTGTCTAGATCACAGGTGAAGTAGCAGCGTATCAATTTGAAGGTCAAACACAAATTTTCAAGAAAATAATGTCTTAAAGCGGACCCATAATGCCCCTTTTACAAGATGTAATATAAGTCTCTGGTGTCTCCAGAATGTGTCTGTGAAGCTTCAGCTCAAAATACCCCACAGATCATTTATTATAGCTTGTCAAATTTGCCTCTATTTGGGTGTGAGCAAAAACACGCCGTTTTTGTGTGTGTCCCTTTAAATGCAAATGAGCTGCTGCTCCCGGCCCCCTTTCCAGAAGAGGGCGGAGCTTTAACAGCTCACGCTTCGTTTGCTCAACAACAACAAAGCTGGAGAATCTTATAGTAATGATCTTATAGGAACTCCATCTATATAAGAGTCAAAAAAAACATACACAGACAAATCCAGATTAAACCCTGCGGCTCGTGACGACACATTGATGTCCTAAGACACGAAACGATCGGTTTGTGCGAGAAACCGAACAGTATTTATATCATTTTTTACCTCTAATACACCACTATGTCCAACTGCTCTGCACATCCGGTTGGTGAGGTCTGAACGCGCTCTGACAACGGAAGTGATCTCTCGCACTTACTGAAGCAAAGCGCGAGACATCACTTCCGTCATGACCTCACTAGCCGGATGTGCAGGGCAGTTGGACATAGTGGTGTTAAAGAGTTAAAAAATGATATAAATACTGTTCAGTTTCTCGCACAAACCGATCGTTTCGTGTCTTAGGACATCAATGTGTCGTCACGAGCCGCAGGGTTTAATTTGGATTTGTCTGTGCATGTTTTTTTGACTCTTATAGACGAAGTTCCCATTGACAAGCATACGACTGACAGACCGCAATGGTTGGAGTTAAAAATCATCATTTGTGTTCTACTGAAGAAACAAAGTCACCTACATCTTTGATGCCCTGGGGGTAAGCAGATAAACATCAAATTTTCATTTTTGGGTGAACTATCCCTTTAAAGCAGCCCAACATGGCCTCACCCCCTTTGTTGTGTGTTCTCGGGGGCAGGGTTTATGTAAATTTTAGTGATGTCACTAACCCGGGAAGAAGCTCAATGTAGTCCCTACCAGCCGTTTGTTGTAGTCCTTAAAAAGTGATTTCTGTAAAAGAAAATATCTCCCTTTGCATTGAACTCTGAGTGTCGTAACTTTGCAGACGTTGTTTATGATCAAACAGCAACATTACACACTAACTAAAGCTAAAAAAGTCAAATCATAATCAAGCACCCCTTTAATGTTTAATTGACTACAGTTATTTGTTTCTGGAGCAGTAGAGTCAAACAGATGATGAATGAGTCATGCTTCACATCTGACCTGAGCTTTACAGTCCACACACACACACACGATCTGGAGAAATCTGTTTATTGCATCACATTTCCATTATATTTCCTGTTGAAGCGGCAGCTGGTCATGTGATTGTGTTTGTGCGGGAGGATCGACCGTTTGACGCAGACTGATGCTACGCAAACACGGTCTCATAGAGAAAGTCTGTGAAGCGTCTGAAGTCTTGTATCAAACACAGTCCTGTCTGTCTCAGACGTCACTCTCTGTTCGGGGTGTTTTGGGTGACACGCTCTCTGCCGGCGCCTCTCCTCTCCTCTTCCTCAGGCCCTTCATCTTGCGTGTCTGTAGTTTGTCCAGGTCCTGCTTCTGCATGTGTAAGCGGCCAAACCTGGTGCCGAAGGCATCATGGGAAATGTTCTTCTTCTTCTTGGGCTGCAGGTGAAATGGAGGCGAAGCACATGACTATCACAGGAGAAACATCTGGAGCTCGTACTGTACACAGATCAGCACTAATACAGACACATATCTGAACAAATCCATCTGAATGTGTCCAGAATTACTTTTGAACGCTTCTGGATTCTGTTTCAATTTTTCTGGATTCTTTTTTTTCTTCCTATAACAATTCCTTACATTTTTAGCCAAAGTGCTACACAACAGACGTTTACTTGATTACCAGATTTTCCTTGAAAAATAAAGTTTTAATTTTATTATTATTACTTTGAAAAGTACATTCTACTGTATAATAGTAATATATCTGTGTCACACAGCCCTACTATTAATCCAAAATAAACTAAATATCGTGACAAGTGACTCCTAAGTACAACTAGTAAAGACAAACTGTCTTTTCTAGTTGAAACGCTCATAAATCATCCAGATGATGTTTGTCTTTAACTGAAAGATGTGCACAGGTTTGTGTGAGGGTCAGTTTGGGGGTCACAGGTCAGGTTGGACAAGACAGAAAAGCAATGCTAGTCTTTGAGATAAGCTGATGATAGTGTGTGTGTTTGTTTGACTCGCACCTTCACTCCTTTGGGCTTTTTGTGAGCGGTTCTGTACAGGTCGTCTGAGGCCATGTGACTTCTCCTCATGACAAGGTCAAAGGAAGGTCCCATTTCCTCCAGCTCGATCCGGGGCGTCCGGCAGCCGGACTTCTTCAGCAACACTCTGTAAAGACACTGATGTGAAGCGTGTGTTTGGTTGGTGTGCTGCAGTGATCTGCAGGCGTCGTGTGTTTCACCTGTAGCTGCGCATGTAGATCTTTCCCTCCAGTGCCGTGAAGTGAAGCACGTGCTCCAGTCCGGCCAGACGCACCGCAGACACTCGGGGTCCACAGAAGAAATCTGACACACAGAGAGAGACGAGAGGACGGTTACAACACACTTCACTCTCCTCAACAACTCACGTGAAATTTCTGTCATTAATTACTCCCCCTCATGTCGTTCCACATCCGTAAGACCTTCGTTCATCTTCAGAACACGAATTAAGATATTTTTGATGAAATCCGAGAGGTATATGACTCATCCATAGACAGCAATATAATCAACACTTTCAAGGTGCAGAAAGGAACTAACGACATCGTTAAAACAGTCATGTGACTGCAGTGGTTCAACCTTAATGTTATGAAGAGACGAGAATACTTTTTGTGCACAAAACAAAACAAAACAAAAATAACTAACCCTAACCCATTCAACAATCTCTTCTGTGTCATTCTCATACGTTGTTTACGTCCAGTGCTTCCAGGTTCTACGTCAGAACGGCGACTCATTATTGGCCGGCTCCTGTGTCAGCATCACACGCATTCGTCGTGCTGATCACGTGACCAGCTTCGGCCAATACTGAGCCGGCATTCAGACGTAAACACTGAAGCTCTGCAATGTAAATAGCTTAGCAGAATGACAGGGGACAGACAAACTTTTTTGAATAAAGTCATTTTTTGTTTAATTTTTGCACACAAAAAGTATTCTCGTCTCTTCCTAACATTAAGGTTGAACCACTGCAGTCACATGACTGTTTTAACGATGTCTTTACTACTTCTCTGGAACCTGAATGTGGTCATTTCGTTGCTGCTGATAAAAAAAAAAAAAAAAAAAACCACATCAGATTTCATCAAAAATATCTTAATTTGTGTTCTGAAGATGAACAAAAGTCTTACGGGTGTGGAACGACATGAGGGTGAGTAATTAATGACAGAAATTTCATTTTTGGGTGAACTAACCCTTTAAATTAACTTTATGATTAAAAATCCCTCCAGCGCTACTAAATCAGGTGCTGGCGCCACCATCTGAACTTAGTGTCATGATGCTACTGCTCTCAAATGTTAGTCTGGAGCCCTGGATCTGTAAGAGAAACAGTGTGTTTGGAGAGTGAATCACCTGTCAGCACGTTCTTCAAGCGCTGATGCTCACGGTCCGTGTCAAACAGCTCTCCAGCAAACACCAGCATGGGTTTGGTGCCCACAGGACATGTGTCCTTCTGCACATGGGACACAAAAGCTCAGTTTAGAGTCAGATTAGAGTCAGACGGCTCTCACATCACCACTGCTGCTCACCTTCACGTCTTTCAGAGACACAAACTTCTCGATGCCCAGCTCAAACATGTCCAGCACGTGGAAGTCAAACATGCGTCCTGTGAAAGACACAAGCAAACATCAACACACACACTTCCTTCAGACAAGAAAACTGATATCTCACGTTTAACCGAAGTCACGCACCAAATATGAGGTTGTTGGGTCTCTTCTTGTTGTGTGAGCCGAACAGAAACAGGGAACAATCTGATTTCTTGGAGAAGAATTCCTGAAGGAAAGCAAACACAGGAACGTTACATGCGAAAGCTTCGATACGAGAGACACTGCGGTGACAGGTGTGATTCATGAGTTTACCAGAGCCGTGGAGTCCTCGAAGGGCCGCACCATGTTCTTCCTGTTGAGACAACAACCAACATCATCATCATCAGACTCAGACGACTTACACTTTTTCAGATATGATCTTTCATGTAGTGTTTAATAAAGCTGTTTGTGACTGTAAAAGCTCTGCAAAGTTTAAAATGCAGATAAATGGATTTTGTGTCTCATAAAAGAAAAGTTATCTGATCTGAAACGAGTCATCAGTAATTCCAGTCTCACTTCCAGCTAGGGCTGGGCGATATGGCAAAAAAATAAAATCTCGATATTTTCAGAACGATTGACCGATTCACGATTTCGATTTTTTTTTTTTACTGTTTAACTAGTCAACTTAAAAACTCAACTACAATATAATTTAAATAACATACTCTTTATTAACAATCTGGTTAAAAAAAAGTTCCATTCCAAGTGCACCACACCTAAAGTGATCAACATGGTGTAATGTAAAACAATTTGTTAAATATCTTTGCAGAAAATATGACTGAAATATGAAGGCAAATGTTGTACAATCTTATCTTAAACACATCCTATATACTCAGAAATAATATAAAATAAGAAAATGCTAAATATTTCTTAGCCAAAAAGTAATAGCAATAAATAACACCAGTAATAGGCTATTATTAACAGCAAATGCTTTGTAAAAACAGAAAACAACAGCAGCTTTCAGCCTGTCACCATCATGCAAACATGAAATATCAAACAGGTTTACAGGTTTCCGCATTCCATTGCGCTATTTGTCCTATCGTTTTTATGTATGGCGGACATGTTTAGGTGTTGTACTCGTGTCTCGCGTCTTTTGCAGCGTCTCATCCATGAAACAGCATTCTAAAAACATGGTGGTCAAGTAAAAAAAAAAAAGCTCAACTCGCGTTTAATATCTTTGCCTTTTTTTTCCCCCCTCATTCCACTGCCCGCGTCTCATTTTTATAACGCAATAACGCATTTCGTTCATAGAGCGTCACATGAGAGCGGTTAATCAGACGCGCCGGCGCCATCATGAGGTCGGATCATTTTCTTCTCCTAATGTGGTTTTTATTGCTGTATTGTCAACATGTCTAATTGTAACGCTTGCTAACATTTTTATTCAAAAATCGCGATTTCTAGATTTAAAAAAATAATAAAATCGAGGCAAAACATTAAATTCGAATTAATCGAAAAAAATCGCCCAGCCCTACTTCCAGCTGAAACTACGTTAGTTTGTAACTAATTTGCATAATGCCAGCCTCTGATTTTCATTGGCTGAACAGCTTTGCCCCGCCCTCAAACACTGTAGTTGTATCTGAGACAAGATAATGGGAGTATGGTTTGTGAACAATCACAACAGACTGGGCCATCTGACCAATCAGAGCAGAGCAGCTCTCAGAAAGGCGGAGTTTAGAGAGACTGAATCTTTGATCAAACCGTTTCAGACACTGAGAGAAAAGAGCTGATGCTGCAGTGAATAAAGTGTTTTTGACCTTATATCCATGTAAACCTGTTCTAGGAGACTCCAAAACAACATTAGAAACCTTTAAAATAGCACTTTAATACATCTGAAACTCTACTTACTTCTTGTACAGCACAGCATTGGGTTTCTTCAGCGCGTACTGAAAACAACAAACAGACCAAATGAGAAACAGACATCCAGCTGATGATGGTACAGGAGGAAGATCTGATCATAACTGACTCACCACGTCCTTCAGGGCCTGAGAAAGAGTCTCGCTGGTGTTTCCTCCTTTAATGATCATGCTGTTCTTCAGGTTCTCGATCAGTTTGGGCTCTCGGCTCTGCAGGAAGCGCTTGGAGCGCTTCGTCTTGGGTTTACTGGAGGAACAATCCACAGAAACTCACTGTCACGTGTGTCTAGTGTTTTTATGTTCATGGGGTCTTTCCATTGACTTCTGTTTTTCTACGGTTTCTCTCTCTCTCTCTCTCTCTCCATCCATCCACACACACATAATGTATATCCATATGAAACCGTGAGAAAACCTTCAACTGCTGAAGCACTGCAGTCCGATATTAGTTTCACGTGTCTCCAGCGAAAAGTCCAACCAATACTGATCTCACACTTACAGCGACTAAACAAGAGGTTAACTAAAGCAACAACAGTAAATGTGAAGTATTGATAAAATTACTTACACGATCCCGTCTGAATGTGTCATGGTTTAACTCTGTCTGCAGTGATGGGAACACGTGAAACTGCGAAGCCAGGAGCGAAACAATACCAACTTCCTGTGAAGCTGGAAGTTTCAAAATACAGGTCTCTATCATGCTTTTCATCTTCACATCATACAAAACGATATTTATTTGTCGTTTTAGGTTGAAATAACTCCGACGTGTTGGCTTATCTTATTTGTAGACGCCATGAAATCAATATGCGAGTCTTGGACGTTTAGCCTATATATTATCTTTGAGGTCATCGATATTCTAGTGCGCTAAGTAAATACGGACTCCGAAACCAAGTGTTAGCAGATGTATAGGCTACACATTTACAGAACAAAATAGTAATATTTTAAAAGGAAATACGTCATTACACGAATGTAAACTTTTGTTTGTAAAGCTATTTCGTGATGTTACCATTGCTAAAAATCACTGGAATACTTATATTTTGCAATTTCTTAAAATTTTAACTTTTACCTCAAATGCCGGCTGTCATTTGTGTCACTGTAGAATTTAAGCGGACGATTGTCATGGAGAAAATTGCAATTAACAATTTAATTGTCTGTTTTACTCATTAAAGTGTAAGCCAGCATTATTTTTAAAATTTTACTTGGAAATATTTTTACAACATTTCATATGGGCCTATAATTATAAGTTAAATCGATTATTTTTGTTCACCTTAATCTTGGTCCATTTTAAACTTAAATTTGAGACCATCTAATCAGAATATAGGCTAATATTTAGTTGAAGGTACACTATGTAACTTTTTTGTTCAGAGTTTATGAGCAAGTACATTGTGAATCCATCTTCCAAACCATGTTTTTGTCTTATCCTGAATCACTACAGTACGCCTATAATAAATGTTTATATTTGGACTATTTTAGACTGAGTGGGATGAAAACCGCTGCGGAGTAGCACAGTACCTGCGTGACACGTCATAGACAAAGAAAGAAGTAGCTCCGGCTGTAATGTTCTTCCGCAACCTCTAGAGCGCTGAAACTTACATAGTGTACCTTTAAAAAAAAAAAATAAAAATAATGCTTTCTTAAAGGGTTAGTTCACCCAAAAATCAAAATTCTGTCATTAATTCCTCACCCTCATGCCGTTCCACACCCGTAAGACCTTCATTCATCTTCAGAACACAAATTAAGATATTTTTGTTGAAATCCAATGGCTCAGTGAGGACTGCATAGCCAGCAATGACATTTCCTCTCTCAAGATCCATTAATGTAGTAAAAACATATTTAAATCAGTTCATGTGAGTACAGTGGTTCAATATTAATATTATAAAGCGAGGAGAATATTTTTGGTGCGCCAAAAAAACAAAACGACTTATATAGTGATGGCCAATTTCAAAACACTGCTGCAGGAAGCTTTGGAGCATTATGAATCAGCGTGTCGAATCATGATTCGGATCGCATGTCAAACCGCCAAACTGCTGAAATCACGTGACTTTGGCACTCCGAACCGCTGATTCGACACGCTGATTCATAACACTCCGAAGCTTCATGAAGCAGTGTTTTGAAATCGGCCATCACTATGCAAGTCGTTATTTTGTTTTTTTTTGGCACACCAACAATATTCTCCTCGCTTTATAATATTAATATTGAACCACTGTACTCACATGAACTGATTATGTACTAAATGAACTGATGTTTTTAGTACATTAATGGATCTTGAGAGAGGAAATGTCATTGCTGGTTATGCAGGCCTCACTGAGCCATCGGATTTCAACAAAAATATCTTAATTTGTGTTCCGAAGATGAATGAAGGTCTTACGGGTGTGGAACACCATGAGGGTGAGGAATTAATGACAGAATTTTGATTTTTGGGTGAACTAACCCTTAAAAGGTATATTTCAGTCATTTTCAGGCACAGATATTGTGTTGAAGACTTCAGGCACTAGTGGGCAGCACTGCAGCGCTTATTCACCAAAAGACATTGAGCATCAAACCAGTCAGATGTCCCGGACATTCAAATCAGAGCCAGCTGGAGCTTTACCATCGCTTGCCAGCAGTAAAGACCAACAAACATTCAGAACACAAGCAGCTTGTTTAGAAGTAATATTTATTGTAAAAAGGTCCAGACATTACCCAGTTAACAGACGCTGATGCCAAACGTGTGCTGGGGATCATGTGCATTCAAGGAAAATACATTGAGTAACATTCAGCGCATTAAACGCTGAACACATGACAGGATTTGGATCAGCTCATGAACATGTAAACAAGAGCAAACCTCACAGAGATTAACAGCACACTTCAGACGAGAATCACCATGAGGCCAAAGACTGACGGGAAGCCTTCAGTACCCACAATCCATCCATATGCATCTCTCAGATGAAACAAAACCACGTGAAAATACAAAAGAAAAGATGTGAAGTGAAATTCATGCAAATAAAACCAATCAATCCTGCTCAGAAAAACAAACAACAGAAGCACACAGGTGTCAGAGGAAAAGTTGAGAAACTGCATATGGAGGAAATGAGTCACTGAAGCTCCTCACGTTCAGTCCAACCCGATGGGAACCGGATCCGTACATTTAATAGTTGCACCATCAGCCTCATGAAAAGCATCAGAACACTGAAAAGGTCATATTAATTTCTCATAGATATGTTAAACACACAGAAATATATAAATTTACATATTAGATATGATTATATTATAATTAATGTGTTGAGACGGACAGTCTGATTGATACAACCAGTATAACTGTGAAGAGCTTAAAAAGGGTCGTTTTTCTCTTGGAAACCTGCAGATATTAAAACATGGACTCATACATTGAGTCCTAAAAGACTCAGATGAACACTTGGCACTATCAGTGGACTCTACAGCACCAAAAACAAACAAAAAAAAGCCCTGTCTAAAAATTCTTAAAAGCGCATTAAGATCAGCTCAGAAGCACTTCCTGAAGACGATCTGCGGGCCGAACTCCTCGTACTCCTCCGCACTGATCCAGGCGCTGCTGAGGTCGGGCATGAGGGCCAGCGCCGCTCCGCCGCTCCACACAGAGAAGTCTCGCTCCCGCGGGCTGATGACCCGCACGCACGCGCTCAGATCCGCAGGAACCATGTGTCTGATCTCCTGCTGCAGACGCTCGGGGAGGCCCGGCAGCAGCGTGTTCCCGCCTGCACAAGCACACAATCACATGTTAGAGCGCCTGTGTTCTGATTGGACAGTGCAGTGGTGACACATACCTGACAGAAGGATGTTTCCCACAAAACTGCGGCGGAGGTCGATGTCTGAACGCAGAACGGACTTGAAGACACTCTCGTGCATCCCGTAATGATCTCGTCCAATCAGCTCCGGCCTGAAGAGGATTTCAGGTGCCCTGCGTATGTGATGATACGAGACAGTGAGATGGTCAATCTAAAGATTCATGTGACACGTGTGCATAAAGACCCCCAATATACCGGAAGCGTTCAGAGGACAGCGAGACGACCCGTCCGTCAGGGAGCGTGTAGTGCACTTCTGAGGAGGCCGTTCCTGCGCTCTTCAGCTCGGCTTCATAATCCAGAGCCACACAGCAGCATCTCTCCTTCATCTCTCGCACGATCTCCAGCTCTGCTGACGTCCGCATACACACGCCCTGCTCCAGCAGCAGCTACAACACACAACACAATCACACTTTAGCACTAGACACAGCAAAATTAGTTTCCTGAAACACTGAAACCCAAGTCTTGATGTTTCTGGGCTCTACTAGAACAGGTTTTCCTGCTTGAATGTTTTTATTTTCCTCATTCTCCATTGTTCAGCTCCTCTCTTCCCAGTCTGTCAGTAACGCTCTGTTTAGTTCCTGTCTCTATGAAGCCCCTCCTTCTGAAAAGCACACTGTGCTCTGATTGGTCAGCTGGAGCAGTGTGTTGTGATTGGTGTTTGGGAAATGTCCCGCCCCTTACCATAACCGCCAGTTTCAACAACTAACTCAACCAGGCCCCGCCCCTTTATTCTGCATATGAATTATTTAAATGAGGAATATTGTGAAAACTCAAGATGGAGGCGTTTCAGGGAGTTCAGAAACACTGACACTGATATAGAGAAGAAATCCCGCTGGAGGGACTTTGAAAACATTTTTCATGCTCAAACAGCAACATTTAACAATCAAATTTTCTTGAATGTTTATATACATCTTTTAAATGTTCATTCTATTATCGCAATAAGCCACCAAGCAGAGCTAATTAAACATGTTGGTCAATGATTTTGGAACAATGTCAGAGTGTGATAAAGCACTAATATTCATGTGTCTTGTGTCATGAGCACCTTCTGCAGCTGCAGGGTGACGTCCGCCCCGGCGAGGCTGAAGCGCTGGACGGCGTGAGGCAGACAGTAACCCTCGAACACGGGAACACTGTGACTGACACCGTCACCAGAGTCCAGCACCACACCTGAACACAAACACACTTCAATCACTGCAATATTACAGTGTGACAATCAAAAGAACTTCAAGAGATGATGCTTCATTAGGTTTCATATGACTTAACCCTGTAAAGCTACTATATAATACATGAATTTCTAAGGCCTCTAAATGATCAACATGATCTGATAAACGTGTCTCACACAATCTCCTCCAGTCCTTCTGTCGTTTAGACTGTTTTATTCAGTAATAGTCTTTTAGTATAATTGTACAAATGTCCTTAAGCTCGTGCTTCACGTGTCTTTCTGCTGTCAAATCTGCACTTATTTTATCAGGTAAATGCAAGAATAACTGATATTGTTAGTAATATTTCATCTGGACTGAATGAACTTTACTTGATTATCCAGACATCATTTATTAGAATAATCAAGAGTATCAAATATGATCATCAGGCTTTTGAGGAAAGTTTATTTGTTCATCTCTCAATCATTGTATTGCATTATACACTTTAAAACTACAAAGCTTTGATCATAAAACTAGGCATTTAAATATCATTTAAGACATTGGCAGATATTGATATTTATGATCATCTTATGTCAGTATCTGCTGTACTGTTATAAAGATCTCATTGATTTACATAAGCATCAGAATTTCATCTTTGTCCATATAAATATCAGCATTTGCAGAAAACTGCATATTTTTCTCAGTTTGGGCCTCTAAATAAAACTAAGCCGTTTTTTCCCCTCCATATTCTCACTATATCATGAGCCACAAAAGCCTGATGCATCAAATATGAATGTAAACTGTTTAAAAATGTCTAAATTTGTCTAAAACTCAATGTTCCTGACCATTATTTCGTGTCAGGCTTTACCATGTTAAGAATCATTTCTACTCGACTCTCTGGAGCATCAAATCCCATTGAACTGCATGTCCTTATTAGAGATACAATGTTGGACAATTCAAATTTCAGATTTGCCAAAAGACTGGAAAGGAAACGCTGAAATTCTTTGCAGGAAATTTAAATGTAAAACGTAAAAATCAACGGTGATGCAGAGAGAAAGCAGCGTTCGTGTAAAGTGATCTTTGATGACAACTGATGATTTTATTCTTGTACAAGTGTGTTTGTGTGTATGTGTGGGTAAAGGAGGAGAAATTCAAATGAGTACCACACACAAAAAAAACAAAAAAACAAACAAAAAAAAAAACCATTGTCATCATCAAAAGCAACAGTATTAAGCACCAAGACAGACAGAACTGACTGACCGGTGGTCCGTCCCGAGGCGTAGAGCGCCAGCACAGCCTGCAGAGCCACAAATGTGAGCGGGACGCTGAAGGCCTCGAACATCAGCTCCACCATCCGCTGCCGGTTCTGCACTGGGTTCATGGCGGCTTCGGTCAGCAGCACTGGGTGATCCTCGGGACACACAGACAGCTGCTGGAACGCATGATGCCAGATCTACAACAGCGACAGAGAGAAATGAACACTAGAAAACAGCAGGATCCAAAGTCCAAAATGAATGTTCTCACTCAAACGAGCACTGTGCTCGTGTCAAAGTTTGCTGTGAATGTTTCAGTACGTCACAGTGAATCTTCTGGATGAACAGGAAAGAAAGTTGTATGGAAACTAAATAGCAGAAACAACTTCCTGTATGTTTACTTAAACACCAGGCCAGTCTTCAGTCAATCTGTCCAGCTCTAATGAACATCCAAGTCATGTTTACATGCACTAATTCTCATCAATCATAATGAATCCAATCGGAGTTCAGATTCTGAAAGTTCTGTTTATAAAAACCCTAAACTCTGCAATCCAATTCACATATACAAACAAACCTTCACCAGAGTGCGTCAGCACACCACGTTCACTGACCAGTTCAGAAGATGCAAGGTATAATAATCATACGCATGTTTGTGTGATGTAAAACATAAGCACATCACGGCACTGCACATGTGCACAAGGTATTACCGTTTACATTTTTTTTTCCTGTTCCTGTTGATCAGATTATTTCAGGTCTACAACCATTTCAAACTGATCAAAGTGTAACTGGGATTGGTTTAGGTGTTTACATAAAGGCTTTTCAGTCCAACTTATCCATCAATCTGATTACAAAACAGATTATCCATGTGCATGTATACAGCTAATGTGAACTACAGCAGTAAACGTCTGTCCTTCAAACACACGAGAGGCTGTTAGCGAGTGAAATTCAGCCGTTTCAATAGAAAGCTGCACATTTGAGTGACCGTGTCATCACATCAGTGAAATTTTGTGGGGCACTGTCCATTCTCAACCCTGTAGATGTGTATAAATCCCAGCTCAAGTTAGGTTCAAACCAAGCAGCCTTCAAATGATCAACTGAACCCGATGTGAAATTCCCAATCACATAATTTCATGTGACTTCGCAGCGCTGCTTGGTTTGAAAGTGACTTGAGCTGTGCTTCATACATCGATACACTATTGACAGATTTTTTTGTCTGTAAAATTGACTAAATTGTTAATGTGACCACACTTTTAACCTATGCAACGAGGTTATCCAATCAGCTTTCCACCCCGTTTCTGACCCGAACTAACCCTGGCTTTGCTTCATTCTGATGCATGTCTGCGAAGGACCTGTAGAATGGTTTGTTGAAACCGCACTTAAGATAAACTAAAAATCAAGCCAAGTTCCTGCTGTCCATAAAACTTCCCACCCTCATTGCCAAATGAACATGCAGGACATCAAGAACACCTACATAAGGGAAGCACAGAGCAGCTCCTTGAGTACTTACCATCTCCATCTCATCCCAGTTGCGTACAACGCCGTTCCTGATGGGATATTTCAGTGTTAGCACTCCTCTCATGTGCTGCGCATCATGCCCAATGTACACCTCTCTGTCCACACTACCGTTCATTATTTCCTGTAATACAAGACCTTCACCATCAGTCCACACCAAGAGAACAACAGGAAACGTGAACAAGCTTAGTCAAAGTCAAGTCAGTTTTATTTGTTTAGTGCTTTCCACAATACACAATGTTTCAGAGCAGCTTCACGGAAAGTCATGTTAATGTTTATAATATCTTCATGCCTTACAGTCACATTTAGCAGATTAGATCCGAATGATAGTAGTTCAATTCTGCGGTGATGCAAACAATCACACAGCTGAATCTTGCTATATAGTACCAGAGTATGTAAGAGAGAGTCTACCTCATATTTGGGATGGCCGATGACCGTCGGGAACACCGTAGTTGGAAGATCCTGGTCTGCAAACCCTGCTTTCATCAAACCAGACCCTGTGTCCAGCACGATGGGCGTCTTATAATCACTCATCTAATTCAGAACGGGGAAGAAACCAGAACAACTGCTACAGACTCAGTACATCAAGCAGACAGAAGAGAAAACTCAATTGTACCTGGACAAGAGAGTCAAAGTACTAACTGCTGCTCCAAACCCTACTGAACCGTCGCTGAACTGAAGCATGACGTTTGGTCAATTTGAGATGCATCAGATACATATACACCTGGCATCTTTAATTAAACTCTATACTCAGCTAGTCCCAATGCACTGTGGACTTACATTACTCAAATGCTTTGTCATCATCTAAGTAAGCAGCTCACTAGAGTCTGGAGCCTCAAAGCCTCAAATATTCATGACGATCCACTGTAAATGAGTGCAACTACACTGTCAGATAGGGGTGTGCGTTACTGACAAATTATATCTGGATATTTTCTGGGATTGTCATTAGATATTTTGCCAAGTGTTTTTGTGTTGGTATCTTGAGGCTTTAGGCCTGACATGAACAGCTGACTCCCAAAACTCTTCATATTCTGTGCAGTGGTTCAGTCACAAATTAACTTTTCCCATTAAGGGGGGTGAGGTTTACAGGGGCATTTTTACTTTTATTAGATTTTATTAGATTCATGCATCATCCTTACGTCAAACTCTTACATTTAATCAAATTTAATTAGAATAACATGTCACTGTTGCCAATGAGCATCAACAAAATCCTTTTTTGCACTGCAGGAGTGGCACAGAAGCTGCATCCAAAGTGGCATTTAGATGCATATACACTGCAATTACAATTGCATAAATAATGTCATGATAATATTTAAAAATAATGTTTAAATAAAGCAAGTGACTCGCTGTGTCTAAAATCAAATACAGCAGGCAAAACAGTATGCCAGAGTAGTTTGTCTGAATACATATTCAGTAGGTGAAAAGTACCCAGATGACCTACTACTTCTGCCGAGATTTGTGTGGATGACAGTGAAACTGCGCAACTGACGCCGTAGGTCACATGACAGTGATATGGCAGATGTAGTACGTCCAAGTTTCATCCATACTACCCACATTCACACTAACTATAACGTACTTTGTAACAGTCACAAAGTAAGTTTCAAACCAAATGCAGCGCCTACTATACAGAACGTGACTTCAGAAGCAGCAACTGTCTTTATGAATGGATCATTGAATCATCAATTTGTTCAAAAACACTGATTGATTCAGAAATGAAACACCACTGTGTGGTGCTCAGAGATGCACAGCTGTATTTCAAAGAGTTGTTGGGGAAAAAGACAATATTGTGTCTAAAGTGTAACTTAAGATATTAACTTGATTTTATACAACAGTTGAATAAACAAGATCAGATTTGCAATCATGCTGATACTGGGGAAAACACTCTTGCTCGTGTGATACACCTTAACTATAGCAAATATAAACAAGACAAAGACTCATACAGGGGATTTGTGCCCCCATATCTTGAATTTCGGCTAATAATAACTGCATTCTACTAGATTACATCACGCAGTGTTTTCAAAGTGAGTGACACTCTATGATATCATAATTTGGGGAAGCTGACATTAGACGTTACAAATTGCACACCCCTATAAATCAACCAATGCAGAGCGCTTCCTTAGTCAAGACTCTGTTCTGCACCTGTCTAGTGGAGGCGTTCAGCTGCAGCTGGCTGATTGGAGATCTGCAGACTGTTCTCATGGAGCCTCCACGGTCATCGGAAACACCATCATGGCCCGCACATGGCCCAGTCGTGGAGTTGTCGTCATGGTAGGGTAGCGCCTGTGTCTCTGGGGCGGTCGTGGAGGAGCCTGAGATCTCTTGGGTCTCTTCACTGCACACCACTGCGGTGTTGTTGTTATTGTTCTGCATGTGCAGGCCTTGAGATGTGCTCTGTGTGCAGGCCTTAAGCTTTGAGGTAGAGGTGGAGAGCTCTGATTCCACCCGTTCAGAGGCTGATGGTCGTTTCTGCTGGTCGTCGAGAGGAAAGGCCATCCGCTGTGCAGGCACTGGAGCGATCAAGACGCCTCCGGGATCAAACGCATCTCGCACGACGCTGCTCTTCTGGGTCGAGGGCGCTTCACTAGTCTCCAGCTCAACTTGATCTGCAGCAGAATCACCACCGTCTGGAGAGTCGCAGGAAGACGTTTCAGCCTTTGGATGCTCAGAATGGACGTTTGGGCCTTCAGAGGAGTCCATGGCTTCCAGTTTCTGATCAGGAGTACCAGACAAACTGCTCAACACAGAAGGCTCTTCATGACAAGACTGGGCATCCTGAAGGGATTCAGAGCAGGGAACAGAGTCAGGCGCTGCAGGACCTTCAATCTCAATCTCACTCAAGCTTGTGGTAGGAACAGACCGGCTTGTTGAACTCAAAGGCTCAGGAGTCACACTCGAGTCTGTGAGACTGGCATTTTCTTCAGCTGGATTTGGAGGCGCTGCACTGCTGCACTCCTCTGTGTTTAAAATAAAACGAGAATCTGGCTTCTCCACATCTGTATGCTGAGGGTCATGATGAACCGATTCAGGACTCTGCTGCTGGAGCCTACAGTTCCTCAACAACTCACCATCCAGATCTTTCAGCTTCAAGTTCCTCTCCATGACTGAACATTTGACAACTCTGTGGCCTTTGCTTGACCTTTTCCTCGCCTTTCCCGCTTTCTCCATCTCTCTGCTCAGGCTTCTCTCCATCATCTCCACTTCTAGTTTCTCTTTCTCTAGCTGTGCCAGGAACATCCTCCTCTCCCTGCAGGAGCTGCGTGTTGTGACATGACCCAGCGTCCGTTCTTCCGACTGAAGCCTCTCAGTCTCAGTGCAGCGTAGCGCTTCCAGTTTCAATTGCTCCTCCTTAATTTGCTCCTCAAGAACTTGAAGATCTCTAAGCTCTCGAAGGATCCCCATGTTGTCTACCTCAGGACATCTAGTGTCCAGCTGCACAGGCCTTTCACTCGTTAATGGACTTTCATTGGCTAATCCTGGAATGTCCGAGTCACTTTCACTAGTTTTCAGAGTCTCACAGTCCAGAGAAGCAAGTTCACTCTGAAGGACATCATCCAAGCCGATCACGCCAGATTCAGCCAGATCACTTGGGGACATCTGGAACAAAAAGTAATGTTCAAATATTCATACTTCCTAGTTCCTCACACACAAATGTCCAGTCATATTTCATATTAATTGTGGTTGACCGATATATCAACATTAGCCCATGAGTTTGTCATAATTGGGACTCTTTTGACAGCGCTGTCCTATAACCCTGTTCTATATTTGCCGTCAGTCAGACCAAGTTTGGTCCTTCTCAGGCAATAACATTCTCTTTAGAATAAATCTTTCGAGTCAACATGCAGAAATCGAATGGTCACCTGCTCCTGAACTCCCGGAGAGACTCAAGCTGCGTCTCATTTCGGAGGCTGCGTTCTCTGGAGGTCACATTTGTAGGCTGCATACTTATGTCTTATTTCAGAAATGTAACCGTAATAAAATTGACATTCCTCGTGAGGTGTAAAATGACAAATTTCCTTCTTGCTTTGCAATCTAACTGTTACTTCTGTTCTTAAATGAGACTGCCTCAAAGACATGCGGACGACAAATGAGACCTAGGACGCAAACTTCGAAATGAGATGTAGCTTTTGACTCACCATACTGTGCTGGTGTCCTTCAGTCCATGAGGGCCAGTGTTTGTGTAGGTCCTCTGACCTCAACAGCTCATCTAGGACCACTTCCTGTGCAAGCACATTCTCTTCCTCCTGAAAACAAGATATTATAATCATGTCAATAGTTTCAACTGCAATACAGTTTTATTAGCAGAGAAGAGTGGGGCAAGTTGAAAAGCAGCACTTTTTGCTCTTAACTGCAAGGCAAGGAGAAAATTTACATCTCAGGTTATCAGCTGAACTCAGAAGTGTCTATTATTTATACATGTGTACAAAGGGGTTGTTTACAACTAAAAACGTAAAACTTATGCGTTCTGGCCATTCATTTACATGACAACATTTTGGGGGCCTGAAAATGCAATCTTTTGATACCATTATTGTCTGTGTAAACTACAAAAATGCGAATGTGTGAAAATGGTGACGTCATGTGCATGCGTATTATGTGTTCAGTCTATAGGTGAGTAGTGTTTCTTTACAAAGTGACCACCATCTACTGGCCTGGCAGCAGAAAACAGCGTTTGTGTCATTTTCACGGATCCTTGTGAACAGGGATCGTTTTGATGACCATGTTGTCTGTACATGAAAAATGCAAAGGAAAACCGTTTCTATTTTTAGTACATCATTGTCGTGTAAACGTGCCCTTGAGACAAGTACTGAACTCCACAGACACTGACCTGTAATATCTCAGCTGTTCGCTCTAACGTCTCCTCCACCACCTTCAGCTCTTGTTGCTCTTTCTGAACCCAGTCTCCGAGAGACACGTCCAACCTACCCAATTGAAGACAAGTCCATAAAAGCCACACCACAATCAAACACTGTTTGAAAAAAAACAAACAAAAGCCTTACCGTTCAAAAGAGTCCCGTCTGAGGTTGTGCAGATCGAAAGAGTCCCAGAGAAGAGAAGGATCTCCATCCACAGTGCTGCTGGGTTTCTCTTCATTATCCGTTAAGGTACTGGACAGGACATTGCCTACGGGATTCAGCTCCGACTCCTCAAAGCTCTGGTGACTCTGATGTTTGCCGTCCGTCTGCGTCGGCTGGTCTCGTGCCCAGTCTGAGCGTTCAGAGGGACTGGGGCTCCTCGGGTCCCTCCGCGGGTTGGAGGAGTTGGGGGTAATGGTAACCGTATAGGAGCTCTCCAGATCATCTATCGGGAGGCTCAGCCAGGGGTTCTTGGGTAGCGTGGCCGACCGCTTCACTTTGATCTCCAGGTTCACAGAGTCTGAGGTTATTTTAGGAACGATCTGAATACTGGCCCGGGTGGCGTCCCGCTGTAAACCAAACCCTAGTTCTTCACGCTGGTCCTCAGAGTCAGACACACTCACTATGTTCTCCTCGTGAATCTGACCGTGAAGGGGTTTTGACTTAAAAGCGGAGTCTCCGTTTCCCAGAAACCTAGGGAGAATATCCCTTCTGCTCCTGCTATCCAGATGACTGTTACCTGCTCCATCAAAGCCAGAGTCGAAGGAGCTGAGAGATGGAGGTTTGGCTGCGGCTCCGCTGGGTGAGGCCTGCTGGTGACAGTCCCCAACAGAAGGCCACTTGGACAAATCACACAAGCTCTCACACGGAGAAACCACAAGTGCCGGTTGGACAGATTCTGGAGGCAGATTGCAGGTGTTGTGCTGATCCTCAGGGGAAGTGATATCAGAGGTCTTGTGGTGACTCTTGAGGTACTCGTACTGCCACTGGAGGGCAAGATGAAGGTCATGAAGGGGAACAGCACCCGGTGAGGTCAAGAGTCTCCTCAGAGTCATGCATCTGTGGACGGTCATGAACACTCATCATGCAAACAGAAGATCCACATTCAACAAGTCTGTGGCTGTGATTTTGCCAAGTAGGATGAGATTCTGGGTCAATATACAGGTACAGGGTTCAACCAATGGATCATTTTTGCATTTCTCTGAACTAGTGTTGAAAAGAAACTATGGTAAGTATGGGGAACAATTCTCACTTTTAAAGGGGACCCATCATGAAAATCTGACTTTTTCCCCGTGTTTAAGTGCTATAATCGGGTCCCCGGTGTATCTACAAACCCAGAAAACGTAAAAAAGGACAACCCAGTAACTTTGTTTTGGCAAGCCTTTCTCTGCAAACGTGAAAAAACGAGCCACTCAAGATTTCACTCCCCTTGTGACGTAGGAAGGGGATCTGCCCCTTAAACACCGCCATTTTGTTTTTGCAAGAGAAACAGTGTACAGTGTAATTTGGCCATTTTCATGATCAGTTTAATAGCACAGAAATGAGGGTAACTATCACCCCCTTAAGCGCTGAGGTTTGTTAGCACCACAGCAACCCAAGAGCCCACATTCAACAAGGCCGCATACCCACAATGACCTGGCAAACTATTCACGTGTACTAGCATAAATGTTCTAACAATAGCACAGAACCAAGTTTGTGCAAGATAAGTTGCACACTATTTTGTTCGTACATACCTGTGAGACAGCTGTGTGCCCGTCTGCTGAAGGTTGGGGTCAGTTATAGTGTTAGAGAGACGTGCCAGCTTCACCAGCTCCTGCACCTCCGGACAGGGATTTCTCCTGAGGAAGGTCTGGACTCCTCGTCTCCAGGTGGACGAGCCGGAGCGTAGGTCAGAGGAAGAGCCGCCCTCGCTCAGACCCTCACAGTGTTCAGTCCACAGCAGCTCCTGCAGGAGGCTCTCGCCAAGCACTCGCTCGTACCAGCTCTTGCACTGAGAAGCAAAGCCATACATTTGATTTAGATGTTGAGAATCACTGATTTACAGCCGTTTGCCTGACTCTGGCAGCCCTGCACATACTCTGTTACAGGTGTGATGGAAGTCAGACACGCTCCTCAGGATCTGGTACGGATGTTGAACAGCAGAGAAGAGGTTCTCCTTTAATCTGGCCAAATCATCCAGCCACGGCTCCGCAGGCTTTCTCTCAGTTATCGGAATGGTCTCTGCTAATGTGTGGATGACGTCCTCAGCACGACGAACTAGTGCCTGTTCACAAGAGAAGTTGACATATTTGGTCAGACAGAAATGTGAAGTCGAACACAGTCCCACTGAGACCGAAACTAATAGATCGGATAATAGATTTGCTGCTGTGTTGGATAGCCTATCCACAGAGAAATACATAATAGTCACTAAACAAATCTCTTCTGATTGGCTGTGACCGCCGTTTCAAACTTTGTGTCAATGGAAACTTTTGCATCTGCCTGATCAGGACACCGTAGCTGGTCATTTCATTGAATACATCAGATATTGAAGTGGGACTTAAGCTCTGACCACATGAATAGTTCATCTCAAAGAGGTCATGAAATGTTTTTTCAGATATTGTATATCATGTTTCTGGAGATTAGTTTAAGTTTTTTGCACCAAAAAGAAAAAAGTTCTTTCCATCCTCATCCTCCACGATTGCAGTATGTTTACATTGAAGCATAACCTCTTATGTGTCAGGGACATTTTGATTGTCTATTTCTTGACCCCTTTAAGATCTTCAAAAGCCTGATGAGAACAGGACAAGATGACAGAAGCCAGCTTATTCTGACAGTCTTTGTAAATCTGAACAGGTGGAATCAGCCTGACTGAGGACTAGGGATGTCAATCTACACAAATTCCCATGATCGATCGTCGTTTAAATTAACAATCAATTAATCGATTAATCATTAGCCTTAATACGGCAATATGCCTGTACTGCAGTGACTTAAAGTCAACAGCATGACAGGATGTGCAAATGCTGCTCAAAACGCCATGTTCCTCATCAAATGAATGAGAAGGGATTTTAGTCTAAATAAAGGTCTAGTAGGATTGTAAAATGAGTCGATGTGATTGATCACTTATTAAATTAATAACCAAATATAATGACTAATACAACACGTCACCAACGCCGCCTCCGATGCGTGCTGGTCAGAATGCTCTTGCTGGAACACGGCAAAAAACCCCAATGAATTCACAAAGATTTATTAAAATAGTGTTCTCATAATGAGATTTAACATGACAGTCCCAATCATAGTTATTAGTCACGCATTGCTGTTTGATTGCTGATTAATCGTTAACATCCCTTCTGACAACGGTTACGTACCATGGCATGAGTGTAAACTGACGCCTCAAACTGCAGCCGGAGCTCTTCAGCCCTGTGGGCGTCTTTAGCCACTTCAGTCCTGTACGGCTGCACCTTCTGCCTGTGCAGCGCCACCATCTGCTCCTGGATCTGAGAGAAGAGCGCGAGCTGACAAAACAAACCTCACAAGAACAGACATTACCAAAACACAGCACTCTGACTCAGAGCAATTAAACAAATCTGTACTCAGATTAACAAAAATAAGACTGATTTGATAACGCCCTAGTGAAGGTGATCATATGCCGCTGGTCGTGCTCCTGACCTGTTGAGCCTCTCGCTGTAGACGGAGCACCTGCAGCTGGACATGGGCTTTGGAAAAGGCCTGTTGCCACAGCAACTCCACCTTCTCCACCGCTGCCGTTATCCTGAGAGAAAGAAACACCACCAACACATCAGCACATGGAGAGTGTTTCTGGAGATCTCGGAGCACTAAAGGCTACATGAACACGTGTACCGGTTGTAGTTGCGGAGCATCTCTAGTGCGGTGTGTGTGTAGAGGACCGTTCCAGCCATGGCATGAAAGCAGGGCTCATTCTCTGGGAAACGCAGCTTCTCCAACAAACACTCACAATGCTTCAACAAGTCATCTAAACCAAGATCCCTAAACACAAACGCACACATTAGCAGTAGACACATTCTGCTAATATAACTGGAGATGGACTGGGCGTAAACGGGTCTGTGGTTTTGGATGCAGTATAGCAGTGGTTCCCAAAACTACTTCTGCCGGGCCTCCCATTGAAGAGAGAAATGTGATCAAAGCTGAATTTTTAGCATCATTACTCCAGCCTTCAGTGTCACATGACCCTTCAGAAATCATTCTAATATTAAAAATAAACATGGACTGACACTAAAAATGTAATTTCACCATAAATGCATATAATTAAACTGTTTTACAGTCAACATATGGCTTTTTGCCCAGGATAAAGCAAGGAAAACCACAACTTGCATCACATTTAGATAAACAACATTTACAAAAACAGCTATGACCCACAGCATTTCCTGTACAAAAAGATTTAAAAGCAAAAGTAAAGGCATGAGAGTCCGCTGTTTGTGTCAAGTTTTAATTTAAAGTGTTTGTGATTTTAACGTTTAAATGTTTTTCAACTTTTTCAGATCTATATAGAAGTAATGCATTGAATACACTGTTTAAATTTAGTGCATTTAAACGCGAATACGTCTATGAAAGATTGTAACTAAAAACATTTAACTCAAATTCGTTCCGAAAGTGATTATCGTTTTAGCTGTGATGTGAACTCTGCTGTTTCTGCTATAATGAGAACGATTTTTAGAACTATATCTTTATCATTATCTTTATAGTTATCGTTCTTGGTGTGAACGGACCTTAAAACAAGTGAGATTTCCTTAAAGATCAGATTTGAAAAATCTTTCAGGGATTTACAAGAACTACTGACCACTAATCCGATTTAGCGAACGGTATGTAGAGGAGATTTACAACAGCAGCCACTGAAACGCCCCAAACACACAGCAGTACCTCCTCAGTTGCTGGAAACGGCCCTCGTTCACAGAGCAAAACTCTCGGAGCCGCTCAAAGTCTGCAGGAACGGGAAGTTTTGAGAGCGACTGTAGAGTCGAGATGCAGGACGGCAGTCTGTTCACCACCAACAGGAACTCCTGCACAAACGTGTCAATCTCCTGCACAAACAAGAGGACAAGACTCAAATGATCAAGCTGCTAAACCAGATTCATCTAATACAGAGATTCATCTCACAGTAGTTAGTAATATTACTCACTTAAC
Organism: Mylopharyngodon piceus; assembly: GCA_039654765.1. NCBI lineage: Eukaryota > Metazoa > Chordata > Actinopteri > Cypriniformes > Xenocyprididae > Mylopharyngodon > Mylopharyngodon piceus. Next base: position 31,665,091 of record CM077456.1, read on the forward strand.
CTTAAACGGAGGAGCGCATGTCAGCTCTCAGGTCAAGTTAAGGCTCAAATAAGCCTGGATCAGATCTATAAGGCGTTATCAAACCCTGAACGAGCGCATGAGAGAGCGGCTGTGGGACGAGCACGTAAGACACTGTGTGCGGCTCTTTCACTTGCTAATGACTTCAGATGATTGTCCTCTGAAGCTTCTCCAGGGCGACACACAATAGAGATGATCATGAATACACTGACTAATGAAACATCTGAGTCACCGCACAACACACACACATTAAACATGCACATACTAAACACTGCTGAAGCTGTGAGGATCTGGGGAAAGTGAAGAGTACGTCATCTGTTATCTAAGGCCATCGTGGCTGATCATGAGACCTTGCTGTGGCGTGACTGATCTATCCTGCTGTAGACGGAGCCAGAGAATCAAACATGACGAACAAACACAACTCAATTATGCAACGTCTGGGTGTTTCAGATTTGAAAAGGCTAGGAGGACAAAAACAGGCCATCACATGAATTCAGATATCAGGCCTCACAGTCCTATAGCCACACACACACACACTTATGATGGTGGGGTCTTTTCATTAGACTCGTTTTTATTGAGCGATCTTCTGATTCTAATCATAAAAACAACCCTGCACACAAATCTTTCTGCATTTCATATGCAAATTTCTGCATATACAGTGTACACACACACTCTCACCTTCACGAAGGCAGCCCAGCTCTTATGGCAGTAGATGAGGTATCCACCCAAACTGGACGGTAACTGGCTTCTGTCGATGTAGTTGGAAAGTTCAAAAACCTCTTTGAGGAAAATGCGCTGTTTACATGCAAAAAAACAAAAGACATTAGAGTTAAAACCAACCGCTGTAACAAACAAATACAGTTCTGACATTAGGGCTATGAAATGATGCAGATTTCATAACGATTCAGATTCACAAGCTCTTGATTCGATATAGATTCATCTGATAATAGTTCAGTACATACAACTTATTCATATATTAAAATAAACTCAAATCTAAAATGCTTGAACAGTTAAAGGATTAGTTCACTTCCGAATTAAAATTTCCTGATAATTTACTCACCCCCATGTCACCAAGACGTTCATGTCCTTTCTTCAGTCGAAAAGAAATGAAGGTTTTTGAGGAAAACATTCCAGGATTTTTCTCCATATAGTGGACTTCACTGGGGTTCAACGGGTTGAAGGTCCAAATGTCAGTTTCAGTGCAGCTTCAAAGAGCTCTACACGATCCCAGATGAGGAATAAGAGTCTTATCTAGAGAAACCATCGACCGTTTTCTAAAGAAAATAAAATAAAAATGTATATACATAACCACAAATGCTCGTCTTGCACTGCTCTGTGATGCGCCATGCATTACATAATCATGTTGGAAAGGTCACGCGTGACGTAGGAGGAAGTACCGCGGTAGGGCGAAAGACTCCATCTCATTTTCTCCTCAAACGTAATGTGTGGCGCATCGCAGAGCAGTGCAATACGAGCATTTGTGGTTAAAAAATAAATAAATAAAAATTATACTTATTTTTAAATGACCAATCATTTCACTAGATAAGACCCTTATTCCTCCTCTGGGATCGTGTAGAGCTCTTTGAAGCTGCACTGAAACTGACATTTGGACCTTCAACCTGTTGAACCCCAGTGAAGTCCACTATATGGAGAAAAATCCTGGAATGTTTTCCTCAAAAACCGTAATTTCTCTTCGATTGAAGAAAGAAAGACAAACATCTTGGATGACATGGGGGAGAATAAATTATCAGGAAATTTTCCATTCTGAAGTGAACTAATCCTTTAAGAATTTTCTCCCTCAATAACTTTTAAATTGAAGACCGTACAGTTGTGACTTCAGAAATCATTAGTTAATAAAATTTTTTTACGTCTTGTTGGACAGGAGCCCTCGAGTCAAAGGTTGAGAAGCAAGGCTGTAAACTACACAGCAAACTCTCAAATCTGTATAACACCAGACTATTACATGATACTGATTTTCATAAACATTTAAAACAAAAAAACAAAAAACAAAAAAAAACCTGTATACAAACATTTAAACCGCACATAAGGCAACCACATGTATAAACTGAACTATGACTCACATGAATTAACTCTAATAGAAAACATGACCTGCTCCATTTTGAGTTGCTTTGACCCAGAAACAGTTAATGAAATCAAGTAAATAAGATCGTCAAAATATGATTGTTTAAATGGCGGCTGCCATTACTTGCATTGATGACAGATTTACTCAAATATGATCTCCTCTAGAGTTATTTTCCACCTAACTAATAAGTTATGGTCATACAGTGCTGCAGGGATGGATTTCAAAACCCAGAAACAAGCTGCATTTGGTTCAATCATCCTGAAGTCAATGTTTTTAATGTGTTTTTGGTGAAATGCCTGAAATAAGGTCATTGCTTAAATTCGTGTTTTATTCCATGACAAAATAAAAGCTTTTATTCGTCTTGAAGAATGTGGTCGTTAACAAGTGTCTAAAAGGAAGTAGAGGTTATAAACGCCATTAAACGTCATCACGCAGAACAGTAAAACTCATCTCACTAGTCTCACTGTGTTCACAAACCCTTACAACTCAAGCTTTCAGGGAAAAGGTTTTTAAATAAAAACTGTAATAGTTTAATGATAGTGACATTGAAGTCATGTGACCGTGGTGTATTTTGTTTAGAGCCTATTTTTAGATTGTCATGAAGAACAAAATGTGTAAGATAAGAAAAATCACTGATTATTTCCTGCAATAATCCAAATGGAAAAATCCTATTGATGTCTGAGTGAACCGGGGTGACGTGAGCCTACAGAAATACCTCATCACTGCTATATATGTGAACGTGAAGGTGATTTCAGGTGAACTGACCCTTGAGTAAAAGGTCACTAGCTCAAAAGTGTTTCACAGAACTCACTTTGAAGAGGACGGGTCTGTGCTGCTTGGACCCGCTCTGCGTCAGGAGTTTCCCCAGCTGCTTCTGCACATCTTTCTTCTTTGGTTGGACAATATACACAGAATGGATGATCCTCCTGTCAAACTACAACAAGACATTACAGATGTCAGTCAGCTGTCAGGAGCACTGCAATCACGGTCCCCTTTCACCAGTGTTGTGTCTCAAAGCAGTGTTGTGAGTATCCCGTGTCCATGTTAAGGCTCCATTATGAGATAAGAGCAGACATGTGACCGACAGTAGGCATGTGATCTTCAGCTCTCAGCCTGCTCTCAAGACTTCAGCGTCAACGTCAGGGCAAAACTAGAGGTTCACTTACACAAACTCAGAGGAAGAGTTTACCCAAAAATCCAGCATTTAATCAAATAAGAGGATCTGTATAAATCATCCGCAAAAGCAGATGGAAAACTACACTGCTAATCTCCTAAACTAACAAAAAGTCAATCTGAAATCAAGTTCACTGAACTTCTTGCTCTTCGCTGTAGCTCCAATAATGCTCGCATGTTAAATCTTGGCACAAGGTGATGCGTCACACCAGGTTTGACGTCAATGATGGAAACGCTATTCACAGATGATCTTTCCGTCTCCTGGAGCTAACAAAACTCATTTACAGTCATGTTTCAAAACAAATCAAGGACTCCACAGTCCCATGACACACAAAAACCATTGGAGAAACCAGTAACTACATCTGGTTACAATAAGCTTCTTCCTTCACTGACAGCCATTCAACAAGAGCTGTGAATCGCCTTTTTTGCAAACACTTAAATTTCAGTATAGTAGATGTAGTAAAGTAATTGTATAGTAGAGGTGTCTGATTCTTTTTGGAGAATCTTAAGAGTTTCTGCAAACCTAATCAAACATCTGAAATGTCTAAAAAACAGTCACATTACTGATTTAAGAAGAGCTTCAGACAGTTATTTAACAGTAGCACAAAGACTGAGGCAAACAAAAGAGACTGATAATTTAATTAAAACGCAGTAGAAAATGAGAAAGCAAGGCAAAATTATTTTTCTGCCAAATATTTATGAACCTGTTCATTCAACTAAACCAAGTTTGTGACAAATTAATGACACTTCGCCTTTGCACAAGATTTTTTTCCTCCTACATTTAGAATTTCAGCATGTTAAAATCATTTCAGACTCTTCAAATTTGCAAAATGATTTACAGATGTTATTTCTAGCATGAACGGGCAAGTAAAGACTTCATTACTAGTTAGCTTTCTGTTCATGATAAGATCATTTGGATTATTAGATTGTTTGTTAGCAGATTCTAATTTTATGAAATAAAAATGGTCTTCTTGGATTGAATGAACATTACTTGGGGTTGCATGAACATGAGGGCGAGCAAATTAATTTTTGTGAGAAATATGGAGAATAGCATAGCAGCCGAAACCGCAGCAGGTTTAGACTGAACCACACTGTATGAACTGAATCGTGACATTATCACCAAAGACTTTCATTTTCTTGAAGAGACGGAGCTCAGTTCTGTGTCACCAAGTAATGTTAAAGACTTGTTACAAGGACAATATCTAAGGCTTAATGCTATAAAAAACAAATGACGTGTGTCTCACTTTCACACTAATACACTTACATTGGACACAGTGTGAGGGAAGAAACATTAACACACGCTTTTAGTATTTCAGCATATAAGAGCTCTTCACATGCTGCAAACTCACTCACAGGTTCATACGTTAATGCTATGCCTGCATCTGTGGCTATTTTAATGGTGAGAAAAACTCATGATAAACTATCAGGTTTTTAAAATCTATTTTTGCTAAAAACTTTAACTCACAGGAACAACATTAAAGCAGAAACAGAAGAGATTCTCATGCCTTTGAGGAAACAGTGAATGACTTCAGTCTGATTCCCAAACAAAGCATCATGTGACTTGTGAATAAATGTGTAGGAGTACTGATTTATGTAGAGCTTTGTGATGCAAAGTGGAAACAAGCGCTTCGGATATTCATCAAAACTCCACAGACAAAAGTGGTAGAAGGTGGTGAACAACGGCTCATTCTTGGTTGAATTATTCCTTTAAATAAACATCTAGTGACTGTCAAACACACCAGACTGATTGATGTACATTAAAGATTGAAGTACATTAGTGCAAGAAGCTGGTTTAACTGGTTGAAAACAGGACACTTGCCAATGCAACAACAAAAATCAAATGTCATTTCCTCCTGCACATATGAAGAGATGAAACTATAATTATAGAAAAGTCAAAGATATGAGCAAGAGTAATAGTGCAATGAATACCTCCAACAACAGAAGAGTTTCAGCGATAAACCGTGCGATGGTGAGGCTGGCTTGCCTCAAATCAACCACCACAGACAGCAGACTGTCCTCGCCTCTGATACTGTCAGCAGAAACACAAAACATACGCATTTATGTACAAACAAAACACTGTGTGAGGAGATCTCAAGAGACGCAAACACAAAAGGTCAAGCAGAAAGTCAGAGCTGCTTCATTTCACATGACAAAAGCATGAAGTGATCAAAACATTGAAAAAAAGCATCACAATTTTAGTTAACTCATGTGCCATCCTGCTTGGATATTGGCACAAACTTATTTTAAACCGCACAGCTCTAACCTGCTAAATGCAACAATAAGGCATGAATATCTCAAAATATTATAAACACTATAATCATGATTTTCTGTAAAGCTGCTTTGAAAATGTGTACTGTGGAAAGCATTTTGACTCGACTATATACCATCTTGCCAAGTCTTATGAAGTCTTGTTCCTGACCTAAAATTATGATATCTAAAGGGATTATTCTGAAAAAAATAAAATGAAGATTGTCAGTTTCAAACATGTAAGACTTTCTTCTGTGGAACATAACAGACGACATTTTGAAGAACGTTCTTGTTTCTGTTTTTGGTGCCCATTTTGACAAACATTTAAAACCAAAGAAAGTCATACAGTTTGGAAGGACATGAGGATACTCACATTTTTGTAAACTATCATAGTACGCACATTTTTAAATGGGACAAACGAACTGAATTTGACATTTATGGTGCATTTATGGATCTTGGCGGAACGAATCACCATACATTTTATTTATGGAAAAGAGCAGCTCGGACACTCTTAAAAACTTCTTTTCTGTTCCACACTAGGATAGTCACATGTCAGGATTGAGTAAACATTCGAGTGTGTGTGTGTTTCGTACTTGTGCAGACGCAGACAGTAGTGTATGAAGTGCGACACCTCCTCTCTGCTGAGCTCCTCTGAGAGTTTACACTGCGCCTCCGCAGGGAACAGGACCAGAGGACAGCCGTGCTGGTCAAACACACCTGTGGACACACACACATCCTTCATGAAACGACACACGGCAGATCCACAGGGACAGACGGACCGCAGCGGCTCTTACCAGGGAATATGACCGCTCCGGAGTTCAGCACATGCTCTGCGGGCCGGGACGGGGATGAAGGAGAGCCCGGGACCCCTGAAACAACAACAGCCTGACTTCAGACACACAAATGATACCCAATGATCCGGCTCGGAAGCCCATTTCCACCACACGGGGAAAAAAAAAAAAAACACTTTTGTAAATCAAAATTATGACAAAAAGGTAAAGTTATGACATACCAAGTCATATTTATGAGAAAGCAAAAATTAGAAATAATAAAATTAACAAAAGGCAATCACATAAAAAGCCATAATTTCGACTTTTTAATGATTTGCTATGGCATAATGCCAACTTTGTCTCATAATTATGTGATAATTTCGAATTCTTAATTTCAATTATGACTTAGTATGTCATAAATATGATTTCTATCATAATTATTATTTACCAAAGCATGATTGTTTATATTTGGTCTTCCACATAACTCTCTCTCTCCTGATGGTCTGAGGCTCATCTTCACACGAGCCGAAACACTGTGTTTAGCGCCGCAGAGCGGCACAAATTAACACAAATGCTTATTACGCGGTCTAATTACGGCAATCCAACGAGAAAACAGTAAAGTCACACTTCATCAGCTCGACAGACTCCAAACAGAAGCCGCTGCACTTGTTGCTTACCTGCGCGTGCGCCGTTCATCTTCACCGGAGTTTCACGGTCTCTCATCTGACGCCAGTGTTTCCAGAAAAACTCCTCCAGGAAACTTTATAACAAACAGATTCTGCAGCGGGATAGAGAGACAGCAAGAGCCGGAGTGGGTGCGAGAGTTTCCGCCATGTTGAGCCCATTCAGCGCGTATCACACGGCTGAGTGATCCGGAGCCGTGCAGCCGGCGCGAGCGGACCTCATTTATAATGTACAGCTGGTGGGCGGGGCGACGGGAACATACGCCCACAAACACACGCGCGCGCGATGGGAACGTCCACAAACGGTCATTTTCGTATTAAACCTTATTATTATTAATAATAATACTATTATTATTTTTTAAAAAAATTACAAGTTTAGCCTATTTAATTTATTTACAAATTAAATTAATTGACTAGAAATGATCCAACATTTCCTTGTTTTAAACTTCCAAAACATAAGTTATGGAATAAGTTGTGTGCATAAGTTAGCAACATTCATTTTTTTCTGATCTTACAGATTGGGCAATAAATTAGGAAGTAAAAGATATACCAACAAACCCTTCTGTGATAACTTTATTGACATAGGCTGATATTTCTGTGCTAGAGTGCTGAAAAACACTCACTGCTGAAGAAACCATATAGGCAAGTCTTGAACATTTATTTATCATCAGACCTAAAACAGTGGATTAGTGAAGAAGAAAAGCTCTTGTCTCTCCTCTTGGTAAAACTAATTCATGTTTACATTTGACCCAACAATGTTCAGAAAGATGGCTTCATAACCACATCATGTCACAGGCATCCAGACAGAACAGGAAAATCAGCTCTTCAGAAACACTCATCCTGTTACAGGGAACAAACATGCGGCAAAAGACACAGTTTCATGCAGAATGTGGAGGGTTTTACCTATCTAATGCTGGTGGATGGAGTCCTGATACACACACACAAAACAAAAACAAAACAGCAGTGCTTGAATGTGAAGCTGGAAGAAATCTATTGTTTATTTCAGCAAACAGGCCTTCACCAGGGCTAAAAGATTGCAAATGGAGAAAAGTAATTTAAATACAAACAAAGAGTCAAGAGATTAAAGAGCTTTATTGTCATGTGCACTTTAGTACAATGAAATTCTTATTTTGTCCATTTTCTCTCAAGAAGGACAGGATAGAAGGACATAAAAAACAATAAATTACAAGAAAATAAATAAAAAAGCGAGACAAAACCAATAATAATAAACCATACACAATAACAATCATAAGAGACAATACAAAATGAAATCAAAAATCAACAAGCAATAAGAACAATGAAAACAATTTCACATTATATATAATAAGAATGTAGTGCAGGTAATGATGATGTGACAACAGTATAAAATGTCAAGTGATAAACGTGTCAAGAGTATATCAGGTGTATGACGAGATTCAGTTAGAACATTAAAAGCATCAGAACATTTTCTACCAGGATGAATGAAGAATTCGCTCTTAAAGGATTTCTATGACATCATTTTAAATTATTATGTTTAAGTATTATTGTAAACAGTGTGTAAATGTGTATATTTTTAAATGATGTATGTGTATATGAATGTATATGAAAAAAATATAAAGGTATTTTTATCTCACTATTGTTTTTTTGTTGTTGTTGTTGTTGTTTTACATATTTGAATGATTTGTTTAACTTTGTGTAAAACGGGTTACAAATTGATCATAAAACATCAGTCAGTGTTGTTTCAGAACTGGTTTCTAACGTCAGGGTTCTTCAGAAGGATCTGCAGATGATCATGTGTCGATCTGACATCAACTCCGTTTCCACAAGTTCTTACAGTTTCCCGCCTCACGTGAGAATCACATGACCTGTGCTGTCCTCCTGAGACCCTGAGCTCAAATAAGATGATGACTTCATTATTAAGTTCAGACATTGTTCAGGTGGAGAAACACACTGACTGCTGTTGAGATGAACAGGCAACACGACTGGACAAACCTCACAGAACAGATACTTCTGTAAATGCTTTATTAAATGTGTTGTGTGGTCTCGACTCTTTGAAACATTATTTTATGCCCCCAAAAGACATTGTTTTAACTGCTAACAGGTTTTTACTCTGTGATAAGCTTCAAGAAAATGCATTTAAATTGAGTGGATTCACTCTAGACCTCCATCACTTTCAGTCTGATATCGAGAGATCTTCAGATCTTTGCTGGAGAGACTAACTGCGGTGGTTATTATTGGATTTTATTTTTATTTTGTTTCAACTATTTTATTCATCCTTATTTGTATTTTTTCTTTCCTCCTACTTTTAATTTAATAAACCTACTTTATTGAATGCATCATCAATCAGCCTCTGGATATATTTATGCATTTAATCAAACATCAGGACAAACATATTGCATCAACTTCTCCCACGGTGGACAAGAAACAAGGAAGAAAACTGGAGATACCTAACCTTGTTTTTACCACTACAACATCCATGTAAGCTTTCATTGCACAAAAGGTTCTTTACAGTGAAAAAGTTCTTCTATAAGAAAAAATGTTTCTTGTAAGAACTGTTAGTTAAAAGGTTCTTTGCAAACACAAAACGCAGGATTCCTTCTGGCTTGCTTATAATAATAACAATTATAATTAATCATGATTTTGATTAATTATAATTTATTGTTATTATTATAAGCTATTATTATAATCACACACTGATAATGAAGGCTGTGCTCATCGCTGCGGTCTGAAGTGTATCTGTACCTCTGTGATGTTGACCAGGTGCTGGATGAGACCAAACATAAAGAAATATAGTCAGCATCAGCATCACTGATCAATATAAATAATATACATTCATTTACATAGATCAGTGGTCAGCATACAGCCTAACTCCTCTAGACAAGACTGAAAAGAGAGCATTATTTTGAACCGTTAATTTTTTTATCATGTGAATTTGTGTTCTTGACAAGTTCAACAGCTCATCTCTGATAGGACAAACTGAAAGTGAAGTGAGTGAGGATCAGCACTGCCTCCTTCTGGAGAGACATTGGCTATACAACACAAAGACAATACAGGTATCTTGAGTCAAAGTCACCTCCTTCTAATGAAGATTTGTACATTTTCATTTCATGAAGAAAGGTGCTAAACTCACAAGAGTCCTTCTGTGATCTTCTGATCTGAGGGTTTTCAGCTGATTTCTGAAAATGGGTTATCTAGGTTCACACTGTCAGACCAAATCCACCTGTATGTGTACCCAACTGGAATCTGATCTGAATGTGGAACAAAAATAAAGATAATTGCGACTTTATATCTCACTCGCAACTGCAAGTTTATATCACACAATTCTGAGAAATAAAGTCAGAATTATAAGTTATAAACTCATCATTTTGAGATATAAACTTGGATAAAATGTCACAATTAATTTTTTTTAATGATTATTCTGTGGCAGAAACAACTTCCATATGAAACAAATTGGTAAAAATAAGATTTATATGATCAGATTGTAAATGGATATGCACAAAAACTGTATTTGGACAGACAGTCTGAACAAGGCTTTAGTGAAGTAACAACTCTCTCCTCAACAAACATGATCTGAGGAATCACAAACTGAACTTTAACTCTTACTGCAGGCGGTTTGATCACGTCACTAAGAGCGTCTGACTGACTTAACTAACAGCACTGATGCTGTGTGACCACCTGATCATCATCCACTACATGACAGTGTTTGCAGAGACGTGGAGGAACATCTGACAGAGTCATGAGGAAGAAAAACAGGCTGTACAGGAACAGATCACTCACTCACACCAGATACTGACCTGAAGACTAGTTCACTGACATAAACAGTCTCACAAAATATTTTATTGAACAATCTTCAATCTTCAGTGTTCAACACAATCAGCAGCTGATAACAATGGATCTTAAAATAATTATTTGTCAAACATAAATATTATTTTACTCCCTGCTTTAACATGAAAATCATGTTTTAAGATGGTTTCACTAAGGAAAGATTACAACTAATATGACTAATGTAATTTTCCCAAAATAACCCATATTGTGGCATATTAACCCAGCTATATGCTTCAACCCTGCCCAAACAAGAATCTAAATGCAGTAACTGTGTGTTGGTCTGGTAATTATGGATAGATTACTATACTGTGCAATATAAAGTGGAATATGAGACTAATTAAATGACATCGCATATGTTTAAAACCATTACACACACACACACACACACACACACACACACACAGCAAGACTTCCACTACACTGACATGTTCAGTTCATGTCTATGAATTATTCCTGGGTGATTTATCTGAGGAGCAGTGATGAAGATGATGAACTCAGTCCCATCTGGAGGTCTTCCTCCTCATGTATCTCTCTCCGTCACTGTCCACGGCCTCGTACAGCTGCTGGTCGCTCTCTCTGATGGCGTGCAGATATCCCAGGTACCCCACACACAGCGTGAGGCTCAGCAGACCCACGGCCATGACCGCTTTATTCTGCAGGAGAGAGAACAGCGTCTGTGAGCCGAGATCACTGTTACAGGACATTACCAGATCAATGATGCAGTATTGTCCTTTGAGATTATATCCCAGGGGATACTGGATCTCTCACATTAAAATGTCCTGGAAACTTTTGTTTCATGCCCTCATTTATTTTTGCTAAAGTCTTTTCTGTATAGATCATGTTTTTGTCCCAGCCTTACAATCGTGAAATATGAAAATTCAGCAGGAAGTTTAATTACGTTTTTAAACCAAAACACAAGGTAAAATGAGCAAACCATTTCAGTATTTATGTGAAAATAAATTTAGTTATTCTTGTCCATCAGCTGTAGTGTCATTTTCACAATAAAAAAATAAAAGACATAATTATTAGTTTTAAAAAATTTAAATTATGACATAAAAATCTAAATTATGATAAAAAGTCAAAGTTATTATGGCATACTAAGTCATAGTTATGAGTTTAAAAAAATCTGAATTAGCCTATAACATAAGTCGAAGTTATGATCATAATTAATCAAAATTATGACCGTCATACTTTTAATATCCTAATTTCGTTTTTTAAGTTATAATTTCGATTTAATATCATCATTTCGACATCCTAATCTTGACTGTCATGATTCATCTCCTAAAAATAACGTCATAATTTCGACTTCTGATGTCACTGTTATGACTGTCAAAAGCGTTTTTTTAAAAAAAACAAAAAACAAAACACAAAGTAAACCATTTCAGTATTTATTGTGTGAAATGATAAAAAGTCGAAGTTATGACATACTAAGTCATAATTATGAGTTTAAAAAATATAAATTATGACAAAAGTCGAAGTTATGACACTAATTAAGTCATAATTATGGTAAAGTCAAAATTATACTTTTTTGTCATACATTTAATATCATTTGTTTTTTTAAGCTATAATTTTGACTTACTGTCATCATTTTGACTTCTTAATCTCATAATTATGACTGATCGACTTTCGATCTCATAAAAATAACGTCATAATTTCGACATTTGATGTCAATTATGATTTTCAAATTTTATTTTTTTTTTCTCTCTCTTATATGGCGGAAACATGTAAATCCTCGACTGTATGCAGAAGCAGAGGAGTGTGAGCAGCACTCGCCGGTTTGATGAAGAGCTCCGGGTTGACCGCGCGGAACAGTGAGGTGGTTGTGACGCCCCGGAGCCCGGGACTCCTGTAGCCCGAGTCCGCGGAGCTGCTGGCCGGCTGCTGCGCGCCTCCTTTACCGCTACTGCTGCTGCTGTCCTGCGCGGGACTCATGATCCTCCTCACAGATGCCGCACAGAGGGCTGCTACTCACAAAAATCAGACCATCTACAGTCAAACACACGCTGAACATAAACACTTGTTCTTCTTCTTTGAGGTTTTACGGCAGCTGCCATCCAAATTGTTGCATTACTGCCACCTTCTGTTCAGTTTTTTTAGAGTCGTCTTTCCTCCTTTGCACACTATCTGCACATTAAAATATGCCTTTCATATTGCCCTCCACCCTTTGTATTCCCTATACCTGAGTCACCAGATAATTTTTGCCTATCATGAATTAATTTTCCACATGACACTAGATCGCAGGGTCAGTCGTGGGTCATGTTGACCTACAGGAGGACGAAAGAAATCACAGCGCCCTCTAGTGTCGATGAGTGTGAAGTGATTTTTTTTAACAGGATAAAGATACAGGAGAACAGTGAAAAAAATATTGCTCCCACTCCACTCTAACCCCAAAAACAAACTAAATGAGTTTAATTAAAATAAAACAAAATAAACTTAACAATAAAGCAAAAATTCAGTACATATTTATAGATTATAATACAAAGCATGTCCAGCATGTATAGAACTCACAGCGCCCTCTGGTGTTCAGCACACGCACATTCAGTGAACAGAAAGGGTCCGTGGAAAAATTTACAGAAAAACATGTAAAAATAATAATAATTTAGAATAATAAAGATAATAATAATAATAAACAAATTTGATTAAAATAAATAAGAAAAATAATATAAATTTGATGTAAATAGACTACATAAGCTGGCTGTCTGCAGTCTTAACAACCCGGAGCTCAACACGCTCAAGACAGTGGAGATGATCGTGGACTTCAGGAGAAACCCCCCTGCTCTCCCCCCACTCACCATCATGAACAGCACTGTGACTGCAGGTTCCTGGGCACCATAATCTCCCAGGACCTGAAGTGGGACAACCACATTGAGTCCATTGTGGAAAAGGCCCAGCAGAGGTTGTACTTCCTTCGCCAGCTGAGGAAGTTCAACCTACCACAGGAGCTGCTGAAACAGTTCTACTCTGCCATCATTGAATCCATCCTCTGCACTTCTATATCTGTCTGGTTCAGCTCAGCTACCAAATCTGACCTCAGAAGACTACAGAGGGTAGTCCGGTCCAATCATTGGTACAACCCTCCCCACTCTCCAAGAACTGTACTCATCCAGAGTGAGAAAAAGGGCAAAGAAAATCACTCTGGACCCCTCACATCCAGCACTTTTCCTCTTTGAACTGTTGCCGTCTGGTCGACGCTACAGAGCTCTGAGCACCAGAACGACCAGACACAGGAACAGTTTCTTCCCTCAGGCAATCCATCTCATGAACACTTGACAAACACGGAACACACAACACGATTATACATTATTTACTTAAAACACATATTTATATTTCAAATTTGCACTCATCATAACTGTACATACAAATTGTCTATATTATATATTGTTTTTTGCTTTTTTTGCACTTTGTCTATCTTGTATATTTGTATATTATTCTTATTCTTTTTATTATCTGTGTCCTGTCTTGTCGCTGTCACTCTGTTGCACTGTGGAGCTTCTGTCACTAAAACAAATTCCTAGTATGTGTAAACATACCTGGCAATAAAGCTCTTTCTGATTCTGATAAATAATACATCTAACCGTACAGTGAGTACTATAGTGAGTAGCAAAAAATAATGTAGCAATTTATTCTGCACACATTTATAATGTTATTTTTTTAGTTGTGCATATATATATATAGCCTATATATGCACAACTGAAAAAAATAACATTATAAATATGTGTAATATTTATATATATATATATATATATATATATATATATAATTAACTTTATCCGCATACATACAGCAGACTAAGATAAAGAAATATATACTGTGTATAGCAAATCTCAACTGCTTGCTTTTTTATTTAATTTTGTCGTAAAATATAACTATTATCTCCCAGGATATGTATGTTCAACTTTATCTGCATACATACAGTATTCTCATGTAGGCTGATAAATACTATAAAGCAAATCTCAACTGCTTGATTGTTTATCATCACAAAATGTAAACTATATTATCATCCAGCTCTATTCTGCTATATAAATAGTTTTGTCCTGACTTAAAATGGCCGTCTCTGCTTTTAAGACATACTGATTGGTTTTAGTTCATATTTCAATGCATTCATTTGATTTATCCTCCATTGCACTTTAAATGATAAAGTCTGCTCAGCTCTACATTTATTTGTTCCTCGTGACAAGATACCAAGTGACAAAAGAGCACAAAAGCACAAAAGACACAAGAGCACAAAAGCCGGCCCATTATTTTCCCTGTTGACATTAGATCCATTTCATCACGTGTGTTTAAGCTTCTTCAGTGAAGCGTCACTGTTTATACTTCAGGTTTATATTGTATTGAGCAATCATTATTAATGTTTATTTATTACTAGACACTACTGCAGTGTTTTCATTCATGTCTGTGCGTTTCTTCCTCTTTTTTCTTATTGTTTGTTTGTGTACATTGATGAATTGATAATTGTTATTCCTATAGTGATTGTGATATATATTCTTTCAAGATGTTTATCCTAATAAATAAACCTGAATATAAACGAACGATGTAGGCTACACGAAAGTGTCTTTATAAACCAGCCGGTTAAAGGACAGACTGATGACGTCTGCAGCATTACTGCCTTCTGATGAAGGATTATGAAGACAAACATTATTAATGTGTGCTGATGAATCATTCACAATAAGAGCAGGAACATGAATTAGGAGTGTAAACAGAGCAGTTCTTGTTCTGACACCTGTAACAAACACATGAAACAGGTTATTTCGTCTCTCCGCTGGTAACACTATCAGTGCTGCAGAGCTCATCAGTAATTCATGCCTGCAGTTTGTCATTAAAACTGCATCTGTTACCTATTGTGTTACTCAAATGTCTGCAGTCTGCATCAGTGCAAGCTGTTAAAGATAAACCTACAGCAAGACACACACCTTCACTCGGGCTGCGACAGGACCATCATAAGACCAATGACAGACATGTACAGATAAAGGGGATCCGTTCTGTTAAAAGCTGTACTTTTACTTAGTTACATTGACATTACAACATTGTGTAGACTTAAAAGTACAAAGTAGACATGTGCCGATATTCGGTAATATGATATATCACGATAATGGCTGATGGAACAGCAGAAATGCAGCGGTTACCCCGGAAACTCATTAAACAAAGCAGATGCGCTATTGAACAGTAATTAAAATGCTTCAAACAGCCATTCAGTATTTTGTATTCGCAATGTTGTTCATCACAGCACCAAATACTTAATACTTAAAGACTTAATAAGCTATTTTCAAACTTAAACATTTTTATATTTTAATTTGGAGAGATAGACAGAGATTAAACAACAGATATGAAACTAAACATGTCCTATAATGATTGAAATATTCTGATTATTTGTTAATGTTCAGTAACACTTATTATCATAAGGCCTCATCAGTTAACATGTTAATTCATTATTACCAAACTGACAATGAAAAATACTTGCATTTATTAATCTTAGTTAATGTTAATTTCTTAGTTAAAGTTTAATAACATTACTAAAATCAAAAGTTGTAACTATTATTGAATGGACCTGAGATAAAACTAACAATGATGTTGTATTTTTTAACTAACATTAACAAAAAAAAAAAAAAAAAACCCTTCTGTAACAAACGTAGCTATTGCTCATTCCTAATCTTAGTTAATGCATTAACTAACATTAAATAATGAGACCTTATTGTAAAGTGTTACTTGTTGATCTTTATAATTCTTTTGCACTTTAATCTGTTTGAAACATTTTACTTTATATTTTTTGTGTATTGCACTATTGTATTTAAATGTTTGGAGATCTTTTTGTTATAAGAAAAAGTTTTTAAACCTGTTATACTATTTTTTTGCAACTTATTTCAATATCGTGATAATACCGTATACCGTGATAAAAGCTTCAGCAATTATCGCAACATGAAAATTTGATACCGTCACATGCCTAGTACAAAGTAGTCATATGACTTAAATCATTTCTCAAGTACTTGAGAAATGACTTCGAAAGACGAAGGTAATTGATGATCTTCATTTTGGGTGAACTAAAGTAATGTGTTTTTATAATATTCATTGAGTCAAGTGTGAACATGGTTCACAGTCCAAAAACCATTATATTCAATTGTCAAATCACTGTAAAATCATCTGCTGGCAGTTTTAGCTGGTAATATTCAGGTAACAGGTATTGGTTTCAGGTCACACTTTAGTTTAGGGTCCAATTCTCACTATTAACTTACTATTAACTATGACTTTTGCCTCAATAAACTCCTAATTACTGCTTATTAATAGTAAGGTAGTTGTTAAGTTTAGGTATTGGGTAAGATTAAAGAATGCAGAATAGTAATGGTCATGCATTAATATCTGCTTATTAAGTAAGTACTAATGAACAGTCAATATCCTAGTAATATGCAAGCTAACAAGCAACTAGTTAATATTGAGAATTGGACCCTAAACTAAAGTGTTACCTGGTTTCATTTCAACATCTGCTGTTTCCAGATTTACATAGTCAGGACAATGAGAAAACAGTGATTTTGACCTTTCTTCTTTAAGTTTGGTAACACTTTATTTTGATGGTCCACTTTAGACATCCTACTAACTATAAGTAACTTTAACTTTAGTCAACTAGCAGTCATTAGAGTATTAGACTGTCTGCTTAATATCTGCTAACAATTTTTTTCTGATG
This sequence comes from Mylopharyngodon piceus, assembly GCA_039654765.1. Taxonomy (NCBI): domain Eukaryota; kingdom Metazoa; phylum Chordata; class Actinopteri; order Cypriniformes; family Xenocyprididae; genus Mylopharyngodon; species Mylopharyngodon piceus. The sequence goes on from CM077456.1 coordinate 31,682,542, forward strand.
CTCCTCAATAAGTAAATTTGCAACTCCATGTCAACTAAGTCTAGGTTAGGTTAAGGTTTAGTAGAATAAGTTGACATGTAGTTGCAAAGTTACTTATAGTTAATAGAATGTCTAAATTGGACCGTCCAAAGTTTTTGCATCAAAAAATACTAAAATGGGAAAAACTCAACTCTCTATGTCAGTTGAAAGTGTTTAAGTACAATTAAATATGAATACTTTTAAGTATTTTTCCGGTAGGTACTTAGAATTTTAATTTAGTAACATTTTTTGACAGTATCTGTACTTTAACTTTTACTTTAAAATTCTCTACTCTTTTTACACCCCTGCAATGTAAGAGTCTAAAACATCTACTATGATTTATTTTGAAACATTTTTTGATGCATGCGTCGCTGGAATATCACAGTACACTGCAACCTTTGATTGGCTGCAGAAAGTTCAATAAGTTTTTCCCTCAAAAGTTTAATTTAGTTTCTTATAAAGCACATTTCTACTGCCTCAAGTGCAGCCCAAAGTGCTGTTCAAAGCAATCAAGAAAACCAAACAAAGACAATACAAACACACCAACATAAAAGACTAATATTTAGTTCTCTCCTGGGTCAGACTCAAAAAACAAGATGTAAAAGTGCTTCTTCAATACCGCTTTAAAAGCGTTCAAAGTAGGATGGCGAGCGGTAAGTTATTCCATAACCTAGGACCGGCTATCGAAAAGGCACGATAGGTTTTATCTTATCTTATTAAACTTAGGTAGTAGAAGCTAGTTTTCACCACAGTATTAACTTGTTTTGCGAAATTCGACTCTGAGTCAAAAAATACACCCAGATTTTTTGTGTATGGATGAGCATTTCTAGAGAGGGCTCAAGTAGCTAGAGATAAAGGGTGAAGAGCTAAGAGGGCCAAAAAAACAACATCCATTTTGCTCTCATTTAAGTGGAGAAAATTCTTAGCCATCCAGCATTTTACATCCTTGAGACACATAACAATGCTTATCAACTGGGTGTAATGGGACATACAGTTGAGTGTCGTCAGCGTAGCAGTGGTGTGCGGTCTAATATTTCCTGAAAATAGACCCCAAAGGTAACATATATAGAATTGGGCTCAATATAGACCCTTATGGGATCCCGCATGATAGAGGAACTGAAGGAGATGAATGATTACCAATTGTAACTGTTACAAACCAATAGGAGATATAAGAAGAAAACCAGCGCAAAACAATGCCGCTTTGTCCATCCTCCTGTTGTAAGAGATCTAACAGAATGCTGTGGTGGATTGTATCAAAGGCAGCGGTCAGATCGAGCAGAGCAGTTACCATGTCATTCAAGATGTTTATGTCTTTCTTCAGTCGAAAAGAAATTAAGATTTCTGAGGAAAACATTCCAGGATTTTTCTCCATATAGTGGACTTCACTGGGGTTCAACGGGTTGAAGGTCCAAATGTCAGTTTCAGTGCAGCTTCAAAGAGCTCTACACGATCCCAGATGAGGAATAAGGGTCTTATCTAGAGAAACCATCGGCCATTTTCTAAAAAAAAAATAATAAAAATTTATATACTTTTTTGAAGTTGGAGGAGAAAATGAGATGGAGTTTTTCGTCCTACCGTGGTACTTCCGCCTACATCACACATGACCTTTCCAACGTGATTACATAATGCGTGGCGCATCGCAGAGCAGTGCAAGACGAACATTTGTTTTTTAAAAAGTATATACACTTTTTAAGACCTTTATATATAAGGGTAAGACCTTTATTCCTCGTCTGGGAGCTCTTTGAAGCTGCGCTGAAACTGACATTTGGACCTTCAACCCGTTGAACCCCAGTGAAGTCCACTATATGGAGAAAAATCCTGGAATGTTTTCCTCAAAAACCGTCATTTCTTTTCGACTGAAGAAAGACATAAACATCTTGGATGACATGGGGGTGAGTAAATTATCAAGAAATTTTAATTCAGAACTAATCCTTTAAATTCTCCTGACATGAGGTTTATGATTAAAGCTGAAAATCTGGAATGGCAGGGTTAGTCTGTGAAGAGCGTATAGAGTATTTGCTGTTTATTGGAGCGCGGAGAGGCCGCGGTGCCCATGGAGACTGTGAGCGCCAGTCAAAGACACGAGTGGGTGAGTCTGAGCAGTTTCCACTGAACTCAACCTGCAGAGACTGTTTACACTGGTAACACTGCAGCTTATGAGGCTCACAACATCTAACAGCAGCAAAGCCTTCTGATTGGACGGTTATCAGCTGGTTCAGGCAGAGCGTTTCCACTGACTTCAGAGTCCTGCCATAGTAACCAAACAGGTGGGGCACCTGCGGCAGGTGTATTTGACTATCAAATAGCACAAAGAAGCTGCTCTCGCATTCACAGAGCCAGAGACGACGGGTAGCACAAGGGGATCAGACTACATGAAAAGCAAGTACTTCCTTATTATATTAAAAATGTAATATGCATTTGTTAAGAGAAGTATTTTACATGTTTTTTCACACTTGGTGAAAGAAGCTCATTCTGATTCTGAAATTGATTGTTTTGCTAACATTTCAATTAAGTTATGAAAACGTTATTTCTGCTTGTTCTCTGAATGTTCAAAACGTCTATTTTTTTAATGTATTAGAAAAGTTTTTTTTTTTTTCTTGGTTATGAGAACGCTACAGGAACATTCTATTTTATCATTCTTGAAACAGGAAAGTTACTTTTGAATGTACTCTGAAACAAGAAACATTTACAAAAAATATATAAACATTACTGGGAGAATATTTGTTCATAACTTTGAGAGAACCTTGCCAGAACGTTCTGAGAAAGTTCCCTGTCAGCAAAGTTGACAATTCTCTGAAAAAGTGTGTGCAACAAGTATAACTTGATATCTGTCGAAGAGTTGCTCTCATAAGCAAATGTGACATTAAACATCCTGCAAGTTAATGTTTCACTATTAAAAATAAAGGTTTCAAGAGGGGGTTTTTGCAGCAATGCCATAGAAGAGAACTATTTTTGGTTCCCCAAAGAATCTTTCAGTGAACAGTTCGGTAAAAGAAAAAGAAACATTTTATTCTTAGCTACATGTTTTAATAATCTAAAGAACCTTTTGTGCAATGGAAAGGTTCCAAGGATGTTAAAGTTTCTTCATGAAACCATCAATGTGAATAATGAACATTTATTTAGAAGTGTAGTTAGAATGTTTACTATTAAAGAACCATTTATTTTTGGTTCCCCAAAGAACCTTTCAGTTATCAGTTCTTAAAATAACCATTTTAATCATCTTTTTCCACTATAAAGAACCTTTTGTGCAGTGGATAGGTTCCATGGATGTTAAAGGTTCTTCATGGAACCATCGATACCACTAAAGAGACTTTATTTTTGAAAGTGTAGTTAGAATGAGGTTTTTCCTGTTTTGCCATTAGGGGTTTTTGCGCCACTTAGTTCTAGGGACTCGGTTAAAGGAACTAGCCACTAGGATAGTTCCCAGAGAACTAATTTCTCCCCCGGGCCATGTTCCTGGTTGCATTCGCACCGGGAATAGGAACTCTGAAGCGGTTGACAGCGGCGTTTTTAAGCATGGCATTTACATACGCTAAAAACCGACTTTTTAAAATGCCAGGTGCTGGTGTTTGACATGCGTTTGACCAATCAACTTACACTCATGTCACTGATAGTTCCTATAGTGCTAGGTTAGACACTGCTCTGAAGTAGGAGCTAATTTAGTTCCCACAAATCGAGTTCCTAGAACTAAAATTATTCCTAGATCCCGCGGTGCGAACACGGCAAAATCAGGGTACTTCAGCCAATGGTTCTAGGAACTATGAAAAGGTTCCTCCGGTACAAAAGCCCATTTTTTTTTGAGTTCCCCAAAATCCTTTCAATTATCAGTTCTTAAAATAACCATTTTAATAATCTTTTTCCACTATAAAGAACCTTTTGTGCAATGGATGTTCTTCATGGAACCACCAATGCCACTAAAGAACCGTTATTCATAGAGTGTATATGGTGAGTGGAAGGCATTTAACTCCTGGTTTCCTTCTGATTCCACAGCAGCCCGATGAAACATGAACTGGGGATTCCTGGAGAATGTGTTAAGTGGGGTAAACAAGTACTCGACTGTCGTCGGACGGGTTTGGCTCTCCATCCTCTTTGTGTTCCGCATCCTGGTGTTCGTGGCCGCCGCCGAGCAGGTGTGGAAGGACGAGTTCAAAGACTTCATCTGCAACACGCAGCAGCCGGGCTGCGAGCAGGTTTGCTTCGACCACTTCTTCCCCATCTCTCAAGTGCGCTTATGGGCCATTCAGCTCATCATGGTGTCCACTCCCTCACTCCTCGTGGCTCTGCACGTGGCTTACAGGGAGCACAGAGAGAGCAAGCACAAGAGGAGGCTGTACCAGGACAAAGGCAGCATCGACGGAGGGCTGCTCTTCACCTACATCATGAGCCTGGTCCTCAAAACAACCTTCGAGGTGGCCACTCTGCTGGCTTTCTACTTCCTGTACAGCGGCTTCCACGTTCCCCGGTTGCTCCAGTGTGAAGAGAGCCCCTGCCCCAACACCGTGGACTGCTACAACGCAAAAGCCACGGAGAAGAAAATCTTCCTTTACATTATGGGCTGCACGTCTATACTGTGTATTGTGCTGAATTTGGTGGAGATGGTGTATATCATATCTAAACAGTGCTGGAAGTGCTTCAGTAAGAGGTACGCTCCTGTGCACGACAGATGTAGCCGGCCTCCCTCCATGTTCACTCTCGGCTCACCACAGCCGCTGTCCGTGTCGAAGGAGGAAGGGCTTCATTTTGCTCCGGCTGGGAAGGAAAGCCTCACGCTTGTTGCTGCATGAACTCTTGGGACTGTTCGACTTGTTCATGCATACCAAACCTGTAATTTTCCACTGACGGCTCAAATGCAAATAACTTACCATATAGTCATGTGTAGCTATGATAGAATGAACTTTTAAAGAGGAAGAGAATACACTTCCCATACTTTTGTTATACTATATATACATTTCTTGTCATTTGAGTAGAATCTAGGCAAATTAGACAGACGTCATCATGCCCTCATTCTCGCAAACCGTCAACAAAACTACACAAGAACATACAACCCAGAAGGCATTAAATACAGGTTTGTTTGAAGCAAGGGTATGTTTCTTAACAACAGTGTTTTGTGCTGAGAATCAAATCATGTATTTATTATTTTCATTTAGCATATTGTTGGACCTGTAAAGCTCATGGTAATGTTAATATATTTTTGTATGATAAACAATTGTGGTAATGTCTAATGCAATACCAGATGAGAAGCACTGGGTTAGACTTTACTTACGAGTACTGTTTTATTTAATATGTCTAAAATAAACATCCTTGTCAGATAACCATCGTGGATAAGTGTGTCACTAGGAAAGTGAGTGGCTTGAGAACAGAGAAAAAAAGTAAATGGGTCCACAACTCTAAAAACAACCACTAGACATGATCTGATGGATACAGAAGAGTCTCATTCACGCTTGTGTCAGATTCTAAAATCTGTTCATCTATCAATGTATTATAAACAATTTCTGTTTTCATATATGATATCATTGCTTTTATACTGAGCGAATCATATTTTCTATCCCCTAAACAACCCTCATGGCATTTTTAGAATTTCAATAAAACACTGTTTAGTATGTTTAAACTGTTCAACTTAAACCTATTATGCAAAATTCACTTTTAGATGGTGTTTTAATATAAATGTGTGTCGGGAGTGTGTGTACATAACCACCCTATAATGATAAAAATCCACCCACTCCTTTCTTTTAATCCCCATAAAACCTCAACAGTCTCATAAAACAAGCCGTTTTCATTTTCTGTACGTGATGTCACATTGTGCAGGTCCCACCCACGAATGCTGACATAGCATAGTTTCCGCCCTGAGCGAGTTGTACAGTGACCGCCATTGTCTCGACGCTGGAGCAGCTGTAGCGACAAGATTGTCTTGTAAGCGATTTAGGTGTTTTGTTGTTGGATGTAAGAGTGAGCATAACAGTCTTCATTTATTTATGTCATATGAGCCGCTGCAGACGCACTGGATTAGTTTTGAAGGGAATGTGCCACAGATCTAATATACACATGCGGTTTCTGTCCCTACTGTTTACATTCACAGACATAACCGACTGTTTATGTAAACTTCGTGTTTTGACATAACTTGTGTATGTGCATTTGACAGTTTAAGCACAACAAAATGTGAAAGAGAAGTTAGTTTAATACTCATGAGATGTGCCGACTGAAAGCCAGCTTTCTGTTTGTGTGCTTCAAATGGGTGCACTCAGAAAATGATAAATTAGAAGTTTAAACTGATATAGCTTTTAAATGCATGGAAATAATAAACTTTCATGATGAAGAACTGCACTGTCCGTGAGCATGATCGCAATATAAATAATTGAAACCAACCAGATGTCTTGTTAGAATTTGGCACAATATCCGATGCAGGCTGGAGCTGTGATTGTGGAAAGAGGGTAGGGAGTAGCAGCTCATTTGCATTTAAAGGCACATGCATGAAATTTTTTGCTTGCACTCATAAATAGGTCTTTACAACATGGTATAAATAATGGTGAGGTATTTTGAGCTGAAACTTCACAGACACATTCTGGGAACACCTGAGACTTAAATTAAATCTTGTATAATGAGGCATAATTTATGTCCCCTTTAAGGGGACAAACTCTAAAAACCATGTTTACAACATAATGTCCCATGTATACAAGAACACAGCATTATATTATCAGCCACCCTAATCTCTACATAAGAATATCACAGATCAAAATCACATGACTGTGCCTTAAGGATGAGACCAACACTGAGTACCAAAACGCAAGCTGTATTAAATTGGTTGCTATTGATTAACATACAGACTGCTGGTGGCAGTAGTTGATCAAAGAGCCACACACAACATTATTGACAAATTTCAGATTTACAAGGTAAACAGGACCAAAACAGTTACGAATTATACACAGCACTACATAACATCAGAATTGATAATGATTCACTTTCAGCTGGATAGAAAAAGAGTCCAATGGAATATTAAAAAGTACGAGTCTATACAATACTCAAAAAGAAAAAAAAAATTCAACTCCAAAGGCAACAGAAATGTGCTGAACAGCTTCATAAGGACATACATGCTTTAGAGGTATTTCATCATCTACTGCAACTATAAAGTGAGCTTAACATACACAGTTCTGTTAAGTAATAAACATCGCACTAGGGACCTTTAAGATAGTGGCTGTAGTGTTTTCAGATCATAGAACATCCCCACAGCTCCTTAACAAGCAACAATTCAATTCATTCAGCATTCATGTCTGAATAGAGATAATCTTCCAGTTAAAACTAATGATTGGGCACTGGTTTGCAGCAAGTTCACCATCAACCTTATCCTGAGTTCAGACAACACGACACAAGGGTCTGTGCACTAGTTCTTTTTTTCAAGGATCACTGTGGGTCGCAATTCATGAAGCTGCTTAAGAAGAATTTCAAGGACACCAGAAAAAACTTTTTGCACCTCAAATGTGACATTGCCGAGTGAGGTCAACTTTTGGGGATTTTTGAATTCAACAAGTTTCAGGACATCTCTCGAGTGCAATTGTGCATCAGCTCTTTTGCACACAACTGTCGCGGTTTTTAGGTGGAAAGCAGTCTGCAACCTTTTGTGTGCATTTCCGTTCAGAGGTACCGTTGCCTTTCTCTTCTGGGAAGTATTTGATTGCTGGAGAAACTGAAGAAAGGACACCTCAAACCCCATGGGCTTGAACGAACTCAGTGGTGTATTTTGACCAGACACATCTTCCTGTGTCATGGTAGTGGTGGAGGACATGGAATCGGTGTTCAGGTCCACATAATTTACTTCAGAACTCCTTGCAGTCCTTAGTCTCGTCATCCTTTTAGGTCCGAAGCACTTCTTTACACCCTGGCCCTTGCGAGGACGCCCCCTCCGTCGTTTAACCACCACTGATATCTCCGAGCATGTGTCTGTAGAAGGCTTGGCATCAGACAGATCGACATCCTCTGTGCTTTCTTTCTCAGACGTGGGCTTCGAGAACTCCGATTCACTCTGGCTGGGCTCAGCGACTTCATCATTCTCAGTCGTCTCAATGGAGCTCTCCTCTGACTTATCAGTGTCATCACTTCTGGAAGCGATGCGCTTATATCTGGACCGGGGTATCTTTTTACAGTATATAAAGTTGCTCCTCTGTTCTTCCAGGTACTGTTTTGGGAGCCCGTGCTGAAGATAATGCTTCATTATATTTCGCTCAGAACTGGTCACCGTTTCGCAACCCTTTATCATACAAGCATACTGCAGCTGTAAGCGTTTGGTGCACATGGCAGAGGCTTCTTCTTGTGTTTTCAAAATGGGTTTCCCATATTTGGTCCAATTGTTTTTTTTAGCTTTTCTCTTTTTAAGAGCTACCTTCTTAAGAGCTTCCTTCTTAAGACCTACCTTCTTAAGAGCTACCTTCTTAATGGGTTTCTTGTTAGTCTCTCGGTTTTCCTTCTCGACAACATCAATTTCATACTTCCTGGGACGACCAAGTTTAACCCCACTCCCACCTTCTCGCGGGTTTATGAGCAGCCGTTTGTACCTGTCTTGGTGTTTCTTCATGGTGTGCCGCAGTAGATTTGACCGTGTGCTATAAGCGCATTCGCATCCTTCCACCGGACATCTGAACATCCCTTCCACGGGGACAACTTTTGAGAGATTGGTTTCTTTATGCTCTTTGTCGACATGGCTGATATATTTCCAGAAAGCAGTGAAGGTCTCTGAGCAGTCTGGCTGATCACATTGAAACCTGCCCAGGTTGATACTGCACATCATGGCTCCTGCTTTCTCAAGGGTTAATTTGTGGAGCTGAAGGTAGTGCTGGAGCAAGTCTGGAACTGACTGAAAAATGCAAGAACAGTCTTTGACTTGACACCTGAACTCATCCACTTCCGTTATGTCTGCATCTAATTTGTCTTCACCCTCCTCATTTCTATCCTTGTCCTCGACCTCCTCTTCATTTTGTTCATCTTGACTGTTGACCTCAAATTTAGGCAAAGCAGACTGATGCACAGCTTTATAATGTAGGATCAAATTGTGTTGGATTGTAAAAGCTGCCACACAGCCCTGGTGAACACAACGATAAGGTCTATAAGGACTAAAAGCATCATCCACCTCTGCTTTTTTCTCTTTTGTTTTTTTGGGAGATTCTTTTGGCTTTGCCACTCGAGGCTTGCTAGGTTTGGGCTTTTTGTCCAATGACTGATTTAATGTCTGTACTGCTGCTGTAGGATTCTGGGTAAAAGGGGCTATGGGCAGAATCTCTTTTAGTGGTGACACATGGGTTTGACCAAAAACAGAGGACTTTGGGGAAAATCCATTTGCGTTCTGATCCATTCTTGGAGTCATTGAAGAACGACCAGACACAATCACTGATGGCTGAACAGGCATCTGAGTTACTGTCTGTGTTCCCAGTGCAGGACTTTTGCCTTGAGGTACAAATGCAGATTGCTTGACAACCGATGGAGTGATGCAATGTAATATTTTGACATTACCTTCTGTCTTGGTGACTGACGTACATTTAATAACTTTCTGCTGTTTACGCGCATCCACACATGAAGTGATTTTAACTGGATTGGGGAATTCTGGCACTGGACAAGGGCTTCCTCCATCACTATCCGGGAGCCTATGATTGGGCTTAGGCCTGATTTTCATCCTCTTTATTTCTTCCTGTGAAAAGTTATGAACTGACATATAATGGGCTTTGAGATTGGAGTTGCGTGTGAAGGCCTTGGAACATTTTTGACACCTGAAAGGGGCGACATTAAACTGGTCTTTCATTTGATTAAGCATTTTATCTGTGTAATTGTGGAGCTTGACAAGGTGTTTAAAAAGAGCATCTTTCGTCATGGCACTGTAATTACAACCATTTGTCTCACATGCAAATGGTTTCACATAAATTGGTATCTCCTTGGGTAAATCATTGGACTCTGGCTTATTAGGCTGTGCAACACTCATTGAAGGATCAGCAACAGTTTTGGTAACCTCATTGATGCAAGCCACAGTTTTGATAACCTCACTGATTTCTCTGTCAAGGTCAAGATTCTCAAGAGCTTTTTGGATTTCCAACACTTCATCCATCTCGGTTATGGGTATACTGTTGGACAGACCATTGACGGCACTTCCCGAAGACACAGATGAAACGGTGTGAATTAAGCCATCATTTGGCCTCACGTCACTCAATTGTGAAACTGCCTCGATAGGGACTTTGTCTGTGTTTCCCACAGATTGTTGCTCACTTTGAGGTGCATTCTCAATCAAGTTTGAGGTATGCTGTGAATCCCCAATGTCAGGACTTGCAACAGACATTTGTGAGTAGGAACTGTCAACACTTGATCCACGAGGCAAACTGCTTTTTTTGTAAAGGTCTCCAGCCAATATCTGCTCACGTAGTCTTTCTTTGACACTCTTTTCAGACACCAGGTTTTGAGTAAGACTTGCCATGGCTGCCAGAAGTCCATCATTTGATAAGTCACTTGCACTGTCGGTTGTTTTTTCCTTGATCTCTTTAATTTTGTTTAAAGTTTCAGCTTGAAGAATTTGATTGACATGATCTGACGAACCGCTATTCAAGCTGGATGTAGACTGGTCATCAGCCAACAATTGAGAAAGAAGAGGATCACTGACATCGTCATTAAACAGTGTGTTTGACATCTCAGAATAACTTGCTTGTAGCTGATGTTTGACACTACCAGTATGCTGTATGACACTAGTTTCTGACATACGACTGCTCTGAGCATATGGAGCACAGGGGTTTGGAACCGTCTGCTGTTCTTGTCCAGAGCTCATACACAGATTTGACGAGCTTTGCTTGAACACTCCCCCCGTCTGTGTGTCTTTGCTATTGTAGGTGCCATTGGCTTGGGGATAAGTGACATTTGGGAATAGTTTTGGATCAAGAGGGCCCTTATTTTGTGGCAGGTTGAAATATGAGGATGATGTTGGATGAGGAGAGTTAAGAAGATCAAGAAATGAGCTGGGGAGGTCCCCTGTCAGGTCAGCTTCATCAAATGGTTTGCAATGAGCCCGTTTTGACAAATGTCCTCCTAGAGATTTAGGACTCGGGAATTCTCTATAACATCTGCAGCAAATGAACTTGCCATCTTTAATAATTGCAGGCCATTTTGTTCTGCTGCTTCGTTTAACTCTTTTTTTGCCTTTTTCACTGGACACATTTCCATTGTTATTCTGACAACTTGGAGAATTGCTGTTTGATGGGGGAGTTTCATTGTTAGGGAGTGGTAAACCTAAAGCTGTATCTCTCTCCAACTTCACCGGACACTGAGTGTTGGTTACTGCAGAGAATTTATCGTTTGTTTGCTGCGTGTAATCTGCTGAAGAATCTTTGGAAACTGAATTGTTCAAACTGTCAGTGTAAGAGGGCAACATGGACATTTGAGCAGATCCCAAATTTGTCTCTACTACAGAATTAACGGCTACCACTACATTAGGACCCATGATTTGTTGGGGTGGATTGAGATTGCCAACTGAATGTAGACTTTCATCTGAGGTGCCATTGAGTTTTTGAACGCTGTCCGCTTGAGCTGGTGCTGGGTAAACTGTATTATTCTGCGGCTGTAGAGTAGTATAGCTCATACCTCTCTGCTGTCCGTCCTCACTAGAAGCTGCATTCATGCGAGTAAAATGGTTGCTAGCAAGTGTGTTCATGTTTTGGGTCATTGATTGAGAATTACATATCTGCTGTTGGAGTACTGAATTGTTCCTGGGGGCCCACACATGGTCTGCTGCCATTTGAGGCTGATTTGTACCATTTCCAAGCTGAGAGAGAACAATGGGATCTAATATATTGTCCATTTCATTGGTACGGATATGCCTTGGGGAAGCAGTGACTTGAGAGGAGACAGAAGGATAGTTGGGGTTTGCACAGTTGGTTGGGTAGGAAGGAGGCTGGCTAAGGGGATTCGGTGTCTGAACACCAGGGCCAGTGACTCTTTGGCCCAGCTGGTCTTGTGGATTCACAACTGAATTGAGGGTTCCGTTTACAGAAACAGATCTGAGTGTGGACTGGACTGAAACATTGTTCTTCTTTGCTAGTTTCCACTGTGTGTAAAATTCAGGATGAACAGCCCTCATGTGCTTAGTAACACTTCTGTAAGAGCTATAGTCTCGAGTACATGTTTCAAAGTGACATTTGTGTCTCTCTTTGTTTTTCACATTCATATCTACTGGTTTCACAGATTTGTTCTCCAATACTTGTCCATTATTTGGTACAGAAGTCATTTGTAGAGGAAGTGTCTGAGAAACAGGAGGAAGCATCTGACCCAACGAGACAAGTGGTGTTGTATTGTGGGAAGTCTGTGCTGGAGAGGTCATGTTGCTACTACACAGGCTCTGATATGATGTTTGAACTGGAGCCAAAGGATTAGGACTGTACTGCCGAAATACTCCATTGTTATTGTTGTATAATGGAGTAGTACCTGGATCAGCTGTCTGCAGCTGACCATCAGTTGGTGGGACAGGCAGAAAGTCCTCTAATACACTCTGGTATGAAGATGTAGACGGCATAGGATCTGAATCACTCATTAAGGCCTCCAAAAGAGATTCCTCCGGTCTATGCTGAATTAAGTGAGGCGTGCGAGTGCCCACAGCTGACTGGCCCAGGTGGTCATTGATCTGAGGGATATGCTGATGGATGGGATGTTGTTCAGGTTTACTTGTCCCAGATTGGGCACACTGTTGAGCAGAAAGTGTAAAAGCGCTATTTAGCATCTTTTCAACAGAATGCTTTATGGTCGCCATGCCAGATGGACGATCCACTTGAGACCCTGTGCCGTTGTCATTCAAATGGGTGACTGAGAGAGAGCCAAGCTGAGCAGAGCCTTGATCTATTTGATCGGAGTGGTCTGGATGAGGTTCTGCTGGTTGAATACTTTGACTGTCAGTGCCTTGGCCTTCCTCTTTTGCAACATGGACCTCTGCATGGAGGTCTAACTCAGACTGCGAATGAAACACTTTACCACAGTCTGGTGCTTTGCAGGTAAATGTTTTGTAATGCTGTGCCTCATGGTCATATAGTTTGTAGGCTTCATAAAAAATCTTGCCGCAACCCGGAAACATACACTTAGCCTTGAAGACTGGGTGGTCTTTCTTATGTACGATAAGTTCGGCATTGGAGTCAAAGCTGGCTTTGCAATTAAGCTGTATGCAAATGTAGGGTTTGGTGCCACAGTGCACCTGGAGGTGATCATTTAGGTGATCAACACTGACAAACTGACGACGGCAATACTGGCACACCACTTTTGAGTTCTGCATTTCAAGGAAGCACTTCGCTTCCTCATTGTCGCCATGATCTTTCACATGGGCAACAAGATTTCGGAAATACTTAAATCCCCTCCTGCAGCTCTGGACTGGACAAATATTCCCTTCACAACCATTTTTGAAGTCTAAGCCATCAGAGTCATTGGCAGCTCCATTACTAAGTTTGTTGGATTGCCCACCACTGTTATTTTTTGTCTTGGTCTTACGCACCTGATTTTCACTGCTTTTAGCTTTCAGGGCAGCTATGACAGGAGCTGCTGTTTTGGGGTTGGCTAACTGCTTACTAGTCTTCATTGCAGCGAGGCGCTCTTTGCAAGAAAGTTTAACATGCGATGCGACATGTGGTTCAAGAGTCTCTTTTGTTTCAAATGTCTCTAAACATATCGGGCAGCTGTAGTGTCCATCTTTGAAGTGAGTCTGTGCATGACGCACGATTCGGTGACCAAGAAACTCCTTATCGCATAAAACACAGTATTGCATGTAAGCTTGCCAGTTTCTAAACCTAGCTGAGACAAACCCTTTTTCTCTCAACTTTTTCATCTCTCTGTTTTTCTGCTTCTGATCTTCTATTTCATTTAGTTCATTAGTTGTATCCAAAAAACGCTGTGAGACATCCTTGAACTCCTCACTAAATATGCTGGTGTCTTCCCCTAAGCCCTCAAGGTCACCATCGTTCAGTTCATCAATGGAGGACACAATTGAGGCCTCCTCCCCCATTAGACCTAAACAGTGGCGTTTTAATGCCTTCCAGTTCCAGAACTCAGGATCAAAAGGCCACTGGGTTTTGAGGACTAAAAGGAGCTCACAGCGCAGCGAGTTCGGTACCGGTAGGTCTTCCTCGTCTAGCTTCTGGTCTGGCTCATTGTAAAGAGATTCCACTGCATAGTAAGAGTCCACGGTTGGCTCCAGGAGAAACTCTGTCAGTTGGCAGGCCCTCTTGACCTCCAGGTCAGAGGGTAAGAGGCAGGAAATGGTTTTGCAGACAGTGGCCTTGGTGCTTCCTTCGCACGATTCCAATCGCAGAGCTCGTATGCAGATCTCAACACAAGTCGAAAGTCCAACTTTGTCCATCTATGGATTTGGAAAATGAGTATTTAGTATTTCAGACATTTGATCATGTTTAAAATTAACAGCATGAAGTGAGAAACAGAAAAGGCTCACCTCTGACTGGATGACTTTGATGAAAAAGAGTAGGTGGAACACAGTTTTAGACAGAAATGACATCTGACGGCATCTGTCCAAAAAGCCTTGATCTGAAGGCTCTAATCGTTTGAGCAGTTTCCCCCAGAACAGAGTCAACTCCCTGCCAGAAAACACACAACATCTCTCAAATTATTTAGAAACAGAACACTTTAAATTAAAAGGCCTTTTTTTAAAAAAGATATTTATCATGGTTAAAGCAAATTCTTATATGTCATTTCCCAATTCTACATTGATTTTACTAGCATTGGTCACATTCGTGACTTACCAAGCACAGTAGGTATCCTCCTGTAGAATTTGACGTGTTAAAAACCCAGAACACAATGTAAATGCAGCTTTCTCATCACCATCAGCCTCAAGGTTACAAATCATCTCTAAAGCATCACGACAGTCCACTTTTGACAGCTGAAAAGGAAGGGAAAGAAATTGCAGATGTAAACTTTATTATTATGAATTATGAAAATCTACTTCCAAAGGCCTTATGACAACAGTAATCAAGTTCAAGTTCGACTTCACACATTTTAATGAATTTGAACTTTTATTTAAGCTTTGGCTTATGATCCCTGAATACTTTCATAACAGTTAAATCTGAACAGGAATGGTAAGATGCAGAAACAGAAGTATAATCTCAGTAAATAGTCCACTATCTTACCTCTTCCATTACAAGTTCCTGCGGAGCAACGGTGCACAAACAAACCAGGTACATCTGCTTAAAATGTCCCTTCTCCTGAAATTCAGAGAACTCAGCACAGGCCTTGGCCAACGACGCAGCCTGATCTACACAGCTCTCTTTGATCAGGTGCTTCACTCGCATCCTCAGAAGTGTTGGTCCTTCCAGGGTGAGGAACTCATGGACTAGAGAGAAAACAAACTTTTCAATGCTTGTGTAATACAGGTCGACAGGTTAACTCTATCAAACCGTTGGTTCTGTTGTCAGGTCATATTTGACAAAGAGAGAAACATTAATTTATGGGTTAAAGAGGAGCACCTTTCTCTTGCGGTGGCATGTCGTTTATGAGAATGCCCGTCAATGTAGGATTGGTCCAGACCCCTTGCTCTCGTGCGATGGTGGATAGAATGAGGAGATGACTGATTCCCTTCTCTTGCACAAGAGGATGGGCGATCTACACAGACATGACAGCCCACAAAATAAACATAGTTTAGAAAAACAGTGGAAAACCTACATTGCAAACAGCAACGTCTTATTTGTTGTTGACTATCAAGTTGGATACTTTACTGTAGAAGACAACAAAGCTGATTAATGCAAACACTAGCAACTTAAGAACTTTAGCCTGTTAAATATACCTGGACAGATGACCTAAACCTGTCCCACAATGCATCTGGGATATTTTGGGGCATAGAAACCAGCAGCTCTGCACAACTCCTAGAGAAGAAAGGCAACAAATACTCATAATAAACTAAAAAGTAAAAATGAACAGAAAAAGAGAGAGGAGAAAAAGTCACTTAAGTGCATACTCACAGTGAGAGCCTTTCAAGCACAACCGGCACCTTTTCACACTGGGCAGAGAGGTACGGGGACGCCTGTGCAAAGCTCAGCAGTGCTATGATGTAAACCTCCAGTACTGGTAACGGCTCCTCCTCAATCCTCCACAGACTGGCATACTCCACCAATGTCTGAAAAGAGCACAAATGTGAGTAACACATTCTGACTAGCATGGTCAAGTTCACTTTGGGCTGATGCAAAATGCAATATTACATTGATGTTACATGTATTGGATTGATCTCATATGCTTGGGTAACGCATACTCAAGCACTTCTGTTTATTGGTGGACATTCACCGTTCAGCTTCAGCTCACGCTGCGCATACGGCAAACACTGACATTACAGACCCTGACTGGGTTATTTGAAACAATCAGATTAATTTTATAGGTTTCTTTTTCAAAAACATTGATAAAAGTTTTATTATCGTAATGATTATTCAATTTCTGTATTTCATACTACATGTTAAATAAAACTATTGTACCAGAAAAATTTAATTTGCATCCTCGTTCAATTGTATTAGTCTTATTGTTTGAAATTTGCTTTTGTTCACCAGTCATTTGTAGGCATTTTTTGCTCATTTGTAAGTGTATAAAACAACATTAACAAATGTTTAAATGATAAAAAATACTTTGAAAATGAGAAAATACTATTATTTATTCATTATTATTATTATTTATTTATTATTTCTCAAGGTACGATACCAAGTACTATCACAATGACTCTTATTGTTTGGAAGTGTAAATCAGGGTTCATACACATTTTTACCAATAAATTTCCATGAATTTTGAGGCAAATATTCATGACCTAATGTTCCATGAAAGTCTATAGATGCATGTAAAATAATATGTAATTTTTTAAAATTACAATTATCTCACCTACATCCTTGTAGGTTTGCTCAATGTTTGCTCAATACATGTATGTCTTTTTATAATGTGTAATTTTATTTATTTTTTGCGCAACAGCTTAAATGCAGCACAAGGAATTGAATTGAATTTACAAACAGCCAGTAAACAATCAAATCACAATCAGTCTCACAAATAAATACAGTAGAATAAAGATATAAATGAAAGTTTTTAAACAGGTTTAACAGTAGTATTCAAGTACAGAATTGAATAGTCTTCACCGTAAATTTGATGGATTTTTCTGGTTTTCCGTGAAACAAATTTCCATGACTTTTCCAAAACTTTGTGTTCATAGTAGGGCTGTCAAAATTAAAGCTTAAAATCACGTTAATGCAATTAATTATTTTCAGTTTAGCACGTTAAAAATACTTAATATTTACAGTTTTTCCTCAATCGCTTTGGGTCAATTTTTTTTCTCAAAACAATAAGATCTCTGAACAGTTAGTTTCTTGTTCACATCAGATTTGAATTCTTTCCAATTTAAGCAATTGCATGTGTTTCGACAATTTGCACAATATCTAAATGCACATGGCTTGTTGATCAAAACTGATGAGTTGATTCTCAGTGAAACTCTTCACAACTTCTAAAAAGTTTCATCGTCTGAGCCTCCACATGCAAAATGATCCATTCAGTTATCAAAATCTGTCAGACATGCATGTATACTTCTTTCATACCATGGAAAGTTTGTAATGTCTGCTAAATTGGCAAATGGTCTGCCATTATAATGAAATACGAATCACACCATCTTACCAATCAATCAAAAGTTACAGTATACAGTAGGCTATAAGGAGTTTGTCCAGCAAAATCACTACCATCTTTGAACATGCAGGAATGTCTAAATCCCTAAACAGCAACAGCAGTTTATTTTTTGTAGAAATGTGATGCATATAAACTAAAAATACACAGTTGCTTGTTGTGGAAGAGCAAGATATGTAAAAATGTGTGGTGTTAGGGGAAGACATAATTAAATATGTAAAAATGAACAAGCAACTGTGAATTTTCAGTTTACATGTAACACATTTCTACAAATATGTTCTATATAAATAAAAATGCTTGGTTCCACTTTATATTAGGTGTCTTTATCTACTATGTACTAACATTTAACTGAATAATTTAATACAATTCACTTACTGTGTACATACGTTTTACATTGTACTTATATTTAAAAAAAAAAAAAAAAACTGCATGCAATTACAACTAATTAAATCTAGAATTACACTGTCGATCTTCCCTTACACCTTAACCCACCCTTAAACCTACCCATACCACCAAATCTGCCCCTAACCTTACCTGTATCCACCTCAATAACAGCACAACTATTTTCCAATACAATATGAATACAATAAATACAATGTACTCATTTTTTTATGTAAGTACATAGTAGTTATGGACACCTAATATAAAGTGTGACCAAATGTCCAGTTTCTTTTTGAGTACTACAGTATTGACTTTTCCTAGTAATTTTTTACTTGCTGCTGAAATCTGTATCTAAAAATCTCAGTGTGAGACACAAGAGCATTCGGCCAGACAAAACTGACATTCTTGTATAGTGTAGAAAACCGACAGCGTCAAATAAAAAGTAGAAAACACATGCAATTTGTATAGAACAAATATTTTCCATGGGGGGAAAAAAAAAAAAAAAAAACTGTTTGACCAGTGTGGCTCACACAATGACAAAAACTCTTTATTTTGGTGGCATCGGCCAATTTACCAACACAAAAACAGGTTTTAAAGCATTAATTAAATGTTTCGGTGAGCAACTACACTTTGCTGACATGTGATAGAGTTCTGATGTTCCAGCGAACAGTTGTGACAATTGAGCTTACAGTTTAGAGAATGTTAAGACTGTTTCGAAAAATGTGCCAAAGCGATATTGTTATTGGCGAGTATCCTCACAAGCAGTCTTAAATGAGTTAAAAACTTAAATGAATGTAGAGTTGTGAGAAAACAGGATGTGTCAGATCTGCATCATGTTCATCAGCTCTTAAAGCCTAATAAACCTGCTGCTGTCTGTCATTAACGTTAATTAAATTCACACCCAACTTATAATGTGCATTAGGGTAATTTGCGTCGTTCTTTCTGCACTTTTTTTTTAGTTGTTTGTCTATGTAAACATTCATCAGACAAATGTTTTTATGTCTAGTGCTGTAAAAGGTACCGGTACTTTGGTACCAAGTTCATACTGAAATTGTAAAAATGTTACATGCTTATGTACTTATTAGCTGTCTTGAACAGTGAAAAGAAGCTTAGAAAATGTCACCAGAATTAGAAGACATGATGATTAAAGCGACACAATCTGCAGGTGGACACACAGTAGAATAGCGAATAGTACTTTATTACATTTCTGTACCTGAAAACTACTGTTCGACCTGCCTGAAAAGCACTGTTTATTTCATATTTTTAGCTGTGGTATCAAAATTGGAGAACAGGATTTAGAAATTTCACTAGTATCTAAAATGTTTCATGGCTGGTAAAAAATAGTTTTGGCCAGTAAATTTTCTTAAAGGATTAGTTCACTTTCAAATGAAAATTAGCCCAATCTTTACTCACCATCAAGCCATCCGAGGTGTACATGACTTTCTTCTTTCTGACGAAGACAATCGGAGAAATATTAATAAATATCCTGACGCATTCAAGCTTTATAATGGCAGTATGTGTTACCAAACGAGTATAAGCTGAAGAAAGTGTCTCCATCCACATCCATCCATCATAAACATATTCCACACAGCTCCGGAGGGTTAATAAAGGCCTTCTGAAGTGAAGCAATGCATTTGTGTAAAAAAAAAATAGCCATATTTAACAAGTTATGAAGTAAAATAAGCTTACGCTGTACGTCCTACGCCTTCCCTATTCAAAACTCAGTTTTTTCCATAATTCGAACACGGAAGGCAGTCTGGTGGAAGCTACATATTTTACTTCATAACTTGTTAAATATGGATATTTTTTTCCACAAATGCATCGCTTCACTTCAGAAGGACTTTATTAACCCCCCAGAATGGATGATGGATGGTTGTGGATGGAGACTCGTTTGATAACGCATACTGCCATTATAAAGCTCAGATGCATCAGGATATTTATTAATATTTCTCCGATTGTCTTTGTCTGAAAGAAGAAAGTCATATACACCTAGGATGGCTTGAGGGCGAGTAAAGCTTGGGCTAATTTTCATTTGAAAGTGAACTAATCCCAAGTCACTGGCCATTGGCAGGTGTGGCAAAAAGTTAGTTTTAGGCTCTGGTTCTGGGGCACCAGTTCTGTTGGTCATATTAACCAAATAAACTCTTGATATTTTCAACTAATGTGAGAGCATTAAACCACTGCTGCTACACTTTAATACTACACAAACATGCCTAAACACCAGTGTCTTTCTCTAGTACATACACACACGCGTCGCATCAAGAGAGTGATCAGACTCTAAAGGTCAAAAGGTCATCATCAGGGGTTGGAGATCTTAGTAAGACACAAGCAGACACTGCTGCATTTATTTCTAAAACACAATCAAACCTGCCTGTTTTGAAATGAGAGATGTAATGGCCTCGAGGTGTTCGAGTTAAGGCATTACAGCTAAAAACACTGCTGTTTTATGCACTGGTCAATATTGAGATTTTGGGCTATTTGGCTTTTCATAATGTGTCGTTTCAGACTTGTGGAAAAAACATGCAAAATACTCTTAAGTGTTTGTTTGAATGCCCTCTATCTATTTGCATTTTATTCCTAAAAACATGGTGAAAATTTATCTAGTCTGTTGACAGTATTTTCTGATTTATGGAGTGATTCAGATAACTGTTCTGCAATTGCATATTCATGCATATTTAATTAGATAATGCATCATGAATGCAATGCTTAATGTAATCAATCAACTAGGGAATATGGTATTAACTTTTTTAAAACCCTATTCACCTGGAGTATCAAGCTTTAAAAACACCAACCCTGGACCAACAGCAAACGCTTTGCACATGAATCCACAATGGACCAAGACTAAAGTTCACCACAAAGAGAACAATTGTAATAACTATAATTTATATATAATATATATATGGTATTTTAAGCATTTGAATATTAATGTTTTCAAAGCCTTAAAGGACATCATACAGACCCATTTCACTGCGATTACAAGTTAAACATGAATAAAAGATGCTTGAGTTTACACCACAAGTGAAATGACTACTGAATAATAAAGACAATTACTCCCTAAATCAGTATGACTGATCGTATAACTTATCAAAATGTGATCAACTTTATATATAATGCAGTAGTGTTTGTTTAACACCTAACGAGTGATCATCAGTTCCACACAGTGAGATATAGATACTATACACTGATCAAGACACAAAACAGCACTGATATGGGATCAGTACTGGCCGATATGCAAAATCTGGGATTGGATCGGTAAATGAATGAACTGCGAGACGGACTTGTGTTAGTCTAGAAAGCATCTGCTTTAACAGCTCAGCTTCTTCAACAGCAGCTTAATCAGCACGTCACACTTACCCTGAGTTAAGAGAACACGAGCAACATTACTGTCTTACAACACACTGACATCTATATATCATCGGGAAACAGAAATATAGGTCAGTAGACCTTCAGAGCAAAAACAGGAGCAACGACTCACTGCACCAGAGGCCGGGACACACTGAACGCAGGGGAACACTAGAACTTAGGTTCACAAAGAAAAAGAACTTTACAAGCAAACAGTAAGTGAACTGAATGTCTTTTCTTAAAGGATTAGTTCACTTCAGAACTAAAATTTCCTGATAACTTACTCACCCCCATGTCATTCAAGATGTTTATGTCTTTGTTTTTTCAGTTGAAAAGAAATTACGGTTTTTGAGGAAAACATTCCAGGATTTTTCTCCATATAGTGGACTTCACTGGGGTTCAACGGGTTGAAGGTCCAAATGTCAGTTTCAGTGCAGCTTCAAAGAGCTCTACATGATCCCAGACGAGGAATAAGAGTCTTATCTAGAGAAACCATCAGTCATTTTCTAAAAAAAAAAATTAAAACTATATACTTTTTAACCACAAATGCTTGTCTTGCACTGCTCTGCACCACGCATTTCGTAATCACGCTGGAAAGGTCACGTGTGATGTAGGCGGAAGTACCGCAGTAGGCCAAATTTTCTCCTCCAAATTCAGAATCATCTGACACTATTGTTTAACCTTTTTTTGTAAAGGCCGTTTGACTTAGTCTTTGCACGTTTGCTTTGTAAAAACTGGATCGGTACTTCCACCTACGTCACGCATGACCTTTCCAACATGATTACGTAACGCGTGGTGCATTGCAGAGCAGTACAAGACGAGCATTTATGGTTAAAAAGTATAGTATTTTTATTTTATTTAGTAAATGACCGATGGTTTCTCTAGATAAGACCCTTATTCCTCGTCTGGGATCGTGTAGAGCTCTTTGAAGCTGCACTGAAACTGACATTTGGACCTTCAACCCGTTGAACCCCAGTGAAGTCCACTATATGGAGAAAAATCCTGGAATGTTTTCCTCAAAAACCTTCGTTTCTTTTTGACTGAAGAAAGACATAAACATCTTGGATGACATGGGGGTGAGTAAATTATCAGGAAATTTTAGTTCTGAAGTGAACTAATCCTTTAAGTTATGGTGACAAGGTAGATGATGATGATGATGTGCAGCTAGTAATTAATTGATTATGTTGGTCACATTATGATGCTGCTGCACAACATCTGCATATAATTATATATTGACAGATTATGGTGATCTGCAGTGAGTGTCAGATTACAATGTTGCTGCACATTATAATCATCAATGCACATCATTATAGATCATGATGATAATGAAATGCTGTAAGATTATAGAGGGTCTGTCATTGTAATCTGACACTCGCTGCACATCAGCATAATCTCACTGCACTTCATTTAATTGTGCACTGATTGGCATTAAGTGACTGATTTTGGTGACATGTGCTGTTAGTAATACATTATAATGAAGATGATGATGTCCTGGGTGTGACATGATGTTGTGCAGGAATAGTGTAGGATTATGAGAATGGTGTGCAGTTGATTATAATACTGTTCTGAGTTACTGATAATGATGTGCATTGGGTGATAATGTTGTCCTGAGTTATTGATGATGATGTGCAGTGGTTACAGATGATGGCGATGATGATGATCAGGCTCTGGTTCTGCAGTTGTGCGCGCGCTGCGTGCTTGTTTACAGTCCTGCGCCTGATGCACACAGGCACTGATTGAGCCACAGAAACGACGCCGAATAACTAACGGACCCTCTATGAACGCGTTAGGATAGCAAAGCTATGTCTAAATTCGTCGAACATAGTCAAGCAGCACTTCTCAGCAGCGGGATTACTGCACTACTGTCGGTGTGTGTGAGTGTTTATGAGTGCAGCTAAACATTGTTGTGCCACACGCAGAATTACGGGACAATCTGCGCTCACCTGACAGAACTCATAGCAGTATTGTGACGCACGCTCGTCGGGAGACTCCTGGCTGTTTTTCAGAGCCGCTGCTATGTCCTCCAGTCGCGTTGTGAGCGCGTTTAAAGCGCTGGAAGGGTCGCTCCGCTCGCTGCGGTCCTGCTCGGCCTCCTCGTCCGCCATCTTCACTTCCAATTCCGCCGCGTACGCACAGCGCGTCACGTGACGCCAAATCACTGTGCGTGCTGACGTCCTGGGCAAGTCACATGACCCTGCGCTCGAGTCGGGTCAAACATTTCTCTTACAAGTTAACTAATGTACCACATTTCAGGAAAATAATCGATTTCAAAAAGTAGGATATTATTGTCCAGACTTAGTTTCGGCCATTATTGTGTTTATGCATATCGGCATATTATAGGAAAACAACTGAATGGATTATGTGTAGAATATCTCAAACTATAGCTCATGTATTAGTTGAATGTTAATGCTAGGAAAATGAGAGAAAATTAGCCACTCTTTAAGGAGAAAATATCTGAAACATCAAAATACGTCCTGGATTTTTTAAAGACGGGACTGTGCCAGGAAGTTAGGATTTTAGATTTTTTTTTTCCCCACCATATGTGATTTTAAAAATGCATATCATAAGTGTAAGAAGAAAGCAGTTCTTCATAGCTGTAAGGAAGGTGTGAAAACTTCCTTTATAACTGGTAAAAGTCCCTATTTCCATTTCAACCACATCATTTGAGCTCTTTTATAATGTTCAAATATGACATTAATCACTCAATGACAACTGAAAACACTTTTCAGTATCTTTATTAGTGTATCCCGGTCATGGGGTTATGGCATTTTGATAAGATCAAACTGATTTGATTTTTTTTAATCAAATAAGATGAAGCATTTGATACAAACCAACTGAAACCACGAAGCACAAAATTCATAAAATACACTGAGAATACTTACTGATGTCTGTGTGACTGTTTTCCATGAAATGACGTGACTTCCTGGAAGATGATGGCATTATGGACCTGTTTTAAAGTGATTTTAACAAAGACTAACAGGATGGATTATTATCAGTGAAAACAATATTTTATTTGAAACATTTAGGAGAAAAAAAATTAAGAAACACCTAAATGATCAGTTTCATTGGGTTAGTCATGTCAGTACAGCAGCTGACAAAAATGAACACGAGTAGAGAAATGATTTCAAATTCACCTCTATGTCCATTTTTGATAAAGGAAAACTTAACTAATGTGATTTCTATCTTTATTCAATATATTAAGACACATATCATGAACATATTCTGCATTGTCAGAATGACCAGCCTTATCTTTGACTTTTGCTTATGAAATGCTGTGTTGTATCGAAATGACTAATATTTCAGCTAAAGTGTTTAGATATGAAACGCAGTAAATAGAGATCTTTAAAGAAATCATAAAAATCAAAATGACAGCATTGTGGCTTTGTCTCTGTGTTAGCTTTGAATGTCGATTCTTTAATGTTTTTGAAATAACTCTCTTCTGCTCACCAAGGCTGTATTTATTTGATCAAAACTACAGTAAAAACAGTGAAATATTATTACAATGTAAAAAAGCTTAATAAATTGTAAAATGTAATTTATTCCGGTGACATTACTTCAGTCTTCAGTGTCACATGATCCTTCAGAAATCATTCTAATATGATGATTTGATGCTCAAGAAACATTTATGATTATTATCAGTGTTGAAAACAGTTGTGCTGCTTCAGATTTTTGAGGAGGCTACCATTCAAAAGTTTGAGGAAAGATTAAATAAATAAGAATGAAATTAATACTTTTATTAAGCAAGGATGCATTAAATCAAAAGTGACAGTAAAGACATTTATAATGTTACAAAAGATTCCATTTAATATAAATGCAGTTCTTTGAACTTTCTATTCATAAAAAAATCCTGAAAAAATGCATTCCACAAAAATATTACGCAGCAAAAACTGTTTTCAACATTGATAATAAAAACATTTTAAAATATAGTACAACAGAAAATGGATATTTTAAATTGTAATAATATTTCACATTTTTACTGTAGTATTCTTTTACATTAAAAATCTTTATTATTCCAAACGTTTGACTGGCAGTGTGCATGTTTTTAAATATGCATGCTTCAGCTCTGCTTTCAAAGAAACCGGATGACCCCGCTGATCAGCGCTGGGCCTCAGGGGGGCGACACTGACAGCATCTCATCAGCAGGACGAGATGCTTTTCAGTACATTTGTTTTGTAAATTTGTATTGTGGAAGTGACTGCTTGCTCTGTATACTGTAAACACTAGTGTAAATTATACAAATGATTGAAATCAATTAATCTTGATGAGCATTAGATATTTCTATTGTTTTGGAGTTTAATGAGTGTGTCTCTTTAAATTTCCATGAAATCAGCTTTCTCTGATGATGATCACAGGATCACAGAGCCAGTTCTTTAATTTAACAAACTCAACATTTAAGTTAGCAGAACTTTAGATTTAGATGTTGTACTACTCAAGCATGTTAACTGCACTTAACTTGAAATACTGAATAAGCGAACTCATACAATTTGATTGCACTTAACATGGTCTTGGGAGCAGGGCTCGGTTCCCATCATGCACCACGGCTCAAACGGATAATAAGAATGACTGATTGACTGTTATATTGCTTCTGTTATTGAAATGGTGTTGTTGTCTCTGTGAGTTATAGCATGCAAATTTAGAGAGCATGTTGTAACTATGTGGACTGCTGTCTCCGTCATTGTGGTTTATGTGTTAGAGGTCAAGAACACTGCTCTCCACAAACACAATCCTGTTGCACGCTGAAGTCTTCGGATATGTTTGGGGGCTGTTGTGTGTTCAGGTCCTGACACCTCAGTGTTGGGAGGGGCTGTGATCTTCACAGACTAGTAATCACCATTTATTGTTGAGTTGATTAAATCTATCTACCAGCAGACAGATACAGGAATGTTGTTTTGAGTGTAACACCTCCCTACAAAAAAGAGATGATGACATAAAATTGCATTTTTTTCCTGTAGTGTAGTGTTCATGACCTTCAAAACTCAAACCACAATGACTTTGTTTCTATCCATGTGTTTTTTATGTGAATATTTGCATATTGCAAAAAAAAAAAAAAAAAATGCTGTATGGAAAAGCCAAGATGTGCAAAAATTCTAAAAATGTGCATATAAAAATCAAATGCACTGAACTGAGGTGGATCATTTTTTTTTACATGTGCATAAACTATTGACTTTGCCTCAGCAGATCAACCAGCAGACCAATTTCACGGCACAGCATCTCAAATGTTGGTTTGGTCATTCTGAAATGCCTGAGCCAAAGCCGACAACACCATTGCAATAATATTAAAAAATAAATCAATAATTATTATTCATTTCAGCTGTGGTGCATGATGGGAACTAAACACCCCCCTTCAGTTGAAGACATTACTCGATCTGTCTTGAAATGTATCTGAGGCGATGCGTTTCGAGATATATGATTTTGAGTGTAATAATGTTGGTGTTTGAGGTATGTGTAATTAAATATAATTACAAAATAGACTGTTGCCGGGGTTGATTGTTTTACTGTGGATTAAAGTTTTGACGTATTGCATAAATTATATTTTACGGTTACTACTATATAGTGATTTTCAAGTTTAAATTGTGTATATAAGTGACTGAGGTATGGGAGTGGCATATGTTGAGATTTGATAATTAAGATAGGGTCATTGCGCTAGTTTTGGGCAATTTTTGATTGGTCATTGGGCTATTTTTGTAACACAAACTACTCTGCATGCAACCCAAATAGTTAAAGTTCATCAACTCAAAGTTCATCAACAATAGTTTTGTTATCATACTGGGGTTTACGGAGCCCGTGCATAATATGCTGACAATATATATATATATATATCAAGGCCACAAATTAAGATTTCATTCTCTCATTTCAGTAAATTGTGGCCACAATTTACTAATTTGTTCACTAGTTTTAGTAAAATTGTGGTCATGAATTAAGAGTTCGTTCCCACAACTTAATTCGTTCCCTTGTTTTAGTAAATCGTGGCCACGTTGAACTAATTTGTTTCGTCGTTTTGATTTAACTAAAACAAGAGACAGAATTATTACAATGTGGCCATGATTTACTAAAACAAGGGAACAAATTATTACATCATGCGCATGATTTTCTTAAAACGAGGGAATGAATTAGTAAAACAAGCTGACATATTAGTAAGTTGTGGAAACTAATTGCTAATTTGCGGCCACAATACACATATTTTTGTCTGCATGTCTTGTGCAAGGTTTAAAGTGTACTTGTTACATCCACCAGCTGGACTGCCCTTGATTTCCACCAGAGGGCACTCCTTCCGTCTTGGCTATCTCACCATGGACTATTTTTCCCACAACTCATTGCCCGGACTCATTATGCCTGATTACATCCACCTGTGTCTCATCATCTTGTTAACCCTGCCTATTTGAACCCTCTGTGTTCATTCACTCATTGCGAAGTCTTGTATGGGTCACTATTGCATTTCTGAGCGTTATCCTGGTTCACTGTTTCTTGGTTTTTATTTTCTCCTTGTATCCCTGGATTTGCCTGTGTCTTGGACCTTGTTTTACGTTTGGACTGTTTGCTCGTGGTTTTGAACTTATGCCTGTTTTATTGATTGCGATTATGGATTACCCTCAATAAAGCTTGGATCTTCAACCTAAAGTCTCGGAGCAGTATATGACAGTACTAGTATTTGTCTCTCTCTTCCTGGAAAATAGATTTTAATGTTGATGTCTCATGTTACACTACACAGATTTGACCGATCAAAAGCTCCCAAGATGAAAAATGACCTAGAGATTATTGGTTACATAAATAAACACACACAAAATGAGCCCTTTGGATGTGTCCCATCCTTACTCCCTGTTTCAGTAGGAAGTACGGTGTACAGGAAAGACCACTGTGCTTGTCAAGCCATTCCATGCCGTTGCTCAGTAATCAAATGATGATGTGCTAGAAAAGCAGACAGTGGTTTTTCATTGGATTTTATTAAAACAATGTAATCAGCTCTTCCCAAGGACACTGCGTCATGTGTGCTTTCCGTACTCCTGCTAGAATTTTAGACGTACGAATCCAGAATGTTCCGATCGCGTTGAAGCAGCCGCCCATGAACGGATGCCTGTCTATGTGTGCTCCTTACGCCTGATCAGTCTCTTGAAAGCTTGTTTAAAGTCCTCGTTGAAGCTGGTGTACAGTAGCGGGTTAATGAGCGAGTTGACGTAGCCCAGCCAGGTGAGCGCATCCGACACTTGAGGCGAGGGGTTCAGCAACATCAAGCCCACCAGAAGCTCTTTCATGAAGAACGGCAGCCAGCACATGATGAAGGCTCCCAGGATGAGGCCCAAAATCCGCGCCGCCTTCCTCTCCCGAGATGTACAGATCTGATTTCTCTCGTCCTGCTCCGCCGCGTCCATATCGAACGGCGGCACGCGAACGGCGACGTTGTTCCGGTCAAATTCCACGGTGGGGTCAGAGGTGGACACGTCCGAGACGCAGAAGGCGTGCGTGACCCGGCAGTGGTTCACCGAGTTCTGGCTGTCGGTGCTGCGGCTGCTGAGGTGCCGCGAAGAGCCGCGCTTCTGGTACAACGTCTTGGCGGCGCTGTAGATGCGCGAGTACAGGATGAGTATCAGAGTCATGGGGATGTAGAAAGCACCGAACGTAGAGTAGATGGTGTAGCCCACGTGGTCGTGCTCGATGATGCACTGCTGCGGGCCGCTGCCGTCCCCGCGCTGCCTCCAGAACAGAGGCGGTATAGAGATGAAGATTGAAATCACCCACACAATGACCACCATGACGGCGGCGCGCCGGGCTGTCCTCTTGCGGGCGTACTCGATGGCTTTAGTGATGGCCCAGTAGCGGTCCAGCGCGATCACGCACAGGTGCAGGATGGAGCAGGTGCAGCAGGTCATGTCGACGCTCAGCCACGCCTCGCACACGAACGGCCCCAGCAACCACGTCTCGGTGGTGATGTACAGGATGCTGATGGGCATGACCAGCACGGCCACCAGGAAGTCGGTGACGGCCAGTGAGCAGATGAGGTAGTTTGCTGGCAGGTGGAGCTTCTTGGTGGTGCAGATGGCGGCGATGACCGCACCGTTCACCACGGCCGTCAGCAGCGTCAGCAGCGCCAGCAGAGCCACCACGGCTAGTCGCTCCGACAACACCTCGACGCGAAACGCCGCTCTTGGTGTGGCAGTGGTGTTGGTGCTGTTGGCCGGAGCACCGGCGCTTTCTCCCAGGTAGCGCTCCATTTCCATCCTGCAGCTGGAGTCGCTCCGTCAGACCGGAGAATCCCACTGGCCCCGCTCCAGGACTAAAGCCCCGAAGACTTCTGCGCTGGATCAGTGGCGTCCTGTCAAACACACAGTCAGATGATAAGTTAACATGGCTTTTTTTAGTTGCTTGACATTTTTTGAATAAATAATGGCTTAAAATTTCCAGAGCATCACTTATAGGGAGACCACTTTTACTAAAAATTGTCTGTTTATGCAGTCAAAATGTGAATTTTTAACATAAGAAAACAGCGTAAAAGGGCTGTGGTACTGCCTTTTGCCAGAAACTTCAATACCCATAACGGTGCATTCACACGGGGCGACGACGTTAACGCTTCTCATTTACTTTGAATGGGTGACGTCATGCGTTGCCGAACTGAATTGTGGGTTCCGTCGTGTCGCTGGCGTTGCTCGCGGCAAAAGTTAAAAAATTTTCAACTTTTCAAGCACCAACGCAGGCGTCAGCCAATCAGATCCCCTTATGCAAATACCATAGCGCTGATGCTAGCCAATTGCGTTCATGCAACACCGGAAAGTAATGTGATTGGCTGTTGTCACTATGACAGTCAGACGTGCCCTCCGTCAAGCGTCGACGCAGATGCCCCGTGTGAATGCAGCGTAATGCACTTTTGATTTTGGCTCTGCCCCTTAAAAGCTCTGGAGCTGTCAAAAGTCCACTGGATGATGCAAAATGATGCGTTTTACGTCATCCGGCAGAGTTTTGCTGAAAAATAAATGGGGATATCTGGTTGCAGGTAACATGGAGATAGTACATATTGTTCGTCTACTGATTTTCTAACAATACAAAGCTGGTTGAAAATCGGCGAACTTAACTTACGTCACACTTGTCTGAACTTCATTACATTAGACAATAAAATATCAACCACAGGTGTAGTTCATCACATTAACTATCGGGTGCGTTTCCCAAAAAACTATGGTCGCAAGTTCTGTCGTTACTAACACAATTCAATGGGACTTGCGATCATAGTTCCAACGATGCTTTTGGGAAACACACCCCAGCATGTTCCACTAACGACAATTAACAAACACAAACCGTTCCAGCAGTGATCTGAATAATGTCTGTGATGAAGTGATTTTGTGAAAGAGATATTGATGATGGCGTTTGTCCATGTCCTCTAGTGTTCAGTATTGATGGCAAGTGAATTTATGCCTCTGCTTGGTCTTTCTTTTCTCTAGTCACAGCCGCTCTGACCTGCAGCCCCACGGGTACAAACAGAACAGAATGAAGTGAATTTAATGCAGGTTTTGTGTCTCAAGGGCAAAGTCAGCCACGGAGAATGCATTTATTTTAATGCGGTTATTTAGAGGAAAAAGACATTTTTTTACAGAAAGAACAGAGCACAGATACACACAAACAAACAAACACATGCATCAACATAACACATTTGTGTAAATTGGTTCATATTCAAACCAAAGAGGAAACCAATTAATCTACTTCTGTTAAAACACAGCACATGCTCACATGATAAATATAACCATTTTAACATGTGAATTTAATGAACAAGTAGGCCACTATTGGTCACTGGTATTAGCAGAGCTATTACTCACTATAGTTTCAACTCTTTCGCACAATGAAGACATACATACATAACAGAGACTCTTTTAAGTGTTTGAATACTAAACATAAGCAGATTTCCCCGTTCAATTTTTTTTGAGTGAACAATGATAGTGTAAATTTGGGAGTGTTATAGAAAACATTCTAGGTTTTGTAATTGTTGTATTTTATTTGTCTCAGCCACAACTGTCTGTCTCAAATATTTATTATACAATTCTATACTTAACAGGGAGCCAGGGAAATTAAAACAGGTATAACATGATAGTTATTCTTTCTCTTAAAGTCCCACTTTTATCCCTTAAAACTAATCTTTAATGATCAAAATTACATATTTAAATGTTTTTTTTTTCCCTTCATGCCTTAAAATAGCTTGACTCTAACTCTACACCGATGCTTGATTTGGTATGCACCGATACATGAACATGCAAATTAGTCTCCGCCTCCACTCAATCACAGCAGCTCGGATTACCTGATTCACCCGGTCAAATGTAGTAAATGCTACAAAATGGCAAGTGGAAATATTGGTTTGATTCAGAAGAAGAAGAAGAGCAAATTATACAGGCTTGTAAGATGTATCAGAATGGTAATGTGTTTTATGTATGTCGGACACATAACGGTAATTAATATGATTAGCCTTTTGCTTGACTACTTTATCAAACAGCTAATAATGTGTTGCTAATGTTAAACAAACCATGTTCCCTTTCACCATCTCAGTCTGCCTTCTAAAAATCCATAGAAATGCTTTGAACATTTAATTATTGCATATTTGCATAATATTCTGAGTTTGCATTTTAATGTTTTTATTCGTTTTGAGGAATACCAAATCTGCTTTAGTGAGATGAGTAAATGCCTGTTCACATTTAGTCTAGAACTACAATAACCATCATGTTCACACAGCGCACACAACACCTCGGCACTTACTCAGGATTCCTCTCAACACGAGGACAAGAGAGTTGTCAGTTAAAAGAAATTAAAAGTAATGCATTACTTTACTCGTTACTTGAAAAAGTAATCCGATTACGTAGCTCATGTTACTTGTAATTAACCTCCAACACTGTTTGTACCAACTGTAAGTGAGAGAGGAATAAATGAGACACTGTAATAAAGTGAATTACAGTAATCTAGGCCAAATGTTATGAATATATGAATCACAGTTTCAAATTTCAGAATGCACTTTTCAGCAATATATTGCTTATTATGGTGATTTCATGCTTTCCATCAGCAAATGACAGCAGCTTCGGGGAGAGCAGGAAGGAAGGATTCAAACGGAGAGATGCGGAGTGCGCCAGGTTAGAGAGTTTTAGATTGCATAAAATAATAATAATAATAAAAAACATGGCGAAGAAGGACTACACAGCAGAAGAGGTGATTGGGAAGATTTTTGATGAGACTTCGAAGGAGGCTGAGCGCGACTCTTTCACGCATCTTAGCATGTGTGTGTGCATGTGTATATGTGTATGAAAAAAAGGCTCCTGAGTGACACCCTGCACTTGAAGATAGCATATTGTGTTCGAATTTTACAGTAAAAAAACGAAATATGTGAAAACGACCTATTTTAGCTTCAGGTTCTGAAGGGTTAAGGGAAGTTAAGTTTGGATGGCATCAGAATCTAAGTGTTAAGACACTCCGTATTTATCAAAGATAGATACCAGAGGGAAAACAACACCGGACCAAGTACCGATCCCTGCTTCATGACTGAATCTTCATCAATCATCTCTCAAACAGACACACAATCAAAGAACATGCTAACTGTGCTCCACCGACCTTAATAAAACTACTGTTAACTCATTGTAACCACACCAACAAAATGAAAATAGTTACATTTTTTGTCACTTGTCAAAGTGACTTTTTTTCCTGTCTGCACTGTAAAAAGTAATACACTCTATCTACTCAATAAAATTGTGGCAACTGATTACAAGCAATATTATTAATTAAATTCAACATATAAGAATTGAGTTAGAATTAATCAAATTAATTCCTTAAAAGTCAACCATTTAAAATGTGTAGAATTAGCAAACACCATTACAAAAACCACAAATTGACATAAAAAGCAGAGTCAAACTAAATGAAACACTGATCACCATAATTGTGACCAAACATTTTCAATAAAATCAACATCTAAACCTCTGTTAATTACGGAGTTGACATGCAGGGAAAAAAAAATAGTAGGCTAAATCGTGCACACGATTTACTAATTCGTTCCCTCGATTTACTAAAACGTGCGCACGATTTACTATTTCGTTCCCTCGATTTATAAATCATGCGTAAATCTTTGGGCAAGAATTAATAAGTCATGCATGCAATTTATTAAATCGAGGGAACGAATTAGTAAATCGTGTGCACGATTTAATTTTTTTTCTTGCATGTCATGTGCGGGGCTCCGTAGTTAATTAATGTGTTCCTCTTTCCTTCAGTGATTCTACTTATAATCAGCAGGTGTCTTCAATGTTGGCAATAAAAAAGAAGGAGTTCTTAATTCATCTTTGACATCTGTCTGTTATTCAGATATTTTTGTTTAAATTTTACTTAAATTTTGCTCGTTTTAAATGGTTGACATTTAAGGAATTAATTTGATTCATTCTAACTCAATTCTATTTGTTGAATTTAATTAATAATAGTGCTTGTAATCTGTTGCCAAAATTTTATGGAGTAGATATAGCGTATTACTTTTTACGGTGCAGCACTAAAGACTTAAAAACTAAGAGAGTGTTAAACGTGGTGTTAATAAACTCACCCAGTCCTGCCATTCCCTTCCTCTCCCCCGGGACCATGTATTTCTTTACATGTTCACTCTCACACACAAACACACAAGTGTTTTTAGAAGACTGAGTCTTTCTAGAGGTTTTGTGTCTCCTCCAGGTTCCAGTGCAATCACACTAATGATAAATACATGAATGAGCAATCACACAACAGTAGCCTGTAATTGCACAGGTTTGATTGACAGGTTGGCCAGTCCCTAGAGGTCAGAGGCAGCTCTGAAATCATTCAGAAGAGGTTCAAGTCTCACAATAACACAATCACCTCTGACGCTTTTCATGAGCAGCGTTCATCCACCTTTTACGTGCGAGCCGTGTTTGCGTAGGCCGACTCATTACATGCAGTTGTTGGGATATTTCTAAAGAGGCTGTCGTCACACGCGGGCCTGAGCGCCCATCTGTCCGCACGTCCCTAAGTGAAGCTCAGGGATGCAAACTCACGAGGGTTGAACAAGGTGAGACAATTACAGATTCCAGGAAATGCTGCAGTGGGAATTACTGGTGAAAGAATAAGCTTCATTACAGGTTTAATGATTTAAATGTGCACTCGGTAAGTTTCACTGGCTATTATTCGATTTCACACATGAAAATCGAAGTCAGTGTCAGTGATTATCCCTAGTTTGTCAAGCCCTACGGTAGTATATACATTAGGAAGATTTCTTGTCTTGCTTCATGTAACCACTCAACTATGCTATAAAATCCAGCTCAATTTTGCTATAGTTTTATGTATTTCGTATCTCCAACAACTACAACAACAAACTAATATATTTATTGAGGATTATAAGACCTGTATGGACTAAACTAGAATCCCTCTACAAGTGTTAGCTGCTGTCATGGGTTGGCTGTGTATATAATCCAAAGCATGAAGCATGACAGAGAATGATAGATTACAAGCTACTTTTAGTGAAGTTCCTAAACGTAATTTCAGGAGGAGTGAACCCATCTAATCTTTCAACTACCTGCCGGAGCATATAAGCGGCCGCTCACCTTGCTCTGTCATCAGCTGTTTTGGCATCCATCCACCTCCCCAACTCCACCAACATAATTTACGCATCTTGCTACCAGACTCAACTTCCAAGCTTTAGTAGTCCCACTGGGGGTTAAATCTAAGCTCGAGTTGAAGCTGCTACCCCGAGCCCCTCTACTGCAGACAGCAAACCAAATACATTTAATCTTAATAGCTTAAAGTTTATATGGGCAAACAAACTTGTGAAATAAACAGAGAACTCGAACGGCACTACACATACCAACATAACTTCAAAAAGAGACAATGAACCGCGGAGAACTGAGGGCTTAAAAACACGAGGAAGGTAATCAACAGAACAGGGAACAGGTGTGGACTAGTCTCGTGTAGCCAGACCTTCAGACTGATGGCAGAAGTTCTGGACTCTATCACAGCTTTCATTGGCCAAGGACCGCTCAAGAGGACGTTTGATTGACATATAACGCAACCAATCACAGTTCGTTTTGTTCCGCGTCATGTTAAGGGTCATGAAATGTAAGGACAATGTCCCTACAGACCGGCGTGCATCTAATAAATTATTAATTTAAGAAAGTTGTGCAAGTTTACTGCAACAATGGAGCTACAAACGTCACATACTCAACATCAAAATTCAGCATTTAGTTGATCCTGGTAAGAGCTCATTGTCACAACTGTAAACATGACAGCATTCTTCTTCCACAAGGGGGTTTGGCATCAAGGCATTTGTTTCCAGGAGGACTGTTAAATAACGCGAAACATGCGTCTCACGGACATCCTGTAGAATTCAATCAACCAGATGACGACTTCGAAAATCCTGAAGTGTTTCCAGTTAAGTGTGCCATATGCATCAGACGTTCAGCCAACGGTCCATGGACGTGACGTCTGAGGCTGAGACTAGGTGTGGACTAATTAGAGACTATGACAACGAATGAAAGACTAGAACTCAGGCAAAACAGAGACAATGAAAACTATGACTAAAACTAAGACAGAAACTAAACATGACTGTGACATAACTCCCCCCTCCCAAGAAAGAACGGTACAAAAACGGTACAAACTGAAGAGCGAGGGAGAACGGGGACTCTGGAGGAAGATGATGATCAGGCAGAGGAAGACACCAAGGAGACGACAACCAGGGATGAAGGTGGGAGGAGCTGGGGCAGAGACAGGAGAGACCAGAGCAGAGACGGGAGGAGCAGGACATGAAGGTCCACAGTGGAGCTGATGGAGGGAGAAGCCATGGTGGGGGAGTCCAGGTGGAACGAGCAAGACGACTGACTGAGGTGGAGACAGTGGAGGTGGAGATTAAGGCGGAGCCGAAATGCCGAAGGCCTGGAGGGTCACAATGGAGCTGCAGGCGGGCGTGACTGAGGTGGAGGCGTGGGCTTGGCAGACCGGGGCAGAGGTGGTGGGAGTGGACAAGGACAAGAATCAACTCCATCGGTTCTGGTGGTGATTTCACAAGGTCAGGAGGACCTTCCATCTACCCATTTCTTGGTGGATGGTAACCCGACAAGAGGCTGACAGTCACACCCAGGAGTTTAAGGAAGGCTTTCCAGACATGGGAGATGAACTGGGGACCCCTATCTGAGACATGTCCTCAGGGATTCTGTAATTGCAGAATACATGATTGATCAATAGTTCAGCAGTCTCCATAGTGGTGGGTAAGCCTTTGAGAAGGATTAGTTTGCAGGCTTTGGAAAATCAGTCGACAATGACTAACACACAGGTAAGTCCCACTGAGGGTGGAAGATCTGTGATAAAGTCAACACCCAGGTGCGACCATGCCGGTGCAGGATGGGTAGAGGAAGGAGCTTCCTGGATGGTAAGTGTTGTGGGGTCTTGGACATGGCACACTCCTGGCATCCTTGGACGGACCTTGTGAAATCATCGTCCATTTGTGGCCACCAGAACCGATCCTGCAGAAGCAAGAGGGTCCTATTGGTTTCTGGGTGGCCAGTGCCCACTGAGAGGGTGAACAGATTCAAAAGTGTACAAGTCGTTGCAAAGTAGGACATAAGTCTTATAGGCGTGACGGCCCAGTTGAGCAGTTTCGGTGGCAGTGGCAGTGGCCTGCATTATACGTTCATCCAGGAACCATTGTATGAGACTAAAGATGATTTTAGGTGGCAGAATAGGCTCATCTTGGGTTTCAGAAGGAATGGAGATGAGACAAACATCAGCCTTGATGTTCTTGGCCCCTGTAGACAAGATGATGAAATTGAAGCGGGTGAAGAAGAGTCGCCAACATGCTTGGCGAGGATTAAGTTGATGGGCTTCACGAAGGTACTCAAGATTCTGATGGTCTTTCAATGCCAAGAAAGAATGATGGGTCCCCTCCAGGCAATGCCACCACTCTTTCAAAATGAACTTTTTGGCCAATAGATTTCTACTGCTGTTGGGGAAAGTTTTCAGGAGAAAAAGGCACATGGATGGGGTTTTCCCTGCTGCAGAGATAAGACACCATTAGTCGAAGCGTCTACTTCCACAACAAAAGGCTTGTTGGGGTCAGATTGGATGAGAAGTGGGGCAGATGTAAATGCTTCGCTGAGTCGTCGGAAAGCATGGGAGGCCTTGGGGGTCCAGGACAGAGACTTGGGCTTGGCTCTTAAGAGCAATCATACATTCAGAAACTGCAGTTTCATGTAAGTTGACAGGTATTTGGGTCTGTATTTGTCTATTTAAATATATTTGTAATCTTTGAATACATTTATTAAAACATACTAAAATGCTATTCATACAGACAATGACTTGAATACTGAATTTTTTTTTTTTTTTTTTGATACAGTATATGTGGGGCTTGAAGCCAAAATGTCTAAAGAATTTATGAATCATGATATTTATTTAAAAAACTTTTCACTTTGAAAAATATGTTTGAAATAATGACTGAGACCAAGATCAAGGTGCAGGGAAAATATTTTATTACTTGATGGCTATACACCACTTGACTGAGTCATTAAATCAACTTTCTTTTTTTTTTCAGAAAAATACTAAATAAAAGAATCCAGCATGAATACAAAGAGTACATTTCTAAGACCTTGGCTTATGCTTTTGAAACTTTTTTTTTCAGACCCCCCTTTACATCATCTCTAACATCTTAATTTGTCATGCACTCGTCTATCAAACGCCGCTGTGTTTGTTGTGTCTGGCTTCACAGTGGCGCGATGACAGTGGGAATGAGCTTTGGAAACTCTGTTGTGTCACTGACGTGCTGGGGTCGTGACCTCGTAACATCATGATAATCAACTTCTTTCACATCTTTCAGATTGTCAAGGCCCCTGAAGCTCCAGGAAAGATGAAGAAGATCCATAACTGAAGGTTCTTCATTCATCCACTTGGTGGGGACAGAGACAGAAACACAATCAGGTCTATACATTCATGAGCACCACTCATTTTATGTTAATAAAGTAAGCCGTTTGTAAGGGTTTTGTTCAAAAGAAATTAGTTGAAAACCTCAAAATCAATAGAAAATTGATTCTCATTAAATTGGAATTACTATAATATACTGAATGTCAGGTTACTGCTCATTTTCTTTTATTTAAATTAACTGAACAATTCAAATTCAGTACAACAAATCATGATGATTCATTTTCTGTTAGCAAAATATAATTTATCATATCTTTCTCTCCATTTTGGGGTGAAAAATGACAAGGTTCTTGACAATATTTGTGAAGCTCACCCTATGACTTATGTAAATCTCAAATGATTCGGGAAAGCTTTGAACACACATGAGTGTTGTTTTAAATGACAGACTCACTTAAAGAAAGTGATTTTAGATGGTTTTAGGCCTGTCATTATAACATTGTGAATCTCCTCCAGGGATCATCAGGAAACTATACTGAAAGAAAATGATAATCTAAAAATGATAACATTAAAATGAACTGGTTGTATTCGAGTCAAAAATATTATTTAGTCCTGTTGAATCAACCTAAATACATTCATTTATACAAACCAATTTAACTTAATTAAATCAAGTAAAAAATCTCTTTAATGTAACAATTGCAGGTTACCACTTTTTGTTTGTCTCTCACGAATCAGACGAAGCTCAAAACTTATCTGAAGTAAAAGTGTTTGTGACTGATATCAGATTCTCCTTCTGTTCATTTCTGCTGTTGTGTTCAGTTCAGAGGTTTTAAGAATCATACTTGGTATGTTTAAATCAATGTATTTTTTATTTTTTGGTCTGATTAACTTTACTGTGTTCATCAGTTTTGATATGTTTTTACCTTCTTTCAGAAGTATAACTGTAAATTAAGATTGGTGGTTGTTCTTGACCTTGTCAAAGCTGTTTTGATTGGAACAAGTGTGTGGTTCATTAAGTTCACCTACAAATTAAAATACTGTCATCATTTACTTGTATGGCTTTCGTTTTTCAGTGAAACACTAAAGGAGAATCTTGTTTCCATTCAGTGACAGTTCATAGTGACACAACTCATGCTCCAAAAAGCACCATAAAAGTATCCCAACAGTAGTTCAAATGACTCATTATATTCATTTAGATAGTTGTGTGTGAGAAAGAGTCATACTTGTTCTCACCTCGAGCCATGTTCAGCCTCACTGATGTTTCTAAAGAAGAGACACTTTAATATTAATAGATTGTATTTCCCCCAAATTAATGAAAGCAAACTGGGTTCTTACAATTTCGGTACAATGTCGAGGTCATGAACTGCACCATGACAACCATCATAACTTTGAGCTTTTTGTTCTGAAATGGTATTTACGGTTCTGAGTGGCCATGAAGCAAAGATTCACAGCAACATCCAGCTGCCTGGAGATGAATGGGAATGCTGACGGATCGCTCTCTCTAACGCAGAAGTCTTCAGCCCTGCTCCTGGAGGCCCACTGTCCTGCAGAGTTCAGGTCAAACACACCTGAAACAGCTGATCAAGCTCTTCAGGATTGCTTGAAAATCACAAGCTGAAGCAGGATGGATATAAACTTTGCAGGGCAGCGGGCCTCCAGAAGTAGGTTTGAAGATGTATGCTCTAACATATAACAACTTCCTGTCCTTTGCATGCAAAAAAAAAAAAAAAAAAATAGAATAAATAAATAAATAAATAAATAAAAAATCCTGAGTTGAAATATACGGAGGTAGGAAGGCAACAAGGCACGTCCGAGTCTTGTGATTGTTACCAGGGCTGCCTCTATAGTCGACCAAATATTAGTCAATGAGAGGAGGCTTAGTCAATAAAATTTTAATTAGTTGGTTAGGAAAAAAAACTCCACAGAAAGTGACAAAGTCACTCCTGGTCCACAGCTGGTCCATGTGGTAATTATGATGGGCAGGAAAACCAAATGTTTGCCTATCATTCATTAACCTCAAACATGGCTTATCATTTGAAACATGCCTAACATTAGCCATACTTGCTCTAACATTAACCTAGATGAATGCGCACTATTATTAGGCGAAAGTGTTAATACAGACTTTCGAAGCTAAATTAATGCCATGCTTGCTGAATGACACTTAACGTGCATTTCTCTCTATTGGCTCATCCACTATACTGCGGAGATGAGAGTCGGAAAACACTGGGACTCAGAAAACACTAGAATATTAAAGGCACACTATGTAACTTTTGGCCCTCTAGCGGTTAA
The DNA here is from genome assembly GCA_039654765.1 of Mylopharyngodon piceus. NCBI lineage: Eukaryota > Metazoa > Chordata > Actinopteri > Cypriniformes > Xenocyprididae > Mylopharyngodon > Mylopharyngodon piceus. Next base: position 31,723,054 of record CM077456.1, read on the forward strand.
GAAACAAAACTGCCTGAATTTGGCGGAAGAACATTGTTTTGGTTGTGATTCGGCTGTGACTTAAGAGATATAACCAGTTTAGATGGAAAGGATTTCAAGATGACTAGCTGAAAACGTTACTGTACCCATTAATAGACACGGTATGTCCTTTAAAATAAATTGCAGCACAGCTACAACAACCATAATGAAATGATTTTCACAATAGATAATGCTTTACAGTGAACTCTGTTAGAGAGCTACATATGGCAATTTATCTGTTCAATAAAATACCTAACTGTAAAAACACCATCATCTCCATGTCGCTTTTACAGCATTTCAAATCCCTCAGTTCTCGCCATCTCCAAAAAGCCAAGCTGATGTTGATTCTTGTTTTATTACGAGCTATGTTGCGTTTTCTTTTTTCCAGCAGACTCTCCTCTGTTCTGCGTTTGTTTAATACAGGTGATTCCCTGGAGGTTGGAGATTTAGCGGCTCCATGTCAACCTTTCTCACTCGCTGTGACACTAACCTCTGCCACTCCCACACCAGACACGCTTCAAAGCAGCTGGAGCAACTTTTCTCTATTTACAGATATGACGAGACGCACAGGCGAGTGACGTAAGTAGGCAATTTCCCGCCAAAAGCATCCAGACAGGTATAAAATATAAACACTTATAACAGGCTTATCATAGTGAATCAGGGTAAGACAAAAACACGTTTTGGAAGAAGGATAGACGATTGTGTGCACTTGAGTGCTTAATTTATATTTTAAAAGCTCATAATTATAGTATTTCTCTCTAATGTAGAACAATGTTAGCAATGATATTCATATGATAACTCACAAGTCAGCTGCCTAAGCTTTCAGACACAGTCTAGGATGTAATGGAGATCTCATAAATGCAATGGTTCAGTGATGATGTGTATACTGGCAGCAGCAGAGCGGAGCTCTAATGATGGACATCAGCGGCTCAAAGGCACAGATACATGTTTCCTTCAAAGACTCGTTTCAGCAGCATGACTAAACCAGCCTGCTATTGACACATCTGCTGTGGGCGCATTGATTATTCAAGGCTCTATTTAAAGGAAGATTACATTTGTTAATGATCAAAGTGTTAAGTATGATCAGCACACGGACAGTAGATCATGAATTAGGGCCAGGTGGTCAGAGCCCCGGAGACACATGAATTATGCAGCAGTGGCTATATTGGATTACACATGGCAGACGATATGCTGGTCGCAGCACTTTATAATGCCAAGCTCCTCGGCAAACCCCGGTCATCTTCATGGATGGCACAGCACTAAATCTTCTCCTGTCACAGAGGAACTCGGCTTGATGGATTTAGTCTCTTCGAGGGCCGGTTCAGGACCGGTGTCATGTGAAAGGGTTGAGATTGATGTGAAGGACTCTCTTCACGTACCATGAGAATCCCGAGGGTCTGAGAGTGCTAGAAAAACCCTCAGAAAAACCCAGTATCATGAAGTTTCTTTACTGACCACTACTTCCATTGCATTATATGTGTAATAAAATTATGTGTACGTGATTCAAGTGAAAGCATCAAAAATGGACGTCATCAAAGCATTAAATCATTAGAACGTGAAAGATGGAGAGCTGTTTAGTACTCAAAATAGAAAAGAGTTCACTGTTTGAAGATAAGAAAATAAGCTATCACTGAATCTTGAGACAAGGTGCAAAACATTTCCCACAATTCTACTTCATTCATTTTTTTTTTTTAAATGGCAACATTTCTACTTTAAAACAAATCAGAGATCATTACTAGAATGTTCTTAATACAACTGTAACATTTCATTTAAACATTTAAATTGATTAAACAATGTAAAAATTAAAAATATACCTATTTAAAAATATTTACTCATATTTACTCTATGATAGGCACTGCAGGGCTCCACGCTTACATTTCTTTTTAGAAATTTAGGAGCAAAGTAAAAAAATTTAGGAGCACCTTCTGATCAATGACAGAAATTAACCTTCCCATTATAACCCATTAGAATGACTTCCCGGGGATATATATATATATATACACACACATACACATTTTTTCTTATTAAACGTGTCATCTTTTATATCAAATTCATAAATTTATATTTATAAATTGAGTTAAAATAATAAGACACAATCAGGAAGAATAAGTTACCAATCAAATGATTTATCAACAAAATTCATCATCTTTGCACTGCAGAGGTGGCCAGAAGAACAAAAAGGTGGCATTTAGGTATATTTACAGACTGTTTAATGAGGCTCAGAAGTGGCATGAATGCATTAAATTCATGATAACAATGTTAGGAGATTAATGATTTAAATAGAAAGTTTTGAATAAATATTTTGAAGAATATTTTGAAGTTTTGAAGAAATATTAAATGATTTAAATAACTGAAATGATACTTTAAAAATGAAACTACACCCGTCAGGGGGCGGCAAGTCACTGTCTTTGTCACTGAATCATTCATTCAGTCGACTAGTTCAAACGGCCGGTTCATTCAGGAACAAAGCAAGCGTCTTGCTGTTTATATGACTGGGTCATTGAATCATTGACTCACTAGATTCGTTTGAAAACGCAGATTCATTCATAAACTAAACAAATGTGTTTGCTCAGAGATGCGATTCAGCTGTGATTTTGCTTGGAACTATTTTCGTTGACGAAATAGAGCAAAATCTGACAATACTGTTCCTTAAATGTAAGTCACTTAATATTAACTTCATGTTCATTGAATTTTTGTATAAAAGCAATAATACATTTGCAAACTCCCTTTATAATCATTAAAAAAGCTGTCACTTGTCTCAGTTCATTGCGATCTCACAAACTTCCGTTATAATTAATGAAATTGTCTATTGCACAATGAATCTTTTATTTACATTTCATTTTCAGCCCGACGCAGTTATTACTTTAATGTCCTACGCCACGTTGTTTAAATAGCAAATGCACTCGCGCCCATCTGTTTACCCAATGAGGTGTCTTCAGGTGCATTGTTGGCGTGTTGCTATTTTGAGGCAACTGAAAACGACTGCGCCATTGACCAACTGAAACCTGGTCTAAAGTCAATGGAGCAGTATTTTTTTGTTATTTAAAGGTTGTGTTAGTAATATGCGCCTATAAGCGGGTGCACAACATTCGTACACTCTGCTTATTACACACACAGGGACGCGCAGCAGCACACAAACATGCCAAATATTAAAAATAAAAGGATTACAATGTAAAAGATTATTATTGTGTGCATAAAGATAAAAAAGCTTTAGTGGAATCCGGCTTGTCCCGTAGATGGTCTTTAACCTCGCGCATGAGCAGATCTGTTTCCTCGCTAGAGAAGCGTTCAGTTTTTCCGCTTGCAAATTCCACCACGTAAATAGCGAATCCGCCATGGCGCAAGCGCACCTGGCTTTTAAAGGGAATGGGAAATGAGACTCTGATTGGTTTATTGCACGTTACACCCAAAACACACCCATTACTCATTAAGAGAAAAGGGACAACCCTTTTAGACCATCCACTGGGCGCACGGACCATTTTTCCCGTCGTTAAACTAGCAAAAGTGGATTCGTACCCGCCCTAAGTGCACCAGCGCCATGAGCTTCAGACCATGTGCTTAGATTGTTAAAATGGGGCCCTAAGTCTCAAATGCGACTGAAATGGTCGCACTGTAGTGCCCTGTACTGAAAAAATATATAAAAAGATCATTTATTATAAAGACAATACCATACTTAATATATTTTTTTTTAGATACAAGTCAAAATGTTATTTAATGTAGGTAAAACTTAATTTCACCACAAACAAAAGCTAAATTAGCCGTAATATGAAAGAAGAATTTTGTTAGTCAATGTTTAATTTAGTTTACTTACTATAAATAAATACAACTTTGAAAGACTTGTTTATTGTGATGTCACATGTATGCTCAGTTTTGTTTAGTTTCTTTAAGCCCTCATTTTCCTGTGTTTCATTGTCTGGTATCGTCAGCATTAACGTGGTTGTGTTAATATTCTCCTGTGATCTCCCGAGCATTCCTTGTTTATTTTGTTAAAGACTGTTTCTTATAAATCTCCTTCATCATACGCTTCACTACAGCCATGCATAGTACACTCTGTTGTGTACTAAAAACAACAGAAGAAAATGAATAAAACCCACAATCATTTCTGCAGTCAGTAAAACTAGCCAGTAAATGTCCCGCACATCAAGCCAAAATACTAATTAAACAATTAGTATTAGTATTTCGTGTGTGTGTGTGTTATTTGCTTTTAGACAAACTGAACAAAACTGGTTTAAACTGGGAATTCATTCATGTATGACTGACAAATATGCATCACATTAAATTCTCCTTTTGTGTTCCACTAAGAAACTAACAGCATATAGGAGAGTGAGAAAATGATGACAGAAATATTTATGTAATGAAAAATGCCTCCTGTACCTGTGCACACAATGAGGAAATGACAAAATAACCATCTTCTTCTGCAGCCCAGTGATCATTTAATGACACTGTCACGATCAGCCCGATATAGATGAGTCTGCATGGCCGTCAGTGCTTGAACATCTTTCATCTGATCTGTTTCATCATAATTTCATCTGTAGTACACATTAATGACCCTCCATGGTGAAATGTACTCAGGTGATGCAGCACTGGCACAAAGCTGCCACGACTCCTTATATCATAAGAGTGACAGATCATCCATCAACACGCAGCGGTGGTCTATAGCGGCACAGCTGCCTCCTTCACAAGAGAGCGAGAGCTGCGGGAGGAAGTGCGCTGACGATAATGAGCGGTCAAGTGTGGATACATTTCAATTTGAAATCCCATCAGATAGGATGATTACAGTCCGTTTGGTGTCCGAAGGATATGATTGGCCAGCCATGCCAACGGAATGTAAATGTATGCAAATGAGTGTCAGGACCACCTAAACACGGCTTTATCTGGGCTTGTGTTCTTACAGTCTATTTCCAGTGTACTAAAAGAGATAATTACAAGTAATTACAGGTATTACAAGTACTAGTCAGCATGTGCTTGCATGGTATCCTCAGCAGTCTCTGGACCTGCCTGAAACACACACTGTGAAATATATGATTTTTTAAAGTTGTGATTAAAACAAAATTATTACATGTTTTAAAAGTAAACACTTTATTTTACAGTGTCCTTGTTACATATATTACATGTAGTTTTTAAAATAATAACTATAAATTATGCATGGTTACAAGCAACTAACCCAATAGTAAGTACATGTAGTTAATTAATATTACTCAGTACTTAAATATATATTTTTACATTGTAACAAGGACACCTTAAAATAAAAGGTTACACTTTATTTTAAGGTGTCCATGTTACAGTGTAATTATACATTTAAGTACTGAGTAATAATAATTAACTGCATGTGCTTACTATAGATTTGGGGTTAGGATGAGGGTTTAGTTTAGGGTTAATTGCATGTAATTATGCATCATTTCTAGTTATTACTACAGTAACTACATGTTACGTGTAACAACGACACTGCAAATGTGTAAAATGTGTTACCAAATAAAGTGTAAATAACAGAAAATACTATTTCAGAATAGTATAGTTTTTTTCTACTTCAAAATTTCATGATTCATTTAATATTTTACTTTTGAATTTTACAGTCAGAATGTTTACATGCAATTTCTGTTTTAAAAAATGCCTTCGTAAAACAACCCAAGTTGGGTTGAAAATGGACAAACCCAGTGATTGGGTTAAATGTTTGCCCAACCTTCTGGCAGTTTTATTTAACCCAACTATTGTTTAAAAATGACTATATGGCTGTCTTAAAATGAACCCAAAATAGGTTGGAAATTAAAAATCGGACACATAATTACTAGAGGTAACAATAATAATCAAAAGGTGAACATTTAGTAATAAGCAATTTAATAATTGTTTATTGTTTAATTATTATTCATTAAACTTGTTAATAAATGTTCATTTGTTAAACTTATTAAAAAAAAAATTGGGTTCATTTTAAGCAAACAATAGTCATTTTTAAACAATAGTTGAGTTAAATAAAACTACCCAGCATTTTGGGCAAACATTTAACCCAATCGCTGGGTTAAAGCAACCCAATCACTGGGTTTGTCCATTTTCAACCCAACTTGGGTTGTTTTTAACCCAGCATTTAAAGCAGCCCTGCGCTATAACACCTAAATCCCCTCAAATATACAAGAAGATTCAAGTTTATGCAGAAAGTTTGCCTTGACTCATTTTATTTACCATGTAAACAATCTCTTTAATTGAATTTTGCTTTCATTGCGAGATAAACAGTTTAACAGTGTGTGTTAATAATGCAGAATAGTCAGCTAAACACTGAACTCAAGTCTCTCTTGATTCAGTTGACCTGCGCACAGCCGCTCTGCCTGGAAACAAAAGATATATTGACTGACAGATGCCTATATCACACTATATCACCTTCATCACACCCAGAGAACATGCTATTTACAGTCATTTACAGTCTGTGTGGTGAAACTGAATCATTATTTAAGCTCAGCAGTGACATGTCACACATGATGAATAGAAATGTTCATGTGAAGTTATACAGCATGAGGAAAGTTGTTTTATAATTGAATTATCATTATATTGTTACAGTATTTCTGCGTGTTTTGAGGAAATAAAATCTGTTGTTTTTTGTAAGTGAGGCGAGAAGTTCAGATCATTTTACAGACTCGGATCTTTAAATCTCATTCAGCAAAATGAACAAATCATTTTTCATGTCATTTCGTTCATTTCAGCAGAATGTAACATGTTAACAGCCAAATTCCTCAACACATCAATTTACGCAAACGTTGATCATATTTAGAAAAAGAAAAAACTATATTGCAGCCAAGGCTGAACTATGAGAAACAGAAATGATTAATTCTTTGTTTAGCTGGATCTGGATCTATGCAGTCTGTTAGTTCACCTCATATCCTGATCCAAGTTATTCGTTTTTTGTCATGTGACCATTTCCCGGCTCAGTATCTTACAACAAATACAACATTACATTAGTATTATTGACTGTATATTGTATTATATTTAGGAATTATCATAACATTATCAACACAACATTATTCTTGTTCCTGTCAGTCTATTTTTATTGTTAAATGTTTCTTGTGCATCTGTAGAGTGTTTTTTCTTTTTTTCTTTCTTTTTATAAATAAATAAAACTTTACAGGGAAAATATTAATTAATTTGCCCTTTATATGGAAGCTTGCTTCCATAGATATTCCACAGATTGTTTCCAAACATCTTTTAAATAAAACAATTTGAAAGATATTTCAGAATTGTGCGATAAAAAGTCGCAATGACCTTTTTTATTCAGTGAAGCTTCCACACCTTTCTCTGTCTTTTGACTCCAGTTGTGATTTTGCTAGTATAATAATTAATTTTCCTATGCAGACTGGACATACTGGTTTAATATTTCTAAAAAAAAAAAAAAAAAAAGATTGGTCAGAAGGGGCATAGTGGCATAAAAGAAAATATCATTATGAACTTGAATAATTAATATTAGTTTAAAAATATTGGGGTTATGCTAAACTCACCTCAACTTAGAAGTTGTTACCCAAATTTAAATAAAACAGGAGAGTTGAAATGATCTACATACAAATGTAATGTGTTTGGGTCAAGGGTTTAGCCAATGGTTCAGTTGAAGTGCACCTGTCACTCAAGACTGTCACCAAGGGAATTGACCCTTCCACACTCATCCCCCATTGTTTTGCACCAGACTCAGATTTTAACACATCAGAAGAATGAGCACTAGAAAAAGGAGTGATGTTTGGACTCGATTTGAGCCAATTTTAGAACAGAAAGTGAAGATGGTGGCCCTGTTTCCAGCACCTCTTCAGCTGGGTCTTCGACTACTTTGGCTGGCACACTGACCACATCTACAGCATCCAGTATACCAGCAGCACCCACCAAACCTCAAGACCAATGGATCCAATAAGACAAAGCAAACTAGATGAGGCTCTGGTCAAAAATATTGCTTGTGACTTTCAATCATTTTCTATAGTGGAGGATAAGGGCTTTAAGGTATATTCAAATCTTCTGGACAGTCTACCTAGCAGAAAAACACTATCATAAAGTGTAATGGGCTGTATGACAAGTTATGAGCTGATATAATGGACAAAATCAAGAGTGTGTGTCTCACAGCAGACCGCTGGACCTCTGTGACCACCACAAGTTACCCGGCTGTGACTTGCCATTTCATAGAGGACTTTCAGATGATCTCCTATCTCCTGGACTGCTTTGTCTTGACAGACGGACACATTGCTGCTCACCTGGCTAGGGAGCTGACCAGGGTTACAAATGAAAGACAGAATTGTTGCTTGTGCCAGCATCATTGTTTCAGCCCTGAGAGTCCAGCTCCACTGGGATCGTACCTTGTTTCGCACATATGCTGAACCTCATTGTCAGAGCAGCACTGAAAGAGATCCAAGAAATATTACAAAAGGACAACAAAAGACAACAAGTTGAATTCTTCCATAGAAGACAAGCTGAAGGCCACACAAAAACAGACAGGTCAAGAGCAGCTGCGTTTAAAACAGGATGTGGAACTCAACATTTTACATGTTGAAAAGATTTATTGAAATCAAAGATCTGATCACCTCCACCCTGACTCTCACTAATGCATCTCTGACAGACGGATGGGAAATTGCCAGAGAAATTGTGGATCTTATTGATCCATTTGAGAAGGTCACAACTCTATATCTCTTAATGATGCATGTTTTCCTTATTTTTTAACAGTGAATTATGTGTAATATTGATTTTGACTGTGAAAATTAATTGTATGTAAATAATTTTTGTAGGTTTGTGTGAGACTGCCTCCAAAGTCATTCTGATGACAAGAGGTCTTCAGAGGATTGTTGTCCATATTAAAGGAACACTCCACTTTTTCTGAAAATAGGCTCATTTTCCAACTCCCCTAGAGTTAAACAGTTGAGTTTTACCGTTTTCGAATCCATTCAGCCGATCTCCGGGTCTGGCGGTACCACTTTTAGCATAGCTTAGCATAGTTCATTGAATCTGATTAGACCGTTAGCATCTCGCTCAAAAATGACCAAAGAGTTTTGATATTTTTCCTATTTAAAACTTGACTCTCCTGTAGTTACATCGTGTACTAAGACCGACGGAAAATGAAAAGTTGCGATTTTTTCTAGGCCGATATCGAAAATCGCAACTTTTCATTTTCCGTCGGTCTTAGTACACGAGTCAAGTTTTAAATAGGAAAAACATTGAAACTCTTTGGTCATTTTTGAGCGAGATGCTAACGGTCTAATCAGATTCAATGAACTATGCTAAGCTATGCTAAAAGTGGTGCCGCCAGACCCGGATATCGGCTGAATGGATTCGAAAACGGTAAAACTCAACTGTTTAACTCTAGGGGAGTTGGAAAATGAGCCTATTTTCAAAAAAAGTGGAGTGATCCTTTAAAGGAATCCCTCCAGCTTTGCATCTGTTAAAAAACTAGTGTACACCCTGATGTCAGAAATGACTTGAAGGTTTGGCAGAGTGGAGCTCATTGAGAAGCCTGCTGGTGCAACTTGCTTGGATCCAAGGTTCAAAAAGCAAGCTTTTGTCAATCACCAGGCAGCAGAAGAGACAGTAAAGAGGGTTACAGCAGCAATTAACCCAACTCAGTGTGAAGAGCAGAATATCTGACAGTGCAAGGGCCATGTTTTAAGAAGACTTTGAGGGTTGAGGCTTGAGGCCGTCTGCAACCACTTCAACTACGTCAAATACTATGATGGAGATGCAGGCCTACCTGGCATGGAGGAGATGTTCACCTGTGTTCAAAAACCTTTCTGAGATCATGAAGGCTAGACTTTGCATTGTGGCCCCATCTGAAAGAGTTTTTTCTAAGACTGGGCAGATTATCTCAGACAGAAGAAACAGGCTCAGCCCAACCAAGGTCCTGGAGCTTGTTTTTTTGAATGCAAACATGCCTTAAAGTAGGCCCTAAAAATATAGCAACAGTGTGTTAAGTGGACACATATCTGCATTTCATGGATATTTGGATTTCCTCCAAAGAGAACTGAGGTAACATGTTTTATTTACCTTTTTATTTCACTCTATCACGGCAGTCCCTTGAGGAAGCTTCATAAACGCAGGAGTTTTGTTGCAATAGCTCCACAATTTCCTCCATTGTAAAATTCCACCTAGCAGGAATGATACCATTGTCTCTCTTTTGTTTAGGCATGTTTGAAAGCATGTAGGAAGGTGCTTCTGTGCTTCTATTGGCCAGTGTCACACATGTGACGGAACTTGTCGTCGACAACTGAAAAAAAATTAAACATGCTAGTCTTTGTCGTGATGTCGTGAAGCATCACACTACACAAGCTGAAACGATCGAATTTTGCGTCCCGACTCCCATTGTCATTTACGAATCCCCATGACACCCTACGTCAAGCAGATCGTGGCAAAATCTAGCTAAGATCATGTAGTCTGAACCGGGCATAAGTCAAAACACAAACACAGACCAGACGTCACATTATGCCAAAAAGGTTTTATATGGAGAAATGTTTTAAATGTTTAACGGGTTATTTCAATCTTTTCTAATGATAAACCATGCTTACGAGCATTTTAACTCATAGAATTTATTTAAAATTAAAAATGAATTTTAAAAAAATTGCTAATTAAAAATAAAATGATCCCAAAAAGGTTCTATATATGAAGCTCCTAACAGAACCTTTACTTGAGTGTGTTTTAAACCACTTACAGAATGGTTCATGAGTTTCACCACTATCTCAACACACACACAGCCTCACATCACTGCAGGCAGACTGTGATGAGTGTCCCAGTCAGTTTGGATGAAAGAGTTGTTAAATGACTGATCGTTACTGTGTGTATCGATGACCCAGAATACAGTATGTGCGTTTACTGAGTGATGAGCATCCATCACATATCTGACCTCAACAGAAGCAGCCGGATACAGTTTATTCACCAGCAAAACACTTCACTGGAGGATGACATTAAGTGCAGTGGCGGCCCAGAAATGGTGTGCTTGAAATATAACAGAAAATGGGATGTCTCCCAGGGAGATTTAGCAGAAACAGACTGCTGTGTGTCTCCAGGCAGGTATAGATTCATCTCTTCAGTGTTGACTGACAGTATCTAAGGCCATATGTCTCACACTGAAGGAGTGCTGGACTGCTAGAAACACGTCAGAGGAAGAGTCATTATGTATAAAATGCTAGTCATAATAATAACCTGTCACATCTCTGCAATATATATGTAAATACCCAAAAGAAAATGAAGTACACTTTTAAAAGACTACTTATTATGGAAATAATGTACTTTAAAAGAATATACTTAAGTGTGAACTCAATGTAATGTTTTCGGACGCTTAACAACATGTTATCTGCAATTAAATGAGAATCTATTATAGTTTAAATTTATATGAAATGATATTAGTTGGACATGAGTTACTTTTTTGACCCATTTAAAGGTGCAGTATGTAGGATTTCTGTCCGCTAGAGGCCTATTTAAAACAAAGGCGTAGCTTGATGACGCCAAGTTTGAGCGCGGAATCTTGGGACATGTGGTCTTCACCTCACCGGACGGTGCAAAAGAATAGGGATAGGACTCGGGAAGAAATCATGTTCATGGATGCGATCATTAACGTTACTGTAGTATGAAGCAGAGCAGGACCGAGTGTTGTGGGAGCTGAACGAGGCCGCCGGAGCGATTGCGCAACACATGAGCAGTGGAACTTTTATTATGCCACAGCCGCTGGCGCTGCTTCCGCTTTTCCGGTCATGAATATGAGGTAACGCAGCTCTGTTTATCATATTAGATACATTTGAGAGTGTTGAAAATGATGTTATAACGTTACTCTGTGCGTTCGCTCGGTGGCTGCTGTGAGACACTTTTTACACACTGCAGTAAGATAGATCGATTTTAGAATATCATATTAAATACTGGATGGCTTGTGTTGATAAATGGCATGCAATTAATTTTAAAACGTATTGTATGATGGAGAAAATGCTGTATTACTGTTACTAAAAAATAAAGCTGCATCTGATTATGCTATGTTAGCTACTTGACAAAATAGTGTTTTTCTCTGAAGCATGGTAAAGCATGGTACTCGCAAAAAATCAAGAAAATTAGATTTAAACAATAAGACTAAACGTGTTGAGCTATATAACAACAATTCGTTTTCTGTCTATAAATATATCACAACAGTTGTTCCCTTGTCTATTAAAACGTGTAATATATTAAAGCGTCTTTGGTGTTCCCATGGTTTCTACAAAATAAAACCGGAAACCGAGGGTTAACGCGGGTATGACGCAATTGACAGGCAACTCCTCACACGTCCCGGAGACTTGGTTAAAATTGCAATTTTCTCACGATTTACAAATAGTTGGAAACATTTGAGATATTGTACGTACTCAAGTGAACAAAATATATAACACTGGCCTAGTGGTTTTTGGATATTTTACTGCAAAAATCTTACATATTGCACCTTTAAGCACATATTTATGTATATGTAATTTCATAATTAGTGGTGCTTGTACTGACAAGCATTTATGGTAACCTAAAATATACTTTAATGCATTTCTTATGAAGGTAATATTGCAATTACACATTTGCAATGATGAAGCTGCAATTTAAAATATATCAACTTTAAATGTAATATTGGAAAACACTAAAAAAATTTGAAGTTAAAGTTATACTCAAGTACTTTACATGTGCTTTAGTATGTTAGTCAACACATCAAAATAACTAGACTGTTCAGAGAGTGGAAAGTCCTGTGACAATGGAGGGAGCTACAGGATTAACATCTTCCTCAGATTCTCCGAAGTGGAGTCACGTGGTGAAAAAAGGTCGTCGACAAGGTTTTGTGAATGCTGATTCTAAAACAAGATCGCCCGGGCAGAAAAAGAAGTCAGGTAATGTCATGTCTGTTGTTGGTACTGGAGCCGTGAGCAACATCAGAATGGTTAAGACCAAACTGGTGAGTGTTTTTGCCTCCATGTTTAGATGCCTTGACTTTGTCTGAGTACCTGAAAGAAAAACTTGGACGCGATGTTGCTTGTCAGAAGATTGAAACTGTACAAAGCAGATACAGTTCATTTAAAGTATCTGCTGAGTGTAATGAAATCAGTGAAGTGTATGACCCGCAGCTCTGGCCCGAAGGGGCTTTTGTTAGACGATATTATGAGCCGCATAGGGTGGGAGTCAGCGGGTCAAATTCTGCACCAGTTGCTGGGGAAAGTGTGCGCCCTCGGGTAGAATAAACAAGTGTTGGTGCCCCCCATGGACATTCGGGTTGTGTCATACAACTGTCATGGTCTGCGTGTGGGCCAGAGTGATGGGGATAAAGCCCGCCGTATGGTTGTGGACAGTCTGTTGGAGAACAGTGATATTTTATGCTTGCAAGAGACATTTTTACCAATGCAAGATTTGGACAAATTGAATTTTCTTAATGATAATTTTCATGGTGCTGGTGAATCCACAGTAGATCTTGGTGTGGATTTAATCAAAGGTAGGATATCTGGGGGTGTAGCCATACTGTGGAAAAAAAAGTTAGACTCACTGGTTAAGGTAATTAGATTGGATGTTAATTGGTGTATTACTTATCAAGATAAGAATTTTATTATTCTAAATGTGTATACACCTTACGAATGCCATCATAATGAAGATGAGTATTTAAATAGACTAGCTTTTATCAGTTCTTTTATTGAAAGTTCTACTATTTCTAGTGTGTATGTCATTGGGGATATGAATGCGGATATTTCAGACAGAAATTCATTATTTTCCAGTCATATTGTTCAGTTTTGCCAAGATAATAATCTCATTTTGTCAAGTGAAGTGTGTTTGCCTGTAGATAGCTATACCTATGTTAGTGAGGCTTGGACACAACATCATGGTTGGACCATTGTATTAGTACAGCAGATGCACATGCCTCGCTGAGGGGTATGAGTATCTTATATGATACAGTAACAACTGATCACATACCTGTGTCTATGGTGATAAATGTTGAGTTTCTTGTAGCGATGTCTAATAATGAAAATAATAACAATGCAGCAAAAATGGATTGGTCAGCACTTACAAAGGAGGACCTTTAAGTCTATTTTGTAAATACAGATAGATGTAATATTCATTTACCTAGGGATGCAATGATGTGTAGTGATGTTAACTGTAAAGATGCAAATCATCAGAGGGATATCTGCTCAATGTATAATGATATAGTTAATGCCCTGCATGGTTGTAATAGGCCATTTTTTAAATCGAAGGGTATAATGAATAAGACTAGGCCTGGCTGGAGTAAATATGTAGCTGAATATCAGGCTGAAGCCCGGGAAGCTTTTAAATTATGGGTTATAGCAGGTAGACCCAGGCAAGGTCCTGAGCTTGAGTATAAGAAGTCTATAAATGCAAGATATAAGTATGCTATTCGTTTTATCTGTAAAAATGAGCAAACCTTAAGGGCTGATTCTATGGCTATGAAGCTGCTAAATCATAATATCAGTGATTTTTGGAAAGAAGTCAGAACTTTTAATAGATACAGAGTATCTCTTCCTTGTACCTTAAATGGAGTTTCTGGGGCAGAGAATATTGCAGAATTATGGAGACAGCATTATTGTAGTCTTTTTAATTGCATCCAAAATGAATTGTATAATGTGGATGATATTCAATAGTGATTAGGTCATGTGAGGTGGATCATGCTATAAGTAAATTGCCTCAAAATAAAGCTAGTGGCCTAGATTATATTTCTGCTGAACATCTTAAATATGGAAGTAAGAGGATAGGCCCTTTATTAGCTGTCTGTTTTACTGGCCTTTTGATACATGGTGTGTTACCAGATTCAATTTTGTCTAGTGCCAGTTATTAAGAACAAAGCTGGAATGGTAGGTAACTTGGATAATTATAGACCTATAGCTTTAGCTAGTATCCTGTCTAAAGTGTTGGAAAAAATCTTGCTGGATAGGTTAAATGTGTTTATTAATTCTACAGACAAGCAGTTTGGTTTTAAGGCTAAACATGGTACTGATCTTTGCACCTATGCATTAAAGGAAATAGTAAACAAGTATAGAGATCAGTCTTTATTGATGCATCTAAAGCTTTTGATCGGGTTAACCATGCAACATTATTTTTTAAAATGAGACAAAGAGGGGTGCTGGAATACTTTGTTGAGAATCCTGGCTTGTTGGTATGCCCACCAGATAATGCAAGTAAAATGGGGCAATAAAGTCTCTGCCCCTTTTGGGGTTAGTAATGGCGTGAGACAAGGAGGGATTTTGTCCCCAATTCTGTTTAATCTTTACATGGATGATCTATCTGAATGTTTGAATGCTTGTAAAACTGGGTGTATGATTGGGAATATTCATATCATGTATGCAGATGATCTTGTGGTGTTTAGTCCTAGTAGTGCTGGTCTTCATCAGCTTTTAACTATGTGTTCTGATTATGGTCTTGAACATGATATTTTATATAATCCTGATAAGAGTGTGGTTATGATTTGCAGAACTAAGGAGGATAAAAGTATAAAATTTCCAGTTTTCAAGTTGTCTAATAAGAGTCTCACTGTGTGTGTGAAAGTAAAATACCTTGGACATTTCATCACTGAACGCATGACAGACGATGAGGATATTGAAAGGCAACGCCGTATGATGTATATGCAGGCGAATATATACTTTTACATAAGTTTAGTTTCTGTTCAGATGAGGTGAAGGTGTCACTTTTTAAAGCATATTGTACAACACTTTATACTGCTCATTTGTGGTTCAACTACAGAACATCTAGTTTACAGACGCTGCAATGAAAATGTTACTAAAGAGACCTAGATGGCATAGTGCAAGTGAAATGTTTGTGAGTGCAAGAGTAATCCCTTTTAAAGCACTGTTACGAAATCTTATGTATAGATTTATCTGTCGGCTAAATGCTTCTAAAAATGAGATTATTGTGGGTCTATCAAATATAAGGGTCAGTACTACACGGTATCAGTCAAAGCTTTGGAGACATTGGTATTGTTGTATTTTGTAGCTCTTTGTGTGTGGTAGATGCTGTGGGCTGTGTATGTTGTCCTGTTGTCTTTTTTTTCTTCTTCTGTTCTTCTTTTTCGTTTCTTTTTTAAATTTGGACCTTGAGTCTGTAATAATAAAAGATTGAATTGAATTGAAATTGATTGAATTGAATGTGTGTGTGTGTGTGTGTGTGTGTGTGTGTGTGTGTGTGTCAAGAAACAATCATTAAAGTGTACTTTCTTTAAGTGCACTTAAGTGGCCTTTTAATTTATTAATATTATATTATCTGCAAGTACAGGTTTTTAAAAGATATACTTTTAACAGTGTGCACATTTAATATAATTAGGGACACTTCATTTTCAGAAGGGTAAACTCAACAAGACACAATTGCAATGGAACAAAAAGTGAGGATAAAAACATTCATTTGCTCCATTGAGAAATTGATTTTAAATGATAGAGAATAAACCTTTCAACACAGCCCTACCATCAGCACTGAAGCTGAAAAAAAAAAATATTATTCTATTGAACAATTTAATAATGTAAATTATTAATTAATCAGGAGCAATCTGCAAAAAAGCTCTCTATTAATCTAAACTTTTTACAATAAAGGCAGATTTGACATCAATAAAACAGTTTTAAAACTAACTGATGAGACATGAGATGTAAATAAACATGCACACATTTGTGAGATGTGAAACACATGTAAACATGCATCACACCACTGTACATGTGCGCGTTGTACTTTTGAACACGACTGAGAAAATAGTCGGATTCAAGCATTTACATGCTTCATTTTTTTTCAGTTGATCAGATTATTTCAGGTCTACACAACCCCTTTCAGTCTCTTTAAAACTTAATTCAGATCAGTTTAGATGTTTTTATTAAGGCTTTTTTAGTCTGATTGACAAATACTAACCGATTTTTTGGGTGCATGTAAACATAGTTACTGTAACTACTTACTCTCATACTATCAAAGTAATAAAAATAGTCATTATTATAAACAGTTATCAAAACAGAGAACCAAACCAAGTTCTGAGCTCCACTTTAGGCTGATTCAGCCTGTCCTTGAGCTCATCCTTTCTCTCTCACACACACACACACACACACACACCTTGGTCTTGCAAAGAGCATAAAGTCAATGCCCACCTGGGGGGCCTGAAAAGTGATCTGCAAAAACAGCCTCCCAAAAGCGCAGAAGTGCTGCTAGAAACATTTGTCAAGTTGTCGGCTCCTTGCCGTAATGTTCTGCCATGACCTCAATCGCTCAGATGACCTGATAAAAACCTGCCGCATTACAGTCCAAGACATCAGAACTTTACAGCATGTTAGCAAGAATACCATACCATGGTACAGCTTGATTACCATATTAATGTAGACTAACATGGAACTCCAAAACATTAGCTATGTTTCCATCCACCTATTTTTATGTGAATTTTAAGATATTGCATGAAAAAAAAATGCTGGATGGAAATGCCAAGATGCTCATAAATTCTACAAACTCATGCGCTCAATTAGAGGTGGGTATTTTTTTTTAATAAGAAGACATGCGCATAAACTACAATGGAAACATGTATACCAAATAAATCCCTCGAAGTGCAACAAAAAAGTCATGTGACTGGGATATACTGATATATTGCATTTAGCTACAGTAACTCATGCATTTTAGCCAGGTCAGGTAATTTTAAGGAATTGCTCATCATGTGTGCATGAATAGACACACACACACAACGGTGAACGGTGGTTTTGCTGATGCCTAATGTCTCCCCCACAACTCTGTATTCGGCACATGTGGCCAGCTTATACAGAGCAACGGCAATGTGTTTTTAATTTTGGAAACGGGGCGCGGTGGGACGGCATAACTGGACTAACCAGTTTACCAATTTTATTGCACAGCATCTCAAATGTTGGTTTAGTTGTTCTGAAATGCCTAAGCCAAAGTCTGTCATCAGAATGATTTGGTTTAATTCCCTCCAGAAGCGTCTCACACGATTGAGTTCCCAAACATCAGCATCTTATTGCAAGGGAACAATAATGTTCGAATGTTTATTGCATTTAGTCTGACACTCTGAGATGCAAGTCATTGATGATGGAGGAAAAAAGGAGCCACAGTGGCATCCCCGATTACACCAACTTCCATTTTTATTAAAGATATTTTATTCCAATATATCATCACTTCCAATTTCCCAGGAAGTGATGATTTTGTTCTCTTGAACACATGGGATGGAAACTATACTTTTTTTGTGTAATGAAGTTCAATGTTCGGGAAAACATTCAATGTAAATTTAATAACAAAATAAACATATACAACAAAACGAAAATAAGGCATTTATGTGAATTTATGTGAGGCAGCCCCTCACATAAATCATCTTAAATGTTTAATTGTCAATACAACTGAAAAATCATAAGATCATAAGCTGACCATAAATTGATGTTGATTTTTCTAAAATGTTTTAGTTTGCACTCACCATTATGGTGATCAGTGTTCCCTTTGTTTGGGCAGTTGGAACTTAATTTATATTATTGTAATTCTCTTACTATTGACACAACGATGCAACAAGAAATCACAGTTATTTGATTTCAAAGCAAGGAATGCAATATGTATATATTCATATATTTGCACACAAGTTAAATTTGCAGCTTTGGATGTAAACATTGCTACTGTTTCCCAACCCTGTTCCTGGAGGCATTTTTGAGCACCTCCTAATCAAACACAATTGATCCAACTTTCAGCTCATTAGTAGAGACTGCAAGACCTGAAATGGATGGGTCAGATAAGGGAGACATCCAAAACGTGTACTTTTGGTGTGCCTCCAGGAACAGAGCTGGGAAACACTGCTCCAAGATACAGATTTTTGTTAGTGGGTGGTGCAGAATGAAGAACGTCACAGATGCTGAACATTATGATCAGACTGATGTTAATACATATATGACACATTTAATGAGAAATCACTGAAGATGATAATGAGAATTGAAGCACTCCCTGATGGTTTATTTCATAACCACATCACTAGGACTCTCTCAAAGGCTGTTCACACAGGACAGGTGTATTACGTCTGCATTGCTTCAGTTGTTGGCCTATGTAAAGTGGTGGCCACTTTTTTCAAATAATTCTTTTTTTAATTGCAGAAATTAAAACATATTTTGGTATCCACATGTATATCTTTAGTGTGCAGTTGAAAAAAATCTGAATAATTTACTAAATCTTAAGAGAAGTACACAGGAAATTCCTAAAATGGTCAAGTCAATATTATTGGCTCCTTCCTGAAGTAGTCAAAAATAGTTTTTGATCAAATGATTTTAGTTTACTTTGGAACTGAACGCTCCTGTGGCGAGTCGAAAATGCCTGCATTATAAAAGTCAGGTGTTCAGGCAGTTTGAATAGAGAAAATGACTCATTCTCCTGTTTTGTGTCACAGTATGTACTGCAATGAGAGCATGGACAGAAGAAAAAATCAAACCAGAGAAAAAACTGAGAAGGTCAGACACAAGGACTCAAGCATGGACGATCTCAAGGCTACAAGTGCATCTCCAGAGACTTTAATGCTTCTGTTTCCACCGTACGTAACGTTATCAAGAGTTTTAAGGTCCACGGCACTTAGCCAACCTCACTGGACGTGTTCAAAAGAGAAAACTTAATGGATGATTGTTTGAATGGTGGAGAAACCATATCAGCCAATTGCCACAAAAAGATTCAAGCTAAGCATCAGACACAAGGTACGACAGTCTCAACTCACACAATCCATCAATAAAAGTGAGTTAAATGATGAGGACCCTGTAAGAAAGCCTGACTGCAATTTCCCAAAACACCTGAACAAGCCAAAATGCTGTGAGAACAGATGAGACCAAATTATAGCCTTCTGGTAAACCACACCATCTCTGTTTACAGAAAACAAAATGAAGCTTTCAGAGAAAACAATATGCAGTCAAACATGGAGCATCTTCAGTGATGTGCTTTGCTTTTTCTTGATGCTTTTAGGAAGTGATTGATTGCAGTTATTTTGGCCGAAGGCTGTGCTACCAAAATATTACATCTAGGATGTCAATCATTTTGTCAGTCTCTTCTGCTCACCAAGGCTGCATTCATTTGATGAAAACACAGTAAAAACAGTAATACTGTGCAATATTATAATTTAAAATGACTCTATGTGAATATATAGTAAAATTCAATGTATTCCTATGATCAAAGCTGAATTTTCAGCATCATTACTCCAGTCTTCAGTGTCACATGATCCTTCAGAAATCATTCTAATATGATGATTTGCTGCTCAAGAAACATTTCTGATTATTATCAATTTTGAAAACAGTTGTGCTGCTTCATATTTTTGTGGAAGCCATGATTGCAGATTTCTTCCATTATCTTTGCAATGTGTAAAAACATTTAAACCATTTTGAACAGGTCATCCATTGATGCACGGCTCAGAGGTTATAAAGGTGTAAAGATGAGAGAGTTATTGTGATGTCTGTGTTTCTTTCTCTGTGTTTGTATGAGTATAGCAGAGGCCAAAAGTATGACTGTATTGATTTTCTTGATTGAGATGACTCTCTGCAATCAGCCAAAACTACAGCAGGTAAAGAAACAGCGTGTGGGTGGACAAACTTCACACATTTCACTGATACATAAAACTGAATCTCTGGACTACAGCTAAAACTAGATTTGCATTACCTTAAGGAAATGGATTGGGTTAAAGTTTGCAGTGAGTTCAGGTTTTCACACTCTGAGAATCAGCGGTTTAACACTGTATCCTGAACAGACACAAGATAAAGTGACAAGCAACAGGACATTTTGTCGATTGCTTCATTATTATTTCTGTCGTGTAGCCCTGCACAGAATGAAATCTCACTGGTCCAACATCACTGAAGTTTAAGAATAAACCTTGAGCAGAATATCTGAGGAACAGTTTGGCTCTTTTAACTTCTGTAAACATTTGAAATAAAATAAAAAGTGACATGGAACTGTGATAAGTATTTAATAGCAGCACAGTTATTATTCAGAAAATGAATCGATATGAGAGGTCAAACAGATGCACATGGTGCTAACAACTGTAAGGTCATGGGTTTGATTCCCAGGGAAAGCAAGAACTAATAAAATGTAAATATGTGCACTCTAAAAAAGATGGTTCCTTACACGTATAGTAACAGTTCTATTAAAAATCACTTTTTAACATTGCAATATTTGAATGCAATGTACAGTAAGTTACTTTGGATAAAAGTGTCTGCCAAATGTGTAAAAGAAAAGAGGATTATTAAAGTTTTTCTGTGTGCTTTTGAAAGAGCATGAAATAAGCACAATTTCAGGATATTTCCAATGAATACATACTGCAGAAACATAGTTAAAGGGATAGTTCACTCAAAAATGAAAATTATCCCATGATTTACTCACCTTCAAGCCATCCTAGGTGTATATGACTATCTTCTTTCAGTCAAACACAATCTGAGTTATATTAAAAAAAATTCTGCCTCTTCCATGCTTTATAATGGGAGTGAATAGTAACTGAGATTTTGAAGCCCAAAAAAGTGCATCCAGCCATCATAAAAGTAATCCATACAGCTCCAGGGGGTTAATAAAGGCATTCTGAGGCGAAGCGATGCATTTTTGTGAGAAAAATATCCATATTTATAACTTTATAAACTAGAGTCATTGGCTTCCGTACGCAAGACGGAAGATTCCAGCGGAAGACCAGACGCATGACGAATTGACGAACGTGGAAGCGCAGAAGATAGAACAAAACAAAACACTGGACATGAATTAGAAGTCTAAAATGAGAATATTTAAAGAGAAATGTCGGAGGAGCTTGAGTTTGTTGCCCAGCCCTATTTGTTTGAACCACGAGAGGCGCTGACTCTCACCTAAGCTTACGCTACTCCTACATCCTACATCATACGCTTCGCTTCAGAAGGCCTTTATTTTAACCCCCTGGAGCCGTGTGCATTACTTTTATGATGGATGGATGCACTTTTCTGGGCTTCAAAATATCGCTATTATTACTATTCACTTCCATTATAAAGCTTGGAAGAGCCAGAACATCTTTAATATAATTGGATGGCTTGAGGGTGAGTAAATCATGGGATCATTTTCATTTTTGGATCAACTAACCCTTTAATGCATTTTTAGCATGCTATATTTTATACTCATAAAATAAATATACTTTAAATACAATTTGGTATATTTCTTTTCCACTAGTGATAGGAAACTATAATGCGTAAAGTAAGTTTTAAAATTACCTTTACCTTTTCTGTAATTTAAGCACATTTTCAGTATCAGTTTGAAAATGGTGAAAGAAATTGTGAATTGAAAAATGTCCTAGGTACATTGACAGAGGTTTCATGTCTTATTTCACAAGTTCACCTGTCCATCCAGTCGTAATAACTAATGCTAAATGGTAGTGGTAAACAAATCTGTCCTTGAATGAGGGGTTCAGTCTTGAGGCTCTGCTCGAGCTTCGAGCTAAAACCCATATAAAGCTACTGAATACAAAGAGGAACCGTTGAATGGAGGAGGAGATGGGAAGGCGGATGTGCTCCGGAAGAATTGTTGCTGGGACAGCTGCTTATATACACTCATGATTATGACTGACAGGATTAAATGCTTAGGCTCCTCCCAAACCTCCATTTGAAACTTCATTTACCATGTTCTTAATACACTACAGAGCAACAGAAGGGTAAATTACATTGATATGTGATGACACTGCAATATGGGAAAACCACAAAGTAACCACACTATTCGTGATGCATCTGCATGGTGGTGCTGTGGGTGAATACAAGCGACCCAGGTTCAAATCCAGATGTTCATTATGCTTACTAGATCCACAATGAATAATGTCTCATTGTTCTCAAGAAAAGTGAATCACTGGTATGCTATGGGCTCTATGAAATGTGTTGACCACTGCATGTGAACTATAAACATGACCAATCCAGGCTCACTGGAAATGAATGATTAGTGAGTGGCGCTAAAAGCATGTTCTGTTTCATCCAAAACAGATGTACGTGAATCTGGCAACATTTTATTTCATAGGTTATTGTTATGTTATCGCAGCAGTTCTTAATGAAACATCCAGTGAGTGGCAAATATAACGCAGCACCTACACTAAACCCTAAACACACCCGATATTGTTAACAAAAGGATACGTGAGAAAATAACACATTTGCTGAAGCAACCATGTCATTTCAGCTTGTTTCTACAAGCCTTTGAGCTCTTTTATCATGACTCATGTTTCACATGACTCGCACCCGAGCGCTTCACATCACAAGAGCACTGCTGTACCAGCTGAGCTGCCGAGCAAGTTTACTACATCAGAAAAGACAAACATATAGAGCTGGTTATGTGATGCAAACATCAAAATGTAAGGAACAGAGAACCACGTGAAAATAAGTCTTCATTAATCGATAATCTGGAATAAAGGAATAAAAGTTGTTGCTTATTTACTGCCTCTAGTGTTCATCTCAGCTGAAAACAGCAGTGAATTGTTTGTATTGGTACGTTTTTTGGGTTTTGCAAAACTGTAGGTAGAGGCACGTTTTTCCAAAGATCCTGGGTTGCAACATAACATAAATAATAATTAATTTTCAGTGCTCTTGAGGTACAATTAAGAAGCAGCTGTAGCATGGATGAAACGTACAGTATTTTAACGGCACTTGAAATTAAATCAAATCGCAACCTCAGAAAATTATTCCTGTAACATTAGTGAATTTTAAATGTTCTGAATTTGAAATTCTAAAGCAGTGCCAGTAATCATAAAATAATTTATTGTTAGTATAAGCTCACAAAGATGATGAAGTTAGCACCCTTCAAGTGACAGTTATGTCACTGCAATATGCAAGAAATTAATTTCAATATAAGTCTGAGTTCATGTCATTACAAGATATTTGGAGTATATCTTCAACATACTATTCCTATATAACTAGTGCATCTCTGACCCACTCAAAGTGTTTCAATAAAATGCCTTTTTTATGTCACTATTAGTTTGGAATTATAAAATGACCTTAGTGTGTTTTCTGTATAACATGAATGTATGTCCAACACTCTTACGGTGTAACTGAGTTGCAATTGTAACATCACCAAAATACATTTGAATTTCACATTAAGTGAAAAACTACATTTACCATAAAGTCAAGTATACTCAGTATATTTGCTTTTTAATACAACCAAACATACTTGGCAGATCTTTAGTTGGGATCTCAGAACTTCAAAAATGCATTAAAGGATTAGTTCACTTTGAAATGAAAATTAGCCCAAGCTTTACTCACCCTCAAGCCAGGTGTATATGACTTTCTTCTTTCTGATGAACACAATCTGAGCTTTATAATGGCAGTGATAGGGATCAATGAGTATGAGCTGAAGAAAGTGCTTCCATCCACATCCATCGGCTAATTTTCATTTCAAAGTGAACTAATCCTTTAAGTACAAAATAAGTTTTTTTGGTATAGCAGTTTATAGTCCACCACAAATACACTTTAGTACACTAAAGTACCTAAGAATACTATATTTTACTATATAATACTATAATGCTATATATTATAATATATATTTAAAATACTATATTATAATACTATATTTTTTCCACTAAGGTAGGGTTAGTGATTTCAACAACCTCCTAAATGTAAGTATACTACTAGCATCCACCTAGCAACACCCTGGTCACTACCCACAACACCTAGCATCATGGCAGCATGTTTTCAATGGTCAGGCACAACATTTTCTTTAAAAAACGCAAAAATCTAGCTCTCCTTTTCAAGAGATTTCTGTAATTACTCTAATTCAGCCCAAAGCACTTAATGTCCT
Source organism: Mylopharyngodon piceus (assembly GCA_039654765.1). NCBI lineage: Eukaryota > Metazoa > Chordata > Actinopteri > Cypriniformes > Xenocyprididae > Mylopharyngodon > Mylopharyngodon piceus. Next base: position 31,747,753 of record CM077456.1, read on the forward strand.
CACTAAATTAAAATGTTGCGTTGTAGATCATCTGTCTGATGGCTGTGCTCTGGTGCTCAGACATCGCCTGAAAGTTCAGTCTTTAAACTGCTCCATCCTTCAATAACAGCCTCTTCGTACAGCTGCATCACACTGTGACAGATTCATAAATCATAAATCAATCAGAGCTGAAATGTGCCAATCAAACTGTTCAGATCAGACGGAGGGGTCTTGTTGGAAATAAACTTGACCTGGGATTCTTTGTTGAGATTCTTCAGAGCAGCACTTTAACACATTTGAGTGCTTCTGCTTTTCAGGAATAACATTTTTCTATCCTACTTCCTCTGATCGCCTGACTGTGACTGTGAAGATAAAGGCACAGGGATCCAGAAGGACACAGTTTGAAATATGCCAACTTTTTGGAGCCTACACTGTAAGCATAATGTGACTGATGAATATCTGTAGGAACATAATGTCATGTCTGATGACACCACAAGAACACACAAAATCTAATACCTCTTTTCAAAAGCTTGAAGAAAAAGGGCAGTACCAGACATCTGCTGCATTATGGTACATCAGAACATTAGTGGTTCCTGCAGTGTATTTTGTAAAATATTGTTTATCAGGGCTAAATCTATGAATATATTCAAACAATATGTCCTTGACCTTGTTTTTCCAAACAATATCATCTGTAAACGATTGAAGCCAATACAAAACCACAAATGGTGGACTAATCGACATCTCTTTGGACTGGTTTTAAAGAATATTGTAGAAAGCTGTAATATTTCTCATTATAACTAAAGAAAGCCATTTAAATAATTGATCCACCAATTCATCATTTCAAACCACTTGTCCAAGTACAGACACTCATGTTTGTATAAAATATCATTATCGTTCCATATTAAATACCTGAGGTGAAGATATGTTTGTAGATCCTTTTAAAAGTTAGAACAATTTTGACTTATGACTTAGATGGCGTCATCATATTTTTTGCATATACTGCATTGCGATTGGTCTTCTTTCTTGCATCTATTTGAGCATATTCTGTCACTTTAAATTGCAAAAGCAGCATCTCTCGCTCACATCAGGCTCGTGCTCAGTGTCATGATAACTGCAGATCGTTCAACAGAACCAAAGTTAGCTAAACTTTAACACTATTAAACTGCTGCCTTACAAAACGAGAAATTAAAGTCTAATCAAACAAGTGCTGAAATCAACAGCTTTTCTGTGTAGTATGAACTGCATTTTAATGAGTCCATTTAGAAGCTCTCCAGTGTTGCATTACAATAAACGGCCCAAATATTTGACAAAAGTGTTAAAAATCCCATTTTCTGTTAGCAATTATTGTGAAAAGTCAGACTGTAACTCGTTTCTCATTAAGTTTTTGCTGACGCTTGTTTCAATGCAATCCACAGCTATATAATAAAGAAACAACAAACGATTTACGAAGAACTTTGCCTCACCTGCATCTCAAGCGTCCGTGTACTTCTTTAAAGGTGAATCAAATATCCATCATCTATGGAAAAGAGTCTGGTTTGCTGCTTCTCCTCTGGTATCCTCGTCGGTGTGTAACTGGCCCTGCCGAGCGGTTTCATCAGGTGTGTATCTATGAATCTCCCTCACACACCTGTGCAGATACCCTATGAAAGCTCCATCATCACCTGTCCGAGCTCGTGAAGCCCTGAGCGCTCGCGCTGCTGTGTGTGATGTGAAGCCCGGGAACAGCAGAGGGCTCCTCACATCAGCTGCTGAGGCTGGGAACCATGGAGACGGGATAACACGTCATGATACTGATAACACGCTTTATTATCTGCTAGTCAGTTACATGAATGTTGCATGTTGAATTCTGTGTACTGTTTACAGCCTATTAATTACTATGAATATATATATATATATATGTGTATATATATAAACAAATAAATACCGAAAGTCTTGTGGTCTGAAAGTCTAAAGCAACATTGAAAATTAGACATTTTTCATTTAAACCTGGCAATAAACAAAGTTTTAGGATCTTGAAAAATCAAAAACTTACACTATGATGCGACACTAGTTTTTGCATAATTTCTATATGTCTATCCTAATCAAATGTCAGTAAATAAGTGACACTGATCATGGGACTCATCACACTCATTTATACCCTCATTTAATTCAACCTTTCAGTTTGTATCACGTTAAACACATTATGGGGCTAGTTATCATGTTTAGCTACTCCTGTGAATATTTCTGAGGATGGATTTATTTCTGAAAATTCATTTCTGTATAGAAACAAAATGTAACAACCACAAACTTATGAACATTTCCATCAAAAAAAAATATTAAAATATTAGTGTAATTTGTCACAAAGGCAACATGCTGTTTATTGACACTGATTTGACAAGAATATCTTTTAACTGTTTTTATAAAATAAGAAATCTATAGTAAGTTAAATAAAATAAAAAAAAGATCTTTGTTCTGGATTTTTCTCTGGTCCTGATATGACATTTAATTTCAAATCTATATTATTATATAGTGATTGTTGTCTTTTCTTCTTCTTTTTTTTTTTCTTACAGTTTGCATTAGCATTATGGATTTTGGCCAAACAGTTAATTAACACAACAGTGTCACAGTTATGGACTCTTCGGTTACACTTTATTTTAAGGTGTCAGTATTACAGTGTTATTATACATTTAAGTACTGAGTAATAATAATTAACTGCATTTACTTACTATAGTTTTAAGGTTAGGGTTTGGTTTAGGGTTAATTGCATGTAATTATGCATCATTTCTAGTTATTACAACCTGAATTCTGGAAAAGTTGGGACGTTTTTTACATTTGAATAAAATGAAAACTAAAAGACTTTCAAATCACATGAGCCAATATTTTATTCACAGTAGAACATAGATAACATAACAAATGTTTAAACTGAGAAATTTTACACTTTTATCCACTAAATGAGCTCATTTCAAATTTGATGCCTGCTACAGGTCTCAAAATAGTTGGGACGGGGGCATGTTTACCATGGTGTAGCATCTCCTCTTCTTTTTAAAACAGTGTGAAGACGTCTGGGCATCGAGGTTATGAGTTTCTGGAGTTTTGGTGTTGGAATTTGGTCGCATTCTTGCCTGATATAGGTTTCCAGCTGCTGAAGAGTTTGTGGTTGTCTTTGACGTATTTTTCTCTATAGGTGAAGATCTGGACTGCAGGCAGGACAATTCAGCACCCGGACTCTTCTACGACGCAGCCATGCTGTTGTAATAGCTGCAGTATGTGGTTTTGCATTGTCCTGCTGAAATACACAAGGCCTTCCCTAAAATAGACATCATCTGGAGGGGAGCATATGTTGCTCTAAAGTCTTTATATACCTTTCAGCATTCATAGAGCCTTCCAAAACATGCAAGCTGCCCATACCGTATGCACTTATGCACCCCCATACCATCAGAGATGCTGGCTTTTGAACTGAACGCTGATAACACGCTGGAAGGTCTCCCTCCTCTTTAGCCCGGAGGACACGGCGTCCGTGATTTCCAACAAGAATGTCAAATTTGGACTCGTCTGACCATAGAAAACTTTTCCACTTTGAAACAGACCATTTTAAATGAGCCTTGGCCCACAGGACACGACGGCGCTTCTGGACTATGTTCACATATGGCTTCCTTTTTGCATGATAGAGCTTTAGTTGGCATCTGCAGATGGCACGGCGGATTGTGTTTACCGACACATAAGTATATATACTCCTGTTTCAGTTCAGTTGTGATGCAGCCTGGAATTAAACCACACCATGTTTGTTCGTCTGGCCAGAGGAGGACTGGTCCCCCAACTGAGCCTGGTTTCTCCCAATGTTTCTTTCTCTATTCTGTCACCGATGGAGTTTGGGTTCCTTGCCACTGTCGCCTTTTGGCTTGCCTATTTAGGGACATTTATTCACCAATATTATTGTCCTGACTGCTGACTGTTTACTATTGTCTTTTTATTTATTTATTTTTATTTATTATATCAGAGTTATGTTCTGTTTTGACCGTGTTTCTTTCTGTTTTGGTTCTGTCTTCCTTGTCTGCCTGTTTGACCCAGTTTCCCAATGTGTTTGATTAGTTCAGATCCAACCCTGATCCACACCTGTCTGTAATTATCAAGTGCTCCTGAAGATCTTAATTAGCTGGTTCAGTTGTGTTTGATCAGGGTTGGAGCTGAAGTTTGCAGGAAGGCAGATCTCCAGGAACAGGATTGGGCACCCCTGGTCGTCCTGCTTGGCTTTTAGAAATGGAAAAAGCTGAACAATAAAATGAGAATTATCATTCTCTCTTATGTCATTCAAAGCTATCAATGTGTCTCTGACTTATTAAAAAGTATGCATAATTAATATTCATTGTTGCAAATATCACACCTCTCAAAATCACGCATTATTTATATTCAGCTGTTCTCTATGCTTTAATTAAGTCTGCTGTGTGCTTTTAAGGAGACGCTTTGATTTAGATTCAATGCAGAATAATCTCAGCTGTCAAAAAGCCCCAGGAGCAGCTTAAAAAAAGAAAAGGGGCAATGTAATTACCGGGGTGAGAGAAAAAACATCCAAATCTGCAGCTTAAAGGGCTCATAATGACAAGTGTAATTATAAGTACATGTTTAGATTCGCAGATGCTTCATTATTGTTCAACAAACCTGCTCTATCTTTGTGTGTGTGCTTTTGGATTTGTCTAATGAACTGAAATATTGCCTCATTATTATCTGCCAAATTTGTGTTTATCACATGCTGGTAATGCATTTATTTTGATTCTGTACTGTAGCTGTTGTACAGTGTGTTATATGAGAAAGTGTGTGAGATCTGAATCTATATAAACTAGATGTGTAAGCGTTTTCTCTCAATCCCATACAGTAGTGCAGGGCAGGATTCACTTTCTGCATGTGATGAAGATGAGGTTTTCCTGTCCTCTAAGGGTACGTTTACATGACAACGATGTACTAAAAACGGAAAAGTTTTTCCTTTGTACACACGACATTGTTAGCTATCAATACGATCCCCCTTCACACGGATCTGCGAAATCGACTAAAAACACTGCATTATGCATGCCAGGCCAGTAGTTGGCGATGTCACTTTGTAAAGAAAGACTACGCAGGGGGCACAGTGCGCACATACACATTCTTTTACAGAGCACTCGCGCATGCCTATAGACTAAAGTATACTTCACTTTTTACATGTATGTGAGGGTCAGTGTACAGTGCGCAACGCAAATTTCGTCATCAGAATAGTATGTGCATACTAAATGAGCACCGCCAAATTTTTGTAACCGCGTGTATTTTGTACACGTAGGTCGCACATGAGCATTTAATTTTTTTTGCAGTAATTACTTTATCCACAAGGTGGTAACCGTGCCCTGGGGGCGTCGATTCACAAGGTAGTCGAAGAAAAACTGCATAAACAGAACAGACCGGAACACATGCAAGCTACAGAGACAATGGAGGCCTACATAGACGACAGATTGTGTGAAGAGGTTAGAAAGTATCCATTTGTCATGAAACTCTCTCTATCATGAAAGAATAGATGTTCATGTGGGTTGTAACTCATAGAGGTATTGTAATTTGTCGCAATGCGCATGCGTCAAACGCCTGTGTACGCGTATGAGTCAAGTGAAGTTTACTTTGCAAGGCTGTGCGTTTGACCGAGCGTATACACATAAAAAACTAAGTATACTTTGGGCTTAAACATACACTGTAAAAAATTATTTTCATGATTTGTTATGACAACATTTTTTCTTTTGTCAAAACAACTTAATTAATGTGGTTCAGATAACATAATATTTTGAGTTTCTCTTGATTAAACCAATCGCCTTTATTGCATTAACTCAAATTTTTAATTTCAATAAACTCAAAATTTTAAGGCAACCAGGTAACTTACTTTTTTAAGTTAAACCAAGTTAAATTCATTTTTACAGTGTACTTTTTTATTGTTTTCACATTGAACATATTTATGCTGATTCTAAGCAATTTGAATAAATAACAAATGAACAAATAATTAATAATAAACTATGGCATGATTTATTTCTTCAGTGCAGAAATCTGACCCGTTTCAATTATGTTTGACTGACAAATATGAATTACATGTGCATGCTGTCACCGTTTTCACAGATTTGCGTTTGTGTAGTTTACATGAAGACAATAATGATATTGTTTTCAAGGTAATACTTTACAATAAGGTTCATTAGTTAAACATTAGTTAATGTATTAACTAACATGAACTAACCATGAGCAATACATTTGTTACTGTATTTACTAATCTTTGTTAACGTTAGTTAATGAAAATACAGTTGTTCATAGTTTGTTCATGTTAGTTCACAGAGCATAAACTAATGTTAACAATACATTTTAATAATGTATTAGTAAATGTTGAAATTAACATTAACAAAGATTAATAAATGATGTAGAAGTGCAGTTCATTATTAGTTCATGTTAACTAATGAACCTTATTGTAAAGTGTTACCGTTTTCAAAAACTTGCACTTTGAAACCTGTTTTAAAACGTTTGCATTTTCAGGCCCCCAAAATGCCATTGTCATGTAAATGAACAGCCAAAATAAACATTATAAACATAAAAAGTTTAACGTTTTTAATTGAAAACGGTGTCATGTAAACGGCCCCTAAAACTGCTTAAAGGGGACCTATTACGATTTTTTATTTTTTCTCTAGTGTGTAATACAGCTGTTTGTACATGCAAACAATCGGCAAACTTACAAAGCACAAAATAAAAAAATGTTTATTTTGTGGAATACATGATACTGAGATGTCAGTTGTGACATTCAGCATAAAAAGTTTTCCTGAATAATGACCATTATCCATGGCAACACAATATAGGTGCTCATTCAGGAAAGCTGTTTGCTATACTTTAGCTGTGCTTGTGTTTTGTCCCACTGTGGGATAATATACAGTCACTATTTTCTCTATAATGTTTTTTTGTTTTGTAATAATTATTTATTTTAGAGACACGTCTCTGGATTATTAAAATGCTCATAAAACTATTTCCTGTATTTCAAACCATTAGAAAGGCGTTTGTGTTTGCCATACATAGTTTTAATTTTCTATGTAGTAGTTTATGAGGGCAGCAATATCAGAGCTTTTCAGAACAGAACCAATCTATGAATATGCCATTAAGTTGTCATTAAGTCAACAGCATCCCACGCATCCTGTCAATCAGACAGAGACATCTTTAAAGACGACATCTCAGGAGACTCTAAAATTGCTTTTTATATCATAAGTGAGGATAAGTGTCAACTTAAAGTCTAGACTAAGGATGAGAAGGCCTGTAAAGAGTCAGCATTTCATATAGTATATCATTACGAAAGATCTTCATATATCTGAAGAAAACTCACTGCTGCACTGATAAGGTGGGTTGGGTCGGTGTGGCGTTCTGGGTGTTTCTTGCTCTCCCACCCTCAGGTCCCTATACTGCTCCCTATGATGGTCAGGTTCCTCCTTCAATGTAAGTCTGTAGGTTTAACAAGGTCACAACAAGAGACAGTCAGCAAACAAAGACATGTTTCATGCTGTGTAAATACTCACAGTGCAGAGTAGAAAAGGAGAAGCACTGAAGTCAGCTTGTGTCGTGTATCCAGATCTTTGACTGCTGCACATTATTCCACTCACTCATCTGACTGACAACAAAGTGATCAATTAAAGTTCATATCGTCCCTAAGTGCCACTTAAAGGTTGTGTAAAGCGGAATGATGCAGAACTGCTGCTATTCAGTTAAATTCAATTCAAATAGCTTTACTGGCATGACAAAAGTACCTTTTGCTTTGCCAAAGCATTACAATGACATGTCTGATCCTTAACATGACACTCAGCCTGTCTGTGACTAATGAGGCCGTGTGTAAACACACACACACACACACACACACACACACACACACACAAGTGCGGTGTAATTCTCGGTCTGTCGATGAGGAGACTCATCTAAACGCTGATGAGCAGAAGCCATTGAAGTCCGCAGGCGTGCTGGCAGAGCTACTGTCATGTTGCATTTACGCTCTGTGACACTGGAAGGATGACAGAGAGACTCCGCTCGCTCTCATAAAGGCATACAGATCAGTCTGCTGTGGATTAGTGGACGCCACAGCCCATCCAGTTAAACACACTATGTGCACATGCATTGTGTTGCAGTAAATCTCCAGTGTTTCATCCATTTAATTTATTCTTTGAAAGTGAGTCTCTCACACTTATGACATTTGGAGTCCACATTGTAGTTTAAACTTGTACACACACACCCTGAGGAAACATTTCTTTAAATAGAGCACATGTACTGTAACATCTCGTGAGGTTTCTGTAGTGCAGTCAGTGGTCATCATTTTCTGCTAACATGCCTTGATTTGAAACTGAGCAGAAACAGGGGTGTTTTGATGAAAATAAACTGCTTGCAATGAAGGATTTGGCACTCTTTGCATTTACTGGCTTTTCAACAAGTGTTCTGTTGATTTTCCAAACCTGAGTGACTTCACTTTTCTCCACTGAACACAATTCATTTGAATTCATCAAAAATTCTGCTGTTGTGTTTCACTGAAGAAAGTCAAACAAGTTTGGAAAAAACACAACAACATGAAAGTGAATGATGAAATAAATTATGACATTCACACTATGAAATCTCAAAAAATTCAAATGATGACATAAAAAGTGAAAATTATGACACTCATAATTATGAGATAAAAAAGTCAAAATTATGACATAAGCTATGACTTTCAATTTTGATTTAGTATATCATAATTTATACTTTTAAGTTATAATTTTGATTTCTTAATCTCATAATTTTGATTTAGTATGTCATAATTTAGATTTTGTATTACATAATTATGACTTTTTAAGTCATTCATTTTATACCATACTATTCCATCATTAATGAATAACTACACAATAACAAATGAGAAACGCAATATTAACATTCTAGATAACTAACAAGAAATTTTGATTAATGATTTAGTAATTAATAGCTCTAGTAATGACTTATGCTACCAAATCCTTCAGAAGAAATTACCTAAGTTATAGAGTTACTGGTAATGACTGAAATCATTTGAAGCTTTTGAGGCTTTTGTAAGGTTTTGGATAGTAATTCCTTTCGATGGATTTGGTAACACTTGAGTCATTACTAGTGGGTTACCATGAACTTCACTTCAGAATACTGATCCAAATAATTATTGATTCCTTTAGAAGGATGTGTAACACTTGAGTCATTACTATCCAAAGCCTCAAAAGTTTACGATGACTTCAGTAAATTTTAAGGCGTTATCATGTTTTTCACTTTAGAATATTGATCCAAATAATTAGTAATTCCTTCTAAAGGATGTGGTAATACTTGAGTCATTACTAGTGGGTTACCATGACCTTTACTTTAGAATTAATGATACATCATGCATTATTCACATTAATTATGAACTAGTATATGGTAGTTCGGTAACACTTTATTTTAGGGTTTTTTAACTAGTTGCTTATTAGCATGCATATTACTAGAATATTGGCTGTTTATTAGTACTTATTAAGCACATATTAATGCCTTATTCTGCATGACCTTATTCTACATTCTTAATCCTACCCAATACCTAAACTGAACAACTAACTTACTAACTATTAATAAGCAGTAAATTAGGAGTTTATTGAGGGAAAAGTCGTAGTTAATAGTGAATACATGTTCCCTATTCTAAAGTGTTACCAGTAGTTCTTAGTAGTTCTCTGGGAGATATGAAAAAAATAGTAGTCATTGATTAGCTAATAGTGAACTACTGCATTCATCTAAGCGCTATAACTAATTTGTAAATCAGAGTTTCTTGTTAGTTAATAGTAGTAACTAGAATGTTAATACGGTGTTACTCATTTGCTCCTGTGTAGTTATTCATTAATGACAGTAATCGGTATTCTAAAGTGTTACCAAAACTCAGCCTTGAAATAGTGTCAATATTTGGCTGTGCATGACTGGCGTGTTCATATTTGAGCAGCTGACAACAGAAAGGTTGTGAGATGCCAGCTGATGGTCCACATTCGATACACAATGAAGATGTAACTTCATACCCGCTTGAGATGTCAAACACCCCACAATCACAACACAGCTGGAGCCACATCAGGACTGGATCACCAGAAGCAGCAAGCAAGGATTTGCTCTGCCGTTCCTCTCAACCCAAACACACAAACCTTGTGATTACTAACAGCCCATTACTCTGTCTCTCTCTCTCTCTCTTCCACCCACCCCCTCACTCTCTTTCTCCACATAACTTCAGACTCTATGGAGGGATATTGTCCATGATGTTTCTGCTCAGACTGTGGCCAGATGGCTATTCTCATTTTTATTTTTCAGGTCTTTAGCTGAATTGCACCCAGAACGCTGACTCACATACATTCCCACTGCGGCGTTCAGGTCGGAGGCGATCAATCTTAGATGATATTAGCATTCAGTTAATGTTTGAGTCAGCTGTAGTCTGTGAATTGGTGAGAGCTTGTCTTCATAGCTACAATAAAGTCGATTGAAAGCTGAAAATATCTGCCTGTCAGTTGTGGGAAGAAGATGAAAGTTAAAAAACAGCTATGCAAGTTAGAATTTGGCCATGTTGATAATCTTGATCATTTTTATTATTTTAAAATATTTTCAGATTTTAAACGCCGTGGTTAATTCTGAGGTTAAATGATTGTGATTTTAAATGCACCTGTCCAATTATGTGCATGTAACACTGCCAGTTTTGCAATGGCATGATAATACAACCAAGCACCTAGTAAGCTGCTGTCTGCAGTGGATATAAGTAGCTATGGAATAAAAAAAACTGTCCAAAAATACATATGCATGAATCAAAACCATACCAAAAAATACTGAGCGTAATCCTGTTTTTCTGAGGGTTTGGTTTCAAAATCTACTATCACAGATATGATTTTTGCTTTGTTTGCAAGAGTACGGCTCAAAAATTTGTGACTGGTTTGATTTGGTTTTACTGCGGCTGAGTTATAAACACAAATCATGAAGCGCTAATCAACTGTCAAAAACACTTCAGCACTTATTGTTCACTCAGGATAACAAGCAGGATTTTAGATGGGCATCAGCGGTACCTGTGCTATTTCCAGCACCAGGAAGTTTTTATTTTGACATCTGCCTCCACTAAGCAGCTGTGGGTTTAGGACACATTAATAGGTTGCTTTGGATAGAAAACTACTAATGGATTTCCATTTGGAGCATATCAAATGGAAAATCCTCACTCATAATACAAACTGTGTGAACGGTGGGTAATGAAAACACTACTGAGTACTGTATATTTATATAAATATGCCTTTTAAAAAAAATGTTTTGGATGTCTTATACCACCTGCAAAACAGAGGAGAGAAAGGAAGCCATTCAGCTGGTAGAGTGGGAAATTACTCCAACGTTTTCCAATTACGTTTATTGAAGCATTTCTTGGAGCTCCTCCAGACTTGGATTTTCATGTGGAATAATATGAGAGAGGTGTAATTTAAGCATATTATGTATGTTTTGAAGGCTGCTAAGAGGAAAACACTGAACTGAAATCATGACTCTGTCATGAGGTAAAAATGATTGATTGATTGATGATTGACGTAAAAATGTGTCAACATAAACAATAGTATTTGTCACGGTCATGTTCTTTTTCACTGTCTTATTTTATTTCTAGTCATGGTTTTCATTGTGTCTGTTTTACCTGTGTCCTAGTTCTTCGTTAGTTGTTATGGTTTTCTCATTAGTTCTCACCTCTTCCCTGTTTCATTGATTGCCATTTGTGTATATAAGCCCTCTGTGTCTTCAGTTCATTGTCTTGTGTTAACGTTACATTGGTATGTGTATTCTATCACTCTTTGTGTTTATTAAAAGTCTGTTTTTTAATATTCATTCTGCTTCACCTCATGATAAGATTTTTTAAGGCAAAAATATCATGGATATCCATGCTGTTCACTTCCTCCTGCTGGAGCAGGGGGATCAATCCCTCGAGGATCACACAACGGATTTTCTTGACCTGGTGTGTCTCATCCACTGTACGACTGCTTGCTATGTGCTTTTATCACACCGGGCTTGTCGACGAGTGGTCGAAGGCACGCCTGCCTGTGGATGGTCCTCGAGGGAGCTTCGCAGAGTATGTAGAATGGGTGCTGGTGCAGTGCGACTCACCTTTCACTGTCTGCCCCATGGAGAAAGACCTCGCCAGCCCCACTCCAGACCCAGAGCCCAGCCAGCTGTCAGCCATGCCTGCAACAGAGCAAGAGCCAGAGCAGACCCCTGACTTTGCTATGCTACAGTCACCGCTGGTCCCATCCAGCTTCAAGGTGGTTAAGTCATTGCTGGATAACTCCAGTTCCAAGTCGTCAAATACCCCTTTTCCACCAAGGCAGTTTGAGTGCTGGTTCAGAGCCAGAGCCTAGTTTCTAGTCAGTTCTTTGTCTTTCAACATCCAAAGCACCAGCTCTGATCCAGGAAAAGTGGTTCGTAAGTAGCACCAAAACATTGCTGGTCTAGAAGTAAGAACCGCTTGCGTCAGGGGCTGGGGGTGGGGTTACCGTGACCAACAAGATGAACAGAAACTTGTGACCACCATTTCTGAAATAGCAGCTCGATTGTAATTTCGTGTTGGATTCGCCGTGTTTGGATGCCGATGTAGGTTCGCAAAGCCATGAACATCAATAGTAACACAACATCCGCCATTGTTGATGGAAGGCTTGTTTGAGATGCTTGGCGCTGTGCAGACAGATCGGCGTATGACATCAAAGTACCGCGTTTGGAGAGCATACGACTTCTTATGCCTTTGAATCGCTCTTGTGGTACTTTGATGTAATACGCAGATCGGTCTGTGCAGCGCAGATGCATCTTGAACAAGCTTGGTGTGTTTGGCGCTGCCACTAGCGTTGCTGGGAAAGATGAGATGTATACAGTGACGTAAGACCTGGCTCTATCAGGACGACATCTTCGTTGTCCAGCACCAAGTCTTCATCGTCCAACCTCCAGTCTCCTTCATCTTGGATGGTCCCACCCAGCCTCCATCTCCCTCCTTCACTGTCAAAGCCATCCAGTTCCTCTGTCTTGTCTCTGTTGTCTCCCTTCAGCCCCTCCAGTGGTTCCGTCCAGCTGTACGGATCTGCCTGGGGATTCCCAGTCATCAGCTCTTCCTTGGCCTGTGGATCCCTCAAATCCACCTCAAACTTCCTTGCCCCGGACTCCACCTCGGCCCTCCGATCCATCGGCTCCGTCTTGGCTAAACCATGGACTGGTCGGCTCCATCTTGGCTCATCCTCGGCTTCACCATAGACTGTCATCCTTCAGGCTCCGCCAGGCTCCCTCGTCCCTCTGACTCCACCTTGGACTTCTGAGTCAGCAGCATGGACTTCCACCCCACCGCCTTCACCACGGTCATGCCACTGTGGTCCTCCAGGCCTTCGGCGTTGCCCTGGCTCTTTGGCTCCTCCTGGGTCTCAACCTCAGTCAGTCATCTCCATGGTTCTGCTCGGCCTTTCCACCAAGGCTCCTCCCACCTTCATCTCCTCTTTGGTCAGATAAACATGGCTGGTGGAATGTTGATTGACAGATGATCAACAGGTAAATATGACTGATGGAATGATGATTTTGACATTGTATATGTGCTACACATTACTTTTGAGTTAATCAAAAGAAAATCAGTGCATCATACACAATATGACATATTTGTGATAGATAGATAGATAGATAGATAGATGGATGGATGGATGGATGGATGGATGGATGTTCTGATAGCTAAGTGACAACAGCATAATTTAAACCCATTCCTAAAGCTCTCTCCTGCCTCTGAGGACACTTCACACTGCCTCATTCATACAGTGTCTCCCCCACACTGAATGAAGGCACTGAGAGGACGAGCAGCCATCCGTCTTTTCCTCTCTGTGTCAATGGAATGATGCTTTTTATCCATGAGAGCTGGAGGAGAGCGAGGAAATGTCTCAAAATGAGAGGGTCATGCTTGAGTGGTCCGCTAGTGTGAGCTGGTTTAAGAGCAGCTGGGATGTGAGCGGTTTTATTTTGGATTATAGAGATAGCAGCACTACTCTGTATGAAATGAGACCTGCTCCATTTCACTGGAGTTAATTTTTGACAAGGGTGTGTCTAATACAGAGAAGCATTTCCAATCCTCCAGCAGGAGTTTGATTTCATTAGTGTGTTATAATGAGAGGAACAGCGGCATATTTGATTTATTATAATCAAAAGTTATATGAGAGCAGAGTATAACACTGAACCCCAACAGGTTACTCTTACTTCACACTGCTGATCCATTCATTTATCCAGTGCCAACAGCAGGAATGATGTGTCACCCGTTCATTTGAGACTTTGAGCAGGTCAGTATGAATGAATGTTGCTTCAAATCACTATGTCATGAAAATTTATTTACCACTGCTTGTTCTTTAGTTAAAACAGTACATTTCCTGATATTTATATATATATTCTCTCCTTGGCTGATTTGTCCTGTAGTAAAAGCTGGTGCCTGGTTTCCATGGAAATCCAACCAATGATGCTGTGCAGCAAAACAGAGGCATCATCATCATCCGAAAACAACAAAGGTGACTCTGGTTTATCTAAAAGATTTTTAAATTCATTACCACTCTCACCATGTGCTAATGAAATCCAGACTCACAATCCAAGGGCATTCCTTTTATTGAGAGATCAGTTTATGGGTTGAAAGTTTCAGGTGGCAGACTGGTTTTATGAATATAAAATCTAATCTCATCAGTTCATTTATGTTGCCGGAGCAGTGACATGATCCTGTTTCATAAAGCTCTATTAGAAATGTTGAGGAGGGCTACTTTATAGTCAAATCGGTAACACTTTACTATTATTTACCCGGTGTAGACTGGGTTCTTCCCTTTCTGGTTACAACCAAAATAGAGTTTCGTTCCTGGCCATCGTCGTGACTTGCTCACAAATCACGAAATCATGTGTTGACTTTCTAGCAGCTCCCTGTTAAATAAAGAGGTGGACAATATGAACACTTTATATCTTTACATCAATATAAGTCATTTTCAACCAAAGTGAGGAACGGCATCACATTATAGTAATTCTGCATGAAATCAGGGACATTAGGATATACGTTCTATATAGTATGAAGGTGTGTAGTATGAATGTGATCTACAGTACTATATTTGCCATGCTGTCATTATCATGTGACCTACCAGCATTAGTTGCGTCGCTTCACCGCTATTCACGAATCCTCTCCCGTGGCCTCATGGGATAGTAAAGTGTCCATCGTATGCACTCTTCAGAATCTCGCCGGAAGAAGTAGGTCATCCAAGTACAATTTGCCTACTTTTTTATGAGTACTGTGAACATTTTGTCACATACTGTTTTTCATTTTTTACCTACTTTTTGAGAATCACTTACTGTTGCTTTGAACAAAACCAACCAACATTTAAGAATATTCAGACATGTGTCCGAGTCAAGGTGGCACTGATATATGTGCTAGACTTCACTAAATACAATATAGCTAGATCTAAATCAAGTCAAGTGAGCTTTAATGTAATTTTGCTATAATTATGTGGAGACATACAATGGACCAAAATGTCGTGTCTAGCAGGACAACAGTGCTACATATTTAAACATAAATTTAAACATATTAACAAGTATAAACCTACACATAGCTAACCAACTGAATGAAGTAGTCTAACTATAAATATACATACACAAATACTAACTACACATATACATATGAATAACCTAAAACTATATATATACTTTACATAAATACTGTACATATACCCTTGACATATAATTATGGTAAAAAACTAAGGCATTAAAGACAATAATAGTATGACTTTCTGTAAAGCTGTTTTGAAACAATGTGTGTTGTGAAAGTGCTATACACATAAATTTGAATTGACAAATAATCATGTACTAGAGCCCGAACTAATACATTCTTTGTCAACTAATGGTGAATAAAAGCATTGATTAATCAGGTACTAATAAAGTGTTAACCCCACTTGCAGAACACACTCGGCTCACGTACGCTGATCCAGACCGGCTTTCAGTCTGTGTGTTGATATGTGACCCACAAAGTTTGATTCTTCAACTTCTTTTGGATCTATTTTCTTAGACAGATAAGAAATGTATGACCTAATTGGCCAATTTTAATCTGAGACAAATTTCACTATTCAGTGAATTCTAGGTATATTTTTAGATAACATTTTGTCCACCATTTTGGGCAGATGTTTGTCTTGGCAATGCATTATGGAATTGCGCTCTATGTAAAGGTCACATGCGATGCTTCCTTAGAAGTTGAACCAGCTGAAGTATCTCAGAAGACTTTTGACGTTTTGTAACAGCCTCAAAACCAGAAGTGTACTTTATTCTTTACTGTACTCTCCTTTCATATTTGAAAATGCTTTCTAGGTAGGCAGCTCACTAGGTTTTGGAACAGAGCCGGTCCCTCTGTCTTGATGAGCTCCAGGGAAACGCTTTCACACTTATTACTTCTGAACTTTATGGACAATATTCATGTGTTATTTCATATATTAATGGATTCTTTTATTTCATTCTTCTTTTCTCTCTACTTGTCAGCACACAGTTACATCTTTAATAACCTGCCGACTCCTATGGGGAAGTGCGTCCTTGAGAAGGATTTCATTAGAGCGCTCTTGAGTTCTCTGCCTGACGCGCCACAATCCACACATTTTCTCCCGCAATCATGTTCCTCACGGAAGAGCGTACAGGTGCGAGGGGCTGTGCGGGAAGTAAAATACTGTCATCAGCTCCTGTGAACCTCAGCCCTAGTGATTATTTATAAGAGACATTTCCATCTGTTCCTGGTTTAAATGAACTTTCCTCTAATGAAAGTTGTATAAAGCCGTGTAAAGTTGATTTATAAGGACAGCCGATGGCCTGGGGCAGTGTGAGAAAGATTCAGATCAGTTGACTGTGTTTGATGTGCATGTGCTTTTTGCCTTGTAAACATAAACATTTGGTTTTCTGTGAAGTATTGAACAGTGTTGTTGTGAATTTCACTAAATTGAATATCTACACTCTAAAAATGCTGGGTTAAAAACAACCCAAGTTGGGTAGAAAATGGACAAACCCAGCGGTTGGGTTAAATGTTTGACCAATGTGATGGGCAGTTTTATTTAACCCAACTATTGTTTCAAAATGACTATATGTCTGGCTTAAAATGAACCCAAAATAGGTTGGAAATTAAAAAAATAATAATAATAATTTGGGGTTCATTTTAAACGAGCAATACAGTAATTTTTAAACAATAGCTGAGTTAAATAAAATTACCCAGCAGGCTGGGCAAACATTTAACCCAACCACTGGGTTAAAACAACCCAATTGCTGGGTTTGTCCATTTTCAACCCAACTTGGTCTGTTTTTAACCCAGCATTTTTTAGAGTGTACCTTGTTAAAACTTTTGAAGAAATTCTGTCAATAAACATACAGTATTATCTACATATTATGCTTATTAGGTGCTTAATCTAATTCAATGACTGACACTGTAAGTATTTTGTATGTTTATTTGAGCATATTGATGTTAGAGATGCTAGCATGAGTCTCTCGTGAGCTTCTTGTGAGGAGTGCTATTTGTATGATTGCATTATATAACACAATATCAAAGCCAGTGTCATTGATGGAAAGAAAGATGCACAAATCAAAACATCTGACAGAGAGAACTTTGTTGGGTTTGAACGGCTAAAACAATAGATGTAGTGTTGAACATGAAGACAGTCAGTGTTGTGTTTGTAGATCATGTTTCTGTGAATGTACACCTGTTGTTCCTCTGCTTGGACACCTCTGTGAACTTCAGGAGAATACATCCACTAAAAATCACCAGCGGATTCAAACACTTAAAACATGATGAAAAAATCATGTTAGTGAATAGAAAAGATCCTGCACAAGAGTGACTTATGTGCCACTGTATTTTTTATATTCCTCACAATGTGCACGGTTCATATTTATTTCAGTTTTAGATTGGAATAGAAAGCTGAAAAGTGCACATGATTTCCTGAAGGTGCCTTAACAGGTAATAAAAACCTGTGCGCTCAGGATACTCCTCTGAGAGTACAGATGTAGTCCCCTGATACAGACGTCTATATCCTCTATCAAGCTGAAGGAGGAGCAGAGAGTTCGTGCCAGGGAGACGTGAGTGCTGGAGGCAACAATGGGTCGAGAAATGGAAAAGCATTAGTCCAGATGAACTCTAGAGATCTAGAGATGGCAATTACGTGCCCTCACAAAGCAGCGGGCTGCAAAGGCATTATGGGTAGCTGAGACTCCCTCTGCTTTATCACAAAAGTCTTTGTGGCAGCCAACAAAACAAGCACCAGCTGCTTATTATGGACAAACACATGGAAATAAAGGCATGTTCAAGTGTTTGTCCAGTGACAGGGAAAAATAATGGTCTGGAGAGGGGGAAGGACAAAGAGACCCTCTGTGTGTGTGTGTGAATGTGAAACACACGCTATGCGGAGGACTCGCCACTGTAGGAGTGACCTGTGAGAGGATCTCATTAGTCTGAGCTTTAAGCACTGGGAATTCTAGGAACGTTGCTTGAGGAAAGAGAGACAAATAGGTAAAAGTGTGGAGCGTGTGTTGACAGATAGTATTGAGCTGTGATTTCCAAACAAAGGCTGCTGGGAAGATTTAGATTTAACTTTGTTAAACCTGGTATAGAACCATCAGATTAGCTGAAATTCAGGAGCTTCAGCTTCACCCGACAAACAAAAACATGTGTTCATATTTCAAAAAATAAAGGTAAATTTTACTTTTACTGAAATGTTCCTTTATCTATAAATACGTCTAAAAGTAATACTTTTTTTAAAATGCATTATTCCAAATCAACAAAAAATGCTCTCAATAAAAAGGCATGACACTTATGAAACAAACCAAACAACTGCACAATATTAAGCCTCCATTCAACATGATTAAAATAATTGATTGTTTTTGGAAAGAAAAGAAAATAATGTGTATATTTTGTGTGGATGACACTTCTAACAGCTTATATGTGCATATAATAACAACAATAAATCGATATTCTGTTCCCGTCACATCTCAAAGCACACAAACCATCATTAAAGTGTAGTTATATAAGGGTTTTGTCAGGCTGTTTATTAGCAGCTTCTTACAATTTTGAAGAAAGGTTAGTGGCATCAGAGTTTCATCCGAGGCACTTAAGTACACTCTAAAAATGCTGGGTTAAAAACAACCCAAGTTGGGTTGAAAATGGACAAATCCAGCGATTGGGTTGTTTAAAGCCAGCGGTTGAGTTAAATGTTTGCCCAACATGCTGAACAGTTTTATTTAACCCAACTATTGTTTAAAAATGACTGTATAGCTGGCTTAAAATGAACCCAAAATTGGTTTGAAATTAAAAATCAGACACTTAATTACTAGAGGCAACAATAATAATCAAAAGGTGAGCATTTATTAATAAATAATTTAATAAATGTTTACTGTTTAATTATTATTAATTAAACATATGAATAAATGTTAATATCCAACATACTTTGGGTTAATTTTAAGCAAGTAATACAATAATTTTTAAACAAAAGTTGAGTTAAATAAAACTACCCAGCAGGTTGGGCAAATATTTAACCCAACTGCTGGGTCAAAACAACCCAGTTGCTGGGTTTGTCCATTTTCAAACCAAATTGGGTTGTTTTTAACCCAGCACAACCCAGAGTGTAGCAGGTATAGAGTCATGAGCAGATTGTCTCGGTTATGTAACCCTCGTTCCCTGAAGGAGGGAACGGAGATGTTTCATCAGAATGATCTGATGTAACGTCAAACGTGACCGACTGAAAGGGAACTGTGTTTTTGCCTGTTTGTGAAGTACTTATTTCTATTGAAAGACTGACTATGCAAGACTAAAGGCTGGAATGTGAATTTTGCTCAGATTTTTGCCCCTATTTGCAGTGGACAAGTTACCAGTTGCTGGAAGTCAGAGCCAGGTTGCATATTTTGGGCAGTTGGAAAGACTTCACAGAAAATCACGTAGTGTATGATGTTCACAGACTATGGCTTTATAGATTCAGACCAGAGAAAGTCACCATTTTGTTTTTGCTCCATGATGCTGTCTGGGGTGTTTGCTGGCTCAGGAATATGTGTAGTTACCTGGCTAATCCCCTCCTTATTCACCCAGATCTCAGCTACCAATTGACCAGGTTTTGCAACACTCTTGAAGGATATATGTGCGGGCGATTCCTGCAAGAAGGATATTCAAGAGGGGGTGTGTGATGCTTTAGCTGGGGAAGTGGTGTAGGGACCATCTGGGGTGATGGAGTGGGGGGAATGCAAACTTTTCCTGCCCTTGAGGATGAGACCTTGAAGCGTGTCTTTGGGCAAGTGCAGACTATTGATGGTCTATTTGTCAATAATTAATTGGACGCTCAGACGAAAGAAGGATACAGCTCAATTGTTGATACAGAAGAGCCATTGGGAAATGCTATTTCAAGCAGCTCATCATAATCCGATGGCAGGACATTTGGAGGTAGAAAAACAAATCGTTTGATGGCCCGTTTCTACTGAACCAGCATGCATGGCATCTGGGCACGAATATCAACTTGTGAATCAGCCAACCAGTCTAAAAATGCTGATGTGCACTTTCGTGTTTGGCAGCATTTGTGTTTAGTTCTGCCATGTGCTCAGCTTCAGTTTTAACCTTGCCTTACTTTTTTATTCATTAAGTTATTTTCTACATCACCTGTTCCTCCTCATTTATTCCCCTGCCTGCAGGCCCGGTTCTACGGGATTGTTAGCAGATACTAAGCACCCTCTGTTGATACTGTAAAATATAT
Source organism: Mylopharyngodon piceus (assembly GCA_039654765.1). NCBI lineage: Eukaryota > Metazoa > Chordata > Actinopteri > Cypriniformes > Xenocyprididae > Mylopharyngodon > Mylopharyngodon piceus. The sequence goes on from CM077456.1 coordinate 31,768,467, forward strand.
ATTGGCAAATATATTTGTGTTTGCGCTCTGGAGAATGTCAAATGTATCTATGCAGGCTCGCTAAACCTCTCATTAACAAACAAAGTGTACACACAATGTAAGTAAGAGATTTATTGTGTATTGTTGGCAGCTTCATTGATTACAACAGAACTTTGTGAGATTGTGATGAGCTGACAAAGCTACGGTGTTTTAGTGATTGTAAAGGGAGCAGTCTTGGCTTGCTTTCGAGGTTACAGCCTATATAATCCATTTAATAAAACTATTGTTTTTCATGCTGCTAAGAGGACTGATGGCCAATTGCATTGATTAATAGAAAAATATTAGCAAAATATTTTCGAAGTTCTATTCTAATTATTGGTAAAAGTCGCTGCATGGTGACTGTAACTTGGTGGAAGGTTCTTCTTTCCATAAGTGCTTGACTGCCTGATCCTCCTTTCCCATCAGACCCTGACTGGGTTCCTTGTGTTCCTGTCTGGTTTTTTACTTGATTTTGTGGTTCTTGAATAAAGCCAGTGTACCCTGCTGAACAGAATCCTCAGACCGCACTCATCAAATGCTGCTGCTTACCTCGATGACGTCATTATATATAGTAATGATTGGGCAGTGGCATCTCCAGCATGTTCTGAGATCGCTGCGGAGGACGTGACCCATGGCAAACCTAACCAGGTGTGCACTTAGGTAGGTGGAAGTATGCCCTCTGGGCTTCCACTTGTCATGGTCAAGTGCGTCCACATACTGACAATACGGCAGCAATAGCAGCTTGTCTGAGACTCAAAAACAAAAAGCAGGTAAGACAGTTCCTGGAGCTTGCTGGCCATTACAGAAAGTTTGTGCTATCCAGACATCACAAGCCTGACTGATCTCACTAAAAAGTGCTCATCAGACCCAGGCCAGTGGATGGGTACATTTACATTAGGTAAAAGCTACACTATGCATTAGAGAAAGCATCCAAAGAGCTTCAGTTTCTCTTTTACAGTCTTCCTGTAGTGTACTTCTACCCACTGTGGACTCAAGGGACAGAAATCAGACTGTAGTGGAATCGATCACTATTGAATGGTTCACATACTAATGCTTTCATATTTCACAGTTCCAGGTCCCATGATGGTGATTAAGAAGACCCTTTATGAATGTGAAGAAATGAACGACTTTAATACAAAGTGACTCTCCAACAATCAGTCAAAGCTGTACTGCACGTAAATTACTCTTACTTGTTAAAGGACGATGGCAAGAGCGTTAGAGGTGACTGCGGTAAGTCATAAGTCACCGCTTCCCACATTCACCCTCATACACAGATTGCCACAATGTGGGTTAGAGACTTCCTCCACTACAGTCAGACACCAACAAAAAGGAGGGAGAAAGAAAGATGTAAGAAATCAGAGCTTGAGCTGTGGTTAGACTGAATGGATTTCAAGTGGTGAGATGACTTTAGTGCATTAAATGCAGTCGTTAAACCACACGCAGCATGTGACACTCTCAGGCTCCTGTCTTATTAAAGGAGAGAGGCGTACTGTCATTAATTCACACTGTTGTTATTTGGAGACCTTGAACGGCTTGAAACGAGATACTGATGGTACTCAAAATCTCATAAGAACTCATCACATGGCATAATAATCTGAGATGTATGTCTGTGATGGAAAACACATGAGGTTGTAGAGGTCACCTGATACATGTTAAATACCCAACCCAGTGGAAAAACATCCAATTCACTGGAGCTTAAATTAACACTAGCGGCAGAAAAATACCCGATTCCTTTTCATATTCAGCTGGCATTGGAGTTGTGTGTGCTGACAAAGATGCTAAAGACCGCAGCCCACAGCCTCTTACTTTTCCTTACACTATTGGTTAGGTTTAGGGTATAGTTTAGTGTAGGCGTGAAATGTTTACTCATTTCAAGTAGTAGAGTGTAGAGCATCAACCTTTTAGCGGCACTCGCTGGACATTTAATTTCCCGCCACGATACCTGCAAGAACCAATGCAATGAAGGGTGCTTCTCAATCAGAAGGCTGCATCCTAATAAGGGTGCATATCTCGGCCGACAAGTCATCAAGTGCCATCAGAGGCCATCTCAATTTGAAGGATCCTTGGAAAGCAGCCTTTGTTTCATAGCCTTAATTCGCCGTATTTTGAAGATGTATTAAAGCCTTGTTCAAACTGTCAGTCCAAATCTGATTATTTGAGTATCTGATTGGAATCTGCTTTAAATGATTGATTCTCCACACTGTGTATCGCAATTGTTCAAATCCGATTTGTGTCCCATGGCGCTTTTCTGGAATATCTGCATTGGTGTCTATGTCAATGATGTTGCATTGGTGGGCATAGGCTAATGCCAAAAACAACAACAACAACAGTACAGATTGCAAATACAGTTTGCAATACAGATGTTGTTTAATTTACAACGTGTAGCCACTGCAGAAAAGCTGCAGAAACGTTGGAGGCTGGTATGCTCTGCTTTATGATGTTGTCTTCACCGGTCTCAAAATTCAACGAGTCCCCGTTATATTGCAATTCTCTTCTCAACCTGCACTTTGCAACAACACAACCTTGTTTCTGCAGTGACTTTCAGCAGTGTTTCCTATAACATATAGCTATGTTTCCATCCACCTATTTTTATGCACATTTTGGGATATCACATCAAAATGCTGGATGGAAACGCCAAGGTGACTTTGCGCGATGGGACGGCATAACTGTACTAACCAGTGGGAAAATCTTGTTGCAAAGCATCTGAAATGCCTTTTTTTCATCAGTGTGGTTCGGTATAATTACTTCCAGAACAGTCTTATATGACTGCATTCCCAAACAACAGCATCCGCCTCTGAAAGCAAGATAACATGTTTATTGTGTTTCGTCTGCGCGCTCTGAGATGCAAATAATTTATTATATACGAAAATTATTATATACAGTGGCTTCTACATTTCTTAGTGATATTTAGCACCAGTTTATCAGGAAATGACGAATTTGCTCTCTTTGACTCACTGGAAGGAAACGGTGCTTTATTCGCAAATGTTTTATGTGATATTGCAATTTTGTGCATAAGGTAAATTCGCAACTTTGGAGGGAAACATAGCTAATGCCTGACATGTTCACACTTCCTAAATATGATTGGATTCCAATAGGATATGCACAAAAATTGAAGTTATACTGACAGTCTGAACGAGGCTTAAGTGTGTCCTCTACAATCACCACCCACAAAACATCTGCATACATTCAAATTCACGAAAAATGGGCAGAAATGTGAATGATGTTAACGGGTCAGTCTCGTTTTATATATTTGTATAAATCAAAATATTTAGCAGTAAACATATTGTTTTTATACAGTGGACATAAAAAGTCTTCACATCCCGTGTTAAAACAGCTGTTTTTTGTGATAAATCATATAAGAACTTTTGCACCAATAATGTAAAAAACTACTGGAAACCAAAGTGACATATTTCAGAGAAAGATAAAAATAAAAACTGCATAAGTGTGCACACCCTTTTGTAACTGATTATGTGGCTGTTCAGAATTGACTAATCATCAAGCTCATGCATAGTGCACACCTGTCTTCACCTGAAGTGACTCTGATTAACTCCACATAATTCTCAGCTGTTTCTGACATCTTCTTGTTTGCATGCTACTACAAGAGCCACGGGCCACAAATATCTTACAAATTAACAAGATCTCACGGTTAGAATTTCCAAGGCATTAGGTAGACCATGGAACAGAGTAAAGACAGTCATGGCACAAGTATGGCACAACAGTGAACGTATCAAGAACAGGGCATCCCTCCAAAGTTGATGAGAAAACAAAGAGAAAACTGGCCAGGGATGCTGTCTGCATCAACATTAAAAGAGTTGAAGCTCTTTCTGACAATTACTGATTGCTCTCTACATGTGGCAACTATCTCCTGGATTCTGTCTGGGCTATGAGACGCAAGCCTTTTCTGACTAAAAAACATTGCTGCAAAAACATATATCCAGTCTCCCAAAACCATGTGACCTTTTTGGCCAAAACTGTAAAAGGTATGTTTGGCTCAAAATCAGCAGCACATCAGCAGAAGAACGGCATACCTCTGGTGAAGTCTGGTGGTGGAAACATCATGCTTTGGGCTGCTTTTCTTCAGGTGGAACTGAGGTTTTAGTGAAGGTGAAGGGAATCAATGGCTCCAAAAACTAGTCGATTTTGACACAGAACCTTTTTACATATGTGGTTTCAACAACCAGATGCATTTACACTTGTCCAGTTTCATCTGGAATGCGTCTCAAACCGCCTCCTGAAGTGGTTTGAGTGATTGGATTTAAATCAGTCTTAAAAGTGTTTTGGAGGGCATTTACACAATGTCTTTTCACGTTTGTGAAAACACATGAAGTGACCAGGTGTAAACCGGACCAAAGGGTGCTTCATCTAAGTATTAGTTCAGGGGTGTGCAAATTTATGCAGTTAGGTTATTTTAAGTTTTTATTTATATCATTTTTTTCTGTCTCTTTGGTTTTCTGTGGCATTCCTAGAGGTAGCAATTTTTATATTAAATGTACAGAGGTTCTAATATGATTTATCTTTGTTTAATTTTTTTACATCACAAAAAAAATAAAAAGTCTGTTTTAACGGGTAAATTCAGAACATGATTTGATTTGACTTAACATGACGTGACATAACTTGACTTAACATGACCTGACATGACAGAAACTCTGTAACCCGAGGCTCGGCTCTTTCACATCGTGAACTGAGACATTACTTGATGATTTGGATTGGTTGGTTGTTTAGAAACTTGTGAGGATACTGCATTAAGTGAAGTGCCTTGTAATGGCAGCTGTGTATTTACAGTACAGTGCTGGTTACTATTGTGATCTTAGTTCACTTGTACATTCACGTAATTTTCAATGCAGATGTAAGTTGTAGCTAATATTACATTCATATGTTTGAGTGAGATATTCAACAAAATCTTTCTTCTTTGTCATCATCAGTTGTCATCTTGATGCATCTTTCATCAATGAACATTTTCATCAGTAAAGAATGTTTCTTTGTATTAAATATTTGCTATGGAAGTAAGGAAGTAAGCTGGAATCTCAGGACATTTGACAAATAAGCAAACACCCAGAGCAGAACTACCGGATGTGTGTTATCATTGTTTTTTCTTGTCCTTTATTTCACAAGTTCGCCTGCCCATTCAGTCTGAATGGTTAATGGTAAAACAAACTTGGCTTGCTGTCCTCGAAGGAGGCTCGAACCCGAGGCTCGGCTTGAGTTAAACCCCCTATAACAGTACTGCGGAGAATAAGAGAAATAGAGGAGGAGATGGGGAGGAGGAGGGATGCTGGAAGAATTGTCGCTGGGATGACGCAGTGACTGCTGCTTATATACGCTCGTAATGATGATTGACAGGACTAAATGTTTAGGCTTCTCTCGAACCTACGTTTGGAACTACATTTATTTACTTGCTCTTTGTGTGCTGAAGTCTCTCTGGGGCTGAAACTGAGAGCAACCCTTCAGTCCTTGTTAGTATGTATGGAGCAGAGGATGTGTGACCGAACCCTCTGTTGCACTTGTCATGCTGCTAAATTTTCAAGAGGCATGGCATGCTGGGAAAAATGCAGAAACTGTGAGAAATGGTCCTAGTGTTGATCTCTTAAGAACATCATTCCCTAAAATCTCATTACCTCACTGTTTAATGCACCGCTATCACGCAGTCAAAGCTTTGTCATTAGTGATTCTTATTACAAAGCAAAAGTGACATGCACAGAGGAGCCAGTGAAAAAAACTGTCAAATAAAAAAGTAATAACAATAAATCCATGCAAAATTTAAAGGCTGATTCATTTTCTGCTTTGCCGAAGCAGAAATGATCCAAGAGACTTCTGCTGGAGAGAAACACTTGCTCAGATCTTAGTTAAGTGACATGTAATGACATTTGAAGAATTTCCCTCACAGATTTATCAGTGCATTTCATCTTAACCTCACAGCTCAGGAGAGTCACTACTGAAGGGTTTGAGACTGTGATGTGATCAGCAGATCATTTCCCTGAGTGATCAGTCAAATCACATTTACAGTGGGCTAAACCGTGGATCATTTGTCATTGCTTTGGCACAAAATACTTTCAACTTGAATTCTTTCCTCACCTGTCTGGGAATCACTGCACTGAGGGGTAAATATGAGATCTGACTGTGTGCAGAGTGTTGCAGTGACAACACTAAACGCTCCTAATGGAAACAGACCCGCAGAACCTCTGAGTGATGAGGGCACTCACATTTGACCCTGCGGTCCCACTCTAATGAAGCTGGGTGCCAAAGGGTGCTGGAGAGGTTGGCGGAGAGACATGAATTGGCAGGCTGGAGTGACGCTCGACAACAATTACAGCAAACCGCGGGATGTTTTGTTGAATTATCACATGTTGCAGACCCTGCAAACTCAACAAATCAACATGCTAATTCTGGCAGACACATCAGAGCACTGGTGCAGGAGCACAACACCCCTCCAGTCTGCTCAAACTAACATTCATTTCCCTCAACGCTGCCTAGAAATGAAAAGACAAAAATGGCTCTAAATTGCTGTTTGAAGTCAAATAACTTCTCTTTCTTTCATTACACAAATTATTTTTAAATAAACAAATGCCAGTGTCAACTGAGTTGCGGTTAAACAAGCTCTTTGCGTGAACTTTAAAGAAATCACATAAATATCTTGACTATAGGATTGTGCAGAGATGTCATGCGGATGACAGCAGATGTTCTGTTTCCATTTGCTAGGATGAATGGGTCTGAGCTTGAAGACCTTGTACGTGAGCTATACCAAGTAAAGAGAATTTGGGATCGAAAGGTAAAACATACTGAAACTATACAGTAGATTAGACCTAGCTGTTTTTGTTGAGCCATATGGGGATGTTTTCCAGGAATTCTTTAGACTGTGTAAAATTGTAGTTATTGCAAAAGACACAATACCATGCATAACTTCAAAACTTACTTTGGTAGATCCAAACTATTTAAAATGTCTGCTAAGGTATGGCTTTCTTATGTCTTATAAAGAAAACTTTTATTGGTTTTATTGGGAAACTTTGAGGTTATTTTAATTATTTCCTTCAAAGTCAAAACATAAATGCAATAACTTGCCGACACATAATCAATAACGCGAATCAATATCATACCATATGTGCCTCATCAGATCACATCCTAATGAGAGCTCTGGAGCATTTATTAACATATGGCGTCTCTCTAAATCAAATCTCTTTTCCGAGGTCAAAACTTTGAGCCTGGAGATTTGGTCTTTTTGGAAAGTCATTGTGTCTTCAGTCAGCTGGAGTCTAGACCTCCAGCACAGTAAAGCCCACCAATATTCAACCCATCTGTCCAATATATAGAACATCAAATTAGTGCCAAACACTGTCACTTAATCAGGATTTATGCGATACTCAAATGAAATATTCTCAACATGAAGTCACACAGTGAGGACTGGGACTGAAAACCCTGTCCTTCATCAAAGTCGAGTCTATTTTTTTCTCATTAAAACTTAACAATGTTGACATTGATATTGATTGCGACCTTTGAAGTACAGTAATTACAAAGTGTGCCTCAAAAGCAAAAGCAAAAAAAGCATGACTCCCTCTGGGTTTGGGCCGCTCGTCATGTTTGAATCAGAATTCCAACCAGGGCTAAAAGAATAATAAATGCTTTTGGTTCTGTATTCATGTGGTCTGTTTACTCCTCTCTTTGTTGGAATATTATTCCTCAGGCTAATCAGAGAAGCCTTCAGCATGGGGATTTATAAAGAGTCCCTGTAAAAACTCTACTAAAGTTAAATTCAGCGACTCAGCCTCATCCGTGTATAATCCACTTAACCACAGAGCCAATAAAGGTTCTGTGTAGATAAATAGTCCAGTGGAAATGGCCAGATATTGCTACGAATACACTCACTTTTTAACATTATATTTATTGGGTTCTACAGTTTATATCAGAACAAAATACAAATTTGCCTGAACTGATCTCAACAAACAGCAGGGGATAAATAATTAGATGAGGTTTATCTATTTTGTCTTGTTGTTGTAGCCTAATAAGAGAAGTGATTGTCCCAGTATTTTTCAAACACATCCTGATGTTTCTTCTAGTGAAATGTTAGATGAAACACAAGATTAAAGTGGACTCACTCCCACTCATTTCAGACTGATCGTAAGGGGTAAGATGTGTCACCCCACTAACAAACTTTATGATTTTTCTATTGTGACCATGTATATATAAAGGGGCCATCAGCTGCCTGTGACTGAAAGATGAGAAAAGTAAGCAGCATCTTGGTGTTAAAATGCTTTTCTACATCTTTTTTCCTATTTAAGTACATTTTCTACTGTAAACTATTTTTTTTTTCTTACTTCATCAGCAGTAGCCAAAGACATGAAGGGGGAGGAAAGAGACAAATGTCTCTCATTTTTCTTTTTCTCCCTATTCTTACTGGTCTATTATCTCAAAACCGTAATGATGAGCTTTAATTTATCCAAAACACATCAACTCTGAGCTGACACCAAAGGTCAAAGACATAACAAGAAGTTCATCATGTCATGCTATAATTAATGTGTGTGGAGACCCTCTCAAAATGAAAAATTAAGTTCTTTGACATTTTGCTAAGGTGTTCAGTGTTAACTCAGACCAGCTTTACAGAACATCCCAGAGAAGTGAAGATTTCTCTGAACAAAATGATTTTCAGTTAATTGTGCTCATGAAGTGGTGAACAGAACTGTTCCTAATGTTTCACATTTACTATACTGTTAACTCATGATTGTTGCACACACACCTGAATCATTTCGTACATGAAATGACGTTTAGCTAGAGATTTGTTCACAGTGGAGCAGATGCAGGTGTTCCATCTGATGTCCTACTGTACATGTCCATTTGGGAATGAGGATAACAGCAGGATAACAGAATAACAAACCTCTGCTTAAAACTCTCCAAACACACAGATCCAACTTTGACTTGTGTAAGAAAAGAACAGAAGCTTGTCTGATAACGGTTGCTCATGGTAGGACTGGTCAGTAATGTTTTTAAAGCAGGGAAGCATCAATTTGGAAAATATTTTCAGGCGTTTTACAATGATGCCTCAATGCTGTAGGTCTTTAAGATCTTTAAGATCCGTGATCCCGGAATCCTAACAATGCTGAGACTAAGGAATATCTCAACTTACCGATCAAAGACAAAATACACGCTTAAAAATAAAGGTTGCAAAAGGGGATTTTCACAGCGATGCCATAGAAGAACCTTTTTTTCTTAGTGTGAAGAACATTTTAATAATCTAAAGAACATTTTTCATCCATAAAGAACCCTTTGTGCAATTAATGATTTCTGCTATGCTGCTGTCATTGCTGCTGTTGTTGGTTATTGCTGCTGCTGCTGCAGAGCAAGTACGGGACTTGCTACTGCCAATACATACACAACACGCTGCTGTGAGCAAGACATGCTGATGTTGTACAATACAGCATACATGAATTACCCATAACAGATCTATACAGGTGGAGCTGGGGAAGGTGGAGGGTTCTGAAAGCACGCTGCAACTACTACAGCAAATGCTGACCAAGTATTTGAAGATTGACCAGCGAGCTTGTTGGCTATTGATATAGCAAGAACCAATCGGCTGTGCACTATAGAGAATGATGTGATTGCAAGCAGATTGAGTTAAGGACCAATCAGCCTGCGCCATCTAGAGTTTCATGACAGAACTTTGTATTTATCAATGCACATACACAGAACAAATATGGCAAAAAGAAGACCAATAATTGTTCTTGCTTGACACTCAAGTACAAACGACATTTGTTCTTGTGCATCAATGCAATAATAATTTTTTCATGCTGCAGTCCCAGTGTAGAACTATGGACTTTCCATCAGTTCATTAACATCTATCTACAGCACAACTCTGCTGCATCATAGTAAACTAGTATCATAGTTTGAGTCTTATAACTCATTGATAAAATTCATTCAGTCAGCTTTGTAGATTCATTCCATGTTTTCCTAAACATTCTACTGCATCTAATGATAACATTATTTACTTGAATGTTGTTAATCCACCACCTCCGAAGGTACAATGAAGTTAAAACACCTAAAACCTGAAAGTTTAGCAATGATAAACTCATGGCTCTTACTTTCCTCAAGTTCTTAGCATGTTTCAGAGTGTAGACAGTGTAGAGAGAGCGCAGAGCCCTGCGGTTGTGCCCTGAGGAACCGTCTGCATCTCGGCTTTGTTATTTTTATGTTCTGTACGAGAGGAAGTGGGCAGAACGAACAAACTGAAAAGCTTCTTCCAGTCACTGTACTTCACTCTGAGCACCGGATGACTCAGACGAGGAGAGAGACAAACAAAAGAGAGCTGTTAATCTGGTTTCTCTCTCTGCCTCTATCTGTTTTCTGTTCTTTCAGCGCCTGTCATTCAGTGTGTCGGATTCAAGGTCATTTCTTTCAGCTTCTGATGGGTCGCTAAATGACCTTCGCTTTTAACAGAATTGACTCACTTGTAAGGTTTTCTTATCAGTGCCATACTCTCGAATCTGACATTCTTGCGCTTGGCTTCAGTTTAACCAACAGAGATGGTAATGTCATGACATCGTATCACTACATATATGTCACTTTATGATCACGATCTAAGAAGTACAAGTTCTTTAGATCATTCTGCATTTCTCAGAACATAGATGTTTCTTAGGTACTTTTGTGAGTCACATGTATCAGAATTCACACAATCTTTGAGTCATTAACAGGCACGTGACCTCAGTGTTTTGTGCATACACTATACTTTTCAAATGAGAATACATCTACATTATATCAAGTATGATGTTATGTTTTAGCACTTTCTGAGAGCAAACTAACTTTGTTAGAATGTCGGCAACATCACACCTATAAGTTTAGCTGAAGGTTTGAAGGTGATGTGGACCTTATGTCTTTGAAAGATGTTTAAATCTTTTGAATGTTTTATTTGTTGCTAGGGTACTTCACTACGATATGGTTGCACAGTTGTTCCAGGTGGTTGATATATATATATATATATAGCTGTTAGGTTGTTTCTAAGATGTTCTGAGTGGTTGTCAAGGATTTTTTGGTTAGCCACTGAAGGAAAACTGTCAGTCCGTCCAATTAGATAAGATAGAGCACACTAAAGGCTTGTTTACACCAAGGATGAGGACTATAATGATAACTGTAACTCTAAAGTTTTAAAGCGTCATGAAACAGAAGCTGCGCTAGTCTTTTCTTCCCTATTGTACCATATATCCAAGTTAAAACACTTGATTTTGTCAATGGGGAATTGATTGGATGGTTGTGGTTTGCTATTGGTGGATCTCATGTGACTGACAGGTTGCCCCGCCCTCATCATCAGAGTCGCTGCAATTCTACACCACAGCTATAACAATTACGCACAGACCAACGATATTGTTGGAATCACTTCCTGAACAATTTTTTCCAGCTGATAAAAACAATGACAGCCATCAGAATCCACCAACTTTAAAAAGTGTGAGCATTTACAGCGACAGACGACAAAACTTACAATTCACAAGTTCGCCTGCCCATTCAGTCTGAATGGTTAATGGTAAAACAAACTTGGCTTGCTGTCCTCGAAGGAGGCTCGAACCCGAGGCTCGGCTTGAGCTCCGAGTTTAACCCCCCCCCCATAACAGTACTGCGTAGAGGGAGAATAAGAGAAATAGAGGAGGAGATGGGGAGGAGGAGGGATGCTGGAAGAATTGCACTGGGATGACGCAGTGACTGCTGCTTATATACGCTCGTAATGATGATTGACAGGACTGAATGTTTAGGCTCCTCCCGAACCTACGTTTGGAACTACATTAAAAATGTCAAATAGCAAAACCCGCAGGTGAAGTTACAGCGGGATGCTTGCCTCCTCTGATCCCATTGACTTTTAACAGACCCCCTAAAGCGTGCGCTGGGTTTAGTGGGGCTAAATGAGAATGAGTGGGGTGACATGATTGGTTCATGCAATAAATCCCGCCTCTTGTTTTCGTGCACGTTCTCAAATCGGCCTGAATGAAGACAATGATGGCGTTAATGAGAAGACTAATTAAAAAGTAAGTAAACAACTCAACCACTTATAGATATCACCGCTTTATGTCCCATCAAAATCAAACTTGAAATGGCCTGAAAACATGATGACTGTGGGTTTTTTAGTGAACAATCAGCTTGGAGAAATTAAAGATTCACCTTCGTGTCTGTGACCAGTGTGTACAAGCTTGATGACTGCTGAAAATAAGTTGACTATTAAAAAGAAAAGTTATTTTGTTATTTTAGAATAAATGGAAAAAAGAGAAAAAAATGCATTGGTTTTAATGAATAGAATATTACATAGTTAGTGTAAAAAACAAAGTAGAATTGTATTTGGTCTTTCTTTTTCATGTGTTATGTTTATTTAACCAGGAAAATTAAGTGTAACAGGGACATAAATTTACACTAACGCTAATATAGTTGGTATAAGTTATCTTGGTAACACAATAAGGTTTCATTTGTTAATATTAGTAACTACATTAGTTAACATAAACTAACTAAACAAGCCTCAAAATTAATTATTAATCATAGTTTATATTAATTTCAACATTTATTAATGCATTATTCAAATCAAAAGTATCTGTTAATTTTATTTAATGAACCTGGGATAACATGAACTAACAATGAACTGCTGTATTTTTATTAACTAACATTAACAAAGATTCATAAATACTGTAACAAATGTATTGCCCATCGTTAGTTAATATTAGTTAATGCATTAACATTAATGGAACCTTATTGTAAAGTCTTACTGCTATCTCTATAGTTATCTTTCTTGGTGTGAACAGCTTATAAACAAGTTATCTTACGCTAACATAGTTTTTTTTTTAAAGACAACAGACTGAGGTGTGTTTAAGGATGTAGCTTGAAAGCTCTAGCAGAAGTCAGAAAGAGGCTATGGATTTTGAAAAAACTAAGCCACGTTTATACAATAACAGTATGTTGGTATTGTCAAGACAGCATAATGATTTGGATGTGGCACTGTTTCAGAAGGTAATCTCACATGATCTTACTGTCCACTTGCTGTCCAGAATCCATCAAGCTTAGCCCACATCTCAGCATGTAACCTAGCAACATGAGCGGATAAATGAAGCCTGCCTCAGTTGTTGCCGTGCCACAGATACAGTAAATACTGCGTGTGTGGGTGATTAGTAAGCTTTAGGAGGAAAGGGTCTTCTGAAACGCTCTTCCATGCCAGCACACTCTGCCAGCTGAATCACCCTGATGCAGATCATTACAGCAGTAACTACCATCGCTGGAACAAGTTCCCATCTCACAAGACATCTGTTGTTGTTGTTTAAGTGAAATAATCTCTATTAGGGGAATTTTGACACTTTTTTGCTTTTACATGCAGAGCAAATCATGGATGGAAGTAGAGCCAATGCAGGTAAAGCAGGACGCTTGAGCTCTGTCATTTGTATATTCTTCTATGACTAAAATGAGTGTAAAATTCAAATTAATCTAGCACAGATGGTATTGATGTAGCCACTGGCATCATACAAATGATCAGAAAGTGTCTCACTTTACCCCAATATCAGTTACACCTGTGACCTGAGGTTCCCACCCATCCTCGTCTGAAAGAATAAAAGGCTACATCACAAGATGCACTTTATTTCATGTAAATGGGAGAAAATATCTGTGTATTGGTGCATATGACATCTTATCTTTACCTCTTTAAGCTCAGAAAATGAGCATTTAGAGTGACCATAAAAGTTTATCAACAGTAACAATTCGTTGTAATCTGAAGGAAACGTGATTAGCCAATTAAAGTGCGTCTCATTTTCTAATCATTTTTTACACAACTAAACACATGAAATCTGTTAGCTAATTATTGCAAGCAATACTGAAGAAAGAATAAGAATAAAGAATAAAGTCCATGTTCAGTGTATAATTGTTGAGAGCCTGGCCAGGACAGATATTAATCAATTAAAAACTATACAAAAAAAAAAAAAGAAGACCTGATATTTAGAAAGGGCTCATGATGTACAACTGCATCTGATTGAATTATGCAAGATGCAGGGAAAAGTCAAACACCACAAACCGTTGTTTCATTTCCAAGTGAATTTGCAGATAAAATGAGTCAAAGCAAATTTATCCAGGAATAAAACATCAACCATACATGCTGGTGAATTATCAGTGTATAAGACCATAGCTTTGGCAAAAGATTAGCCATGAATTATGTGTGTTGGGTGCTTTGGGGTAAGATGTGCCAGTGGTACGCCTTGTATTGATAATGAATGTGGTTCCACTACATTCAGGGTACGTTTACACGACAATTATGTACTAAAAACAGAAAAGTTATCAACATTATCAAAACTATCCCAGTTCACATGGATCCACGCAAACGACTAAAAACGCTGTACTACGCATGCCAGGTCAGTAGATGGCGATGTCACTTTGTAAAGAAACACTACGCGCCCGCGCATACGCATTCTTTTACAGAGCACTCGCCTTGCCCATGGCAATCCACCTTATTTTTACAGTTTACTGCATTTTGATAGTCTTCTCATTATTTCCCATCCACCTGTTTCCGCGGGGCGCTACTGTAAAGAAGAACGTGGGTACAACTTCCGGTGAGGCGGCGGAAGTAGCATACCAATGGTATTTTGTTTGCTAATTAGCGAAGAGGCTAAGTGTTTTTCGGATCATTGTTTACTTTGTAAAGTTGCAAACCTTTATGAGAGATGTCGTTATGGCACTCAGGGACAACATTTCAGTTTAGTACATTTATTATTTAATAATATCACAATACAATAAACAGTTTTTTTACTTTACTGACCTTCCACAAAAGTGCTGCTGCATGACTACAAGAGCATCCTGGCCCTGCAACACACGAACAACCCGCTGTCTGTTCTTCACCTGTCACTGATGCTAGCACCAAAGTCTTATGATGTGATGTTTTACTCCTACTGGTGTCATGAGTGCCAGAGCCAGTCGCGTTTCCACTGTCATATATGCGATGCTAAAGGCTACTTACGTTTATGGAAAATACCAGAGACTACTTGAGGAACGTAGACAATTCTTATATGATTATAATCGTGTATTTATTTGGTTTAATGTTTTATCTGTCTCTTCCCTGTGCCTTTGTTGATACCGGACAAATGCATACACATATCTTTCACAAATTCACACACTCCGGTTAACTCGTATAACTCATAACTCCTGTTTTCCTCTCATGAGCTCCCTCTGTTGCTCTGGCTGAAAGGATTACAGTATAGTGAGACGGGAGAGATCGCACAAACGTCCTCGGATTGCAATCATCGCATAATTTAGAGGAAAATTAATAGAAATGCTCAGAAAAGTGACGTAAACATAGGGTATGTTATCAATATATTTCTAAATGTGTAAGCCTTTGGACTTAAAAGCCTTAATGGAGTTGTTTTGTGCATTCTTGTGATCGTAAATAAATGGAAGCAGGTGCAACTGAATAGGTATGTGTTTTCTTTTTATGTCAGTATAAATATCAGTTAGATTTAGCATGATTGATGTGCACTCCTGACATAAATTAATAAATTACTGTTACTGTAACATTTTTTATTGTAAAACATTGTTCAAATATTGATGCTGGAATCTTAAATCTTTAAGTAAAAGCCAAACGTTCGCAAGTTTGGATCGCTAAATCTTGAATGACTGTCAACTGTTGAATGAACGAGTGTCACGTCCAGCTTGTTTACTTCTAACTGGAAGACACTCCCACTTTTGACGCAAGGCCTCATGGGGCGTAGGAAACTTGTGGAGTCTCACACATTCACACAAAACACCTTATTTCTGCGTTGAAAAATAAGCTGGATAGACTAAACACGTAATACATTTTCACAGATTCGTGTTTTTGTAGTTTACACGGAGATGATAAAAGTATCGTTTTCAAAAACTTCCACTTTGAAACCCGTTTCCAGGCCACCAAAACACTGTTATCATGTAAATGAACGGCCAAAACGTATAAAAAGAAAACAATGTCGTGTAAACAGCCCCTCAGATATTCTGCAAGGTAAACCTTTTCCTAACACAAGGTGAGCCTAAACTTTTCTTTTTTAAAGCTCCTGCATAGCAGTATGTTATAGATGCTCATTATTTTACATGACACGGCAGACACCCTGACATCTAATTAGGTGTATTAGTTTAATCTCATTTATCCAAATTGAGTATAAAGTGGCACAGCTTGAGTCTACACCTGAGAGGTTCCTGACAGATCTTCAGTCCAATGTGTGTAAGAATGGAGGGGCTTTTTACCGATAGCATGAACTCTGTGGACCAAGCGTGGTCTTGGAGGTCGGCTATAATTTATGATCCCAATGATTGGGTTTGGAACTGGAGCTGTTAGAATGACTCCATAATAGCTCCATACTGAAACATTCATAGGAGATTTTGGCCTCTCCAGGATTTGAGCATCATCAAGAATTTGGGACTTTGGTCAAGCCTGCAGGCTTGAAGCACTGAGGGAAATTAATCTGCCGTGAGAGTTACTATTCTTGTTACTAATATAAAGCATTGACTACTCTTTAACATATTTTGATATACTCATTGAGTGGACGACAGAGAGCTGAAGTTATTGCCATGGCATCCAGATACACTGGAATCTCTGCAATGTCATCTGATTACAACAAACTACCAGCTACGTTTAGTGTCAGTGAGCCTAACAGCTGAAACCTGGACGCATTGACACGCTTTACTGAAGTGTGAACTTTAAATCCTTTCAAATCCAACAGACCCGTCCTCACAGTTATATGATAAAGAGCAGTGTAAACGTCCAGCTGAACCTGTCCCACAGAAGAAAGAAAATCTATCAATCAAAGCAACATAAGGGTGAGTAAACAATATAAAGTTTTCATTTCTGTGTGAACTATTTCTAAAGAAAGAAGCACAGTGTTAAATATGGGTCGGATGTTAGAGATTTCTGGGTATGAAAGTAGAGTACAGAACTGGCATAATGCAGTCAGGAGGGAGGATTATTAAACCAGTACAAAATGATGTCACTTCCTTTCTAGAGGGCGGAGCTAAACCGAAAAACCAACAAGATCAATCTGTCTTTAGCAGAAGAATAGAATTAAGAATAAGAATTTAATCTCTCTGAAAATAAAACCTGTTTTTTTTGCAGGGCTGTGACATTAACCCAACACTTGCGCTATTATCTCCTCTAATTTATGTCTACACAAAAACTGCTTGTGTGAACAAAGACCAAACTGTTTATTAACTGGTGGCGACAGCAGCTTCATGTGAGCAGGTCCAAGCAGGTCTGTTCCTGAGAGAAGCAGCAGTGTCGCACATTTGCAGATTTGTCCAGATGTCAAAGAGAAACGCTATCTTCACACAGAAACGCAAGAGAGATGAGGGTGAGAAAGAGGAGTGATGAGAGAGACACAATGAGTGTGATATACCCACACGCGTCCACAATAAAGCCATGACCAGCTGGATTTACATGTTCCACTAAATACCTCATTTGTTTCACAGAGACAGCAATGAGATTGAATGGAAAGCAAATGGAGACTTCTGCTTCTCAAATGTTTCTCTTGAGAAAAAGACCGCATTAATCTCACATTTTCAGAAGAGATCTCAAACGACATGAATGTAGATCTTGATTCATGGACATTTATTCTAGGTCTGCCCATCTGCAGTATTTTGAATAAATATGATGAGACTTTTTGGAATTATAACGTTTGCTGCAAGAAAGAAATATTCTGATTTAATGGACAGATGAGAAAACTCCTTCAATAAAAAAAAAAAAAACCTTGTCAAAATTCCATTGGGACTAATTCTTCTACGGATGTATTACATTATATATGGATTTACTTTACAATTTTCACTCAAAAATTAAAAAATTAATTATGAAGAACATTTAATTATACTTGAAACTTTGAAGTAAAAAGGTACTCCATCAATCTTGTTTTTTAAAAAATGTACAACTTCTATATCTATATCTATCTTTTTGTCACATGTAGTTCATGTTTAGTTATTTTATCATGTCTTGTCTAGTTTATAAGCCTCGTTCAGACTGTTAGTCCAAATCTGATTTTTGTGCATATCTGACGGCAAAAAAAATCACTTGAAATTTTTAAAACATTTCGAGCTACATTCATATGTGGTTTGAAGTCCTATTCGAATCTCATTTCTGGAAATCCATTTTAGTCTGACTGCTCTGATCGGATTTCACGTGTTTATCTGACATTCTCACGCCACATAAAACGTGAACGTCAGACGTTGCCGAAAGTCACTGTAGAAACAAGATTGTGTTGTTGCAAAGTGCCGGACAAGCAAAAAATATAATGGAAACATGTTTTGAAATGGTGGAGACGATGTTTCATAAGAAGCAGCAGTCCAGTGCGGCGGCTACACATTGTCATGTAATAAATAAGACAACATCTGTATTGCAAACCCCTCAATGTTGCGGTTATTTTTGGCGTATACCTACCAATGCAACATCATTGCCATAGAAACCAATGCAGGTATTCCAGAAAACAAAAGAGCCACCGGACACACAAATTAGATCAGAACAGTTGTGCTTGTGATACACAGTGTGGACAGTCAATCATTTTAGATCAGATTCCAGTCGGATACACAAATAATGACAGTGTGAATGATCATTGCCATAGTTTCATTGTCTTGTTCTGTTTAGTTTCTAGTCATGGGCTGTGTCCGAAATCGCCCCCTATACCCTTTAAATAGGGCACTATTTGATGGGACAGCCATTTGTAGTGGTGTCCGAAACCATAGTGAACGTTACTCATAGTGCACTCATTCAATCCCACAATGCACCGCAATAACGAGTGTACACTCATCGGCTAGAGAATACCCATAATCCACTGTGAGACTTGCGCTGCGCACCAAATGAATTCCCACGTCTGACCAGAATATGACGCCCACAGCTGAATCATCCATCCATCCACTTCCCAATGTGGCTACAGCATAATATCATACAGGTATTAATTCATTTTTACTTAAGTATTTAATTGTTTAATTAAGGTTTATACATGTTAGTTTCCATGACAGAGTTCAAGATAAATCTTTTCATTACTACTGGAGCTGTGAGTTTGTTAAGTTTCAAATGATTATTAAACAGCAAGCACAAACTATGCAAACGCGGTAGCCCTTCCGACGCGCGCAGTGTCCGAATTCACACACTTGTTTTCATTCACTGCTTCAAGTGAACTATATTAGTGGACTAATGTAGGGAATAGTGAATAAGGGAATAGGGGTCGATTTCGAACACAGCAATGGAGTTCATTGTCACTGTCGTTTGCCTGAGATCTCAATCATTTGTTGGTTGAAGTGATTAGTTCATGGTTTTGGATTATTTCACACCTGTTCCCTCTTCCGTTGATTATCATTCCTTGTGTATTTAAGTTTTTCTCTGTTTATTGTCTTGTGTTAAAGTTATAAGTTATGGTAGTTATTCCTGATCCTTCATTTTGCGTCAAGCATGATCTGTTGGATTATCTATACAGCTTTTTATTTTATCATTCTTTTGTGTGTATGCGTTCTGTGGAGAACTATGCATTTTAGTCTTGTCTGAGCTTTTCCTTTCTTTGTGCTGTTGAATCTGATTTAAAACATTCAGTAAAAAAGAAGAGATCTCAACAGTGTCTCAAACTGTGCTCAGAATCTCAATATGAACTCAAAAATTTCTCATCAAATTATCTGAGCTGCTCCACATTCATTTATATCTCTAGACTCTAAGATAGTGTATGATGATATTTGGATATTTGGGAGAAATTCAAGGAGAAACATCTGAGACAAGATCTGATCTCCAGTGCCAGTAACAGACATCTCAGAGGAATAAAAGGAGTGGAGATTATTCGTGAGAAGCGAATAGCATGTGTGTCTCAGCTTGTGCTACGAATATAAGCGACAGTCCATGTTCAGGTGTCTGTATATGGTAGAATATATTACCTGACTCTTACATAAGCTCTCTCTCATCAGTACAAGATGTTCAAATCAGCACAGAATCTAACTCTTTCAAAACATCATTATCAATAAGGTTTAGCAGACGCTTGAATTCAAAGTCACTTACAGTACAGTTGCCATACGAACAATCCTCCTGGAGTAAGTGGAGGTGCAATGCTCTGCTCAAGGACCTGTTGTATAGAAGTATAGAAAAAATAGAGAATTTGTCTCTGCTCTTTCTGTTCAACTTTGTCATGTTGTGACATTTCCCCCTTTGGAAACAATATTTTGATCTGACAATTTCCTGACAATATGCTGTATTATTACACGTCTCTCTGAAATACCTGATTGTGGCTGGTCAAAAGATGCATTCTGCAGTCAAATACGAATAATGCTAAACTGCGTCAGCTCAAAATGAACACCCTGGTGAAGATATTTTGATGATTTGTTACGTTTTTACAATAATATTCACAATGAGATGTGTAAACATTTGATTTCATGTTGACTTTAATATTCATAGACCCGGTTCCACAGACAGGGCTTAGACTAAGCCAGGATTAGGCCTTAGTTCAATTAGGGTATTTAAGTAGCTTTTATAAACGTACCCTAGAAAAAAACATTACTGGTGTACATCTTGAGAAAAAAACAATGGCACTGACATATTTTAAGATTTGTCAGTGCAAGTTCTTTTAGTTGAAACAGCTCAAACATGCATTTTAGTCTGGGAATAGCTAAAGCCTGATATGTGAAACATGGGGATTATGTTTAGGCTCAATGACTAAAGATTAGTTGAATTTGTTACATATGAGCAATGTTGGGAGTAATGCACTACAAATAGCACAAGTTACTTTTTTTGAGTAACGAGTAAAATAACGTATTACTTTTGATTTTTTAAACGCTTTTACTTTTACAATCTGTAAATTATCTGAGTTACTTTTTCAAATCTGTCCTCATGCTGAGAGGAATCGTGAGTAAGTGCAGAGGCGTTGTGTGTGAACATGATAGGAATGGTAAATCTAGACTAAATGTGAGCAGGCATTTACTCATCTCACATGCACAAAAACACATTCAATATTCATCAAAATGAATAAAAACTGTGAAATGCAAACTCAAATTATTATGCAAACCTGCAAAAATTAAATGTTAAATAATACAAATATACTTTAGGTATTTAATATGTGCTTACGTGTGATTCAAAGAACGAACGTACGCACAAAAAAATGTGTACACCTCTTTTCCAGATGTGAAATTTATGAATCGCAAATGATCTTGAAATTGTGCACAGCTGAATGGTTTCAGATCTCCACCTTGTAAACGCTGCCTAATTAATGTCATTAACATAGAAAAGAGGACCAGTCAATGTCCAAATGCTTTACTTGAGAATAGCGAGAGGCAAGAATTGCTTAGATTTTCAAATACCTGAAGTGCTCTGACTCTCTGCCACAAGGAAACGTGTGTATGTCTGCTTAGACCCTGACGTGGCGCTAAGCACTTTTCCACGTCAAAGACTGTTTTTATAAATATGAATGTTGGCGTGGATTTTAGCATACGAACACTCTAAGATTCAATCTGTGCATATGCACGTTTTATAAAGGAGGCCCCACATTTCTGTTTCTATTTTTTTATTTTGTTTTTTGATGAAGTAAGAGTGTTGAACTTTCTTCTTCTTCTGTGGTTCAGAATAGCTGCTGAAAGGTTTGTTTGAGCTGCGCCCTCTACTGTTCAGGCGTGAATTTGCCTTTCCTCCAGCCTGAGGCTTATTAATTTCACTTTTGGTGTGAAAGGGCCTTTACATTTGGGGAAAAAAAACCCTTTTTCCATTATGGAGCAGGGAAAGAACTGAACTTTGCAGGAACAGGAATGAGCATCTCAGTATATGTATTACAAATGTCAAAATACTCATTCTCAAATCTGAAAACAGATTCATGCTTTGTTCGGTATGTACTTAAAAGGGGACATATGAAAATCTGACTTTTTCCGTGTTTAAGTGCTATAATCGGGTCCCCGGTGCATCTACCAACTCAGGAAACATGAAAAAGGACAACCCATGTACAGTGGGCGTCCATACGGGTTTTGCACAAAAGATTAACATGACGGCACATGCTAGTCGATGAGTTGAATCAACTCCACAGCAACTACATAAATTTATCCACTAACCATTCAGAAACGTCCTAAAAGTTGTAACTTCTTCCTGAGTCTCTCCATCAGTGTCGACTCCGGTTTGAACAATGTAAGGCTGAACACCGTTACTGACAATCCTCATTTTGGCTGCGTGAGATTCTCCAGCTTTGTTGTTGTTGAGCAACCGAAGCACGAGCTGTTAAAGCTCCGCCCTCTTCTGGAAAGGGGGCGGGGAGCAGCAGCTCATTTGCATTTAAAGGGACACACACAAAAACGGCGTGTTTTTGCTCACACCCAAATAGGGGCAAATTTGACAAGCTATAATAAATGATCTGTGGGGTATTTTGAGCTGAAACTTCACAGAAACGTTCTGGGGACACCAGAGATTTATATTACATCTTGTGAAAGGGGTATTATAGTTCCCCTTTAAAACTTAATTCGCCTTGTGCAGTTATTGGCTGTGGTTATGTTATTATGTTGTGTTGCATAGGCTAATATTGCTTTTATTTGTACAGTAACTGTAAATGACTTAACTGTGCTTTTGTTAACAGCATGTATTTCAAAGCAGTTAATGACTTGAACATTGGCTAAAAATTAACATAAAAAACTATGCAAACTGACAAGCACTTTAGCACTTTAACTACTATTATTTCTCAAATTCTCCAAAAGTGTGAAGTGGATGTTTTTTAGTGAGACATGCGAAAATAAAAAGACACGCTTCACTTATGTGACTTATGCAGTGAATTATTGCCTGCAGTGAATGGAGTTAAAAATGTGAAGTAGTAATTCCAAACACTTACTCTCACTCTGAGAAAAATGATGCATGGTACACGACCGTGAGTCTACAATATAGTTATTAGAGAATTATATAATAAAAACAAATACTAATACGCTGCAGGGAGGGTCAGTTTAGGTCAATGTACTGGCTGTGCCCTCAACATTGCCTGCAATGCCTAATGCTTCAAAAAACAAGGTTGTAAAGAGAATCCTTGGCAACTCTTCACATGCAGAGCACAAACGCAAATACATACAGGGTATATACGTTTGAAATCAGCGGATACCGAACTGAATTGGGACTCTGAAATACTGGTACTGTAGAAAGACTGGTATCGTTACGATGTTCAAAATTTCAGTGTTGACTTTTTAGTCTTTACTTCAGCGTTGTCCTGCCACATACAAGCTGTCATTAGTTACTTCTGTCTTACTGTTGTGAGACACAGAGAGCACTGTGACTATGACATGCGTTTGAACCACATTATTTGCGGGGGCCGTTAATGAATTCTCATTCTGTGGTGTAACCAGTGGAAACGGGGGGAAGGGAAGGCTGATCTTTTTGACGAGGGCGACACAAAAACATCTTCAAAGGGCCTGAATTTTGATCAGAGATTCATGAGTTTTGGAGAGGTATCCAAGGCAACAATTTCAAGAAGGGTGATATGAAGCTGTTGAGATGAAATTAAAAACAAATTTGTTCCATTGATGATGATGGTGACATAGTGTGCGGCTGCTCATCAAGAGCAACAGCGATCACATCAGTCAAGGAGGGCGGAGATCAGTGTGGGATTTCCATATCAGCGGCTTGAGTATCACTGATCGCTCTGATATTGTGTTTTAACAGTCAAGGATGAATCATCTTACGTGGGTGAATCACTTAAACACAGTTTATAAAGCGCCAGGCAGTAAAGGTGAAATACACAGGAACTGGTCTCTTCAGCCGGCTTTATTCTTGATCTCTGAGCATTACTGGTTTCTATACGCAATGGATTAAAACATGGTACAGGGTGTTCGTGTTCCTGTGTATTACACTATTGCTGATTGCTGAAAGCATATTTAAATTAATTGAATGCACAAAGCGTAGGATGTGAATGATAACCATTCAAATTCTACAAGATCTGAGGAACCTTTTGCAAATGCCTGTGTGCCACATTAAAAGTTTTGGTTCATGCATTTAAAAACTGCTGTTAAATTGGGACACATAAATCTTTATCTTACATTTACATTTGTTAATTTAGCAGATGCTTTCATCCACAGCAACTAACAAATGAGGAACATCACAAGCAGTTTATCATCCAAGAACAACAAGGCGAACAATGCTGCAATGACAAGCTTCAGGAGTTCAAGACCCAGACCCTCCAAAACCCCAAAGCAGAGCCAGACACACACATACACATCTCTGAAACGGCAAGGCTTGTGTGTTACTCTGGGTCAGCAGTGGTGAGAATCTACCAACAGTGGGCCACGAAGGCTATCCCATCTGGTCCGAGCCAACAGAAGATCTACTGCGGCACAAGTCACACAGCATTTTAATGATGGTAATGGGAGGAATGCGTCACAACACACAGTGCATCACACTCTGCAGCATATGGGGCCTCAGATCAATCAGAGTGTCTATGATGACCCCTGTCCACCGTCGAAAGTGACTACAATGAACATGTGAGCATCAGAACTGGACCTTGCAGTGGAAGCAGATCACTTGGCCCAATGAGTCCAGTTTTCTTTTAAATCATGTAGATGGCCGTGTATGTGTGTGTGCCGTTTACCTGGGGAAGTGATGGCACCTGGATTACTGTGGGACGACGACAAGCCTGTGGATGCAGTGTGATGCTCTGGGCAATGTTCTGCTGGGAAAACCTAGGTCCGGCCATTTATGTGGATGTAAATTTGACACGTGAGGAACATGATGAAGAGTTCGAGGTGTTGCCCTGGCCTCCAAATTCCCCAAATCTCAATCCAAATTAGCATCTGTGGGATGTGCTGGACCAACAAGTTCGATCCACACACTGGCTCCACCTCACAACCTACAGGACTTGATGAATTTGCTGCTAACATCTTGGTGCCAGAGACCTCAGAACACCTTCAGGGCTCTTGTAGAGTCCAGGCCTCGGTGGGTCGGTGCTGTTTTAGTAGCACACGAAGGACCAGAAGCATATTAGGCAGGTGGTCATAATGTTTTGGCTCATCAGTGTATATACCAACCATAGGCTGAACCATAAAGAGATATGTGTGGACGTTCTGTAGATGGGAGATGTGCTTGTTCACATTGCACTTTAAGATTTAAGATGAGCTGCAATTTATAAAGAAGGATGCATTTAAGAATTTTTTTTGTGTTTATAAATGCATTATAAATTGTTTGTAGGAACATTTCAAAAATTGTAGTATGTTCACATTTAGGATCATTCTATGCATGTCTTTATAAATGAGGCCCCAGGTTCTGAACAGGCCTTGAAAGCTTATTGGTCTCAAACTAGGGAACCAGCTCAACGTCAGGCCGCAGCTGACCCAAGTCAGGCCCAAGTCAGTGGAAACACAACTGCTGGATTCAGCAGGAGATGGCAGCAAGGGATACATACAATACATTCTATCACTATTTCCCAAAATCTTCACCATTTCATATCACCATTTCTGGCATATTTACATATATTACTGTGTAACAACTGGCAGTAAATGTACACAAAATGGTGTTAAATGTACCACTTAGAATTCGTTTCCACTGTGACCAACAGGAGTCAGTCAGGGCTAAACCTCTTGCACGATCTCCTTCAGCCGTAACCCTCTTGCTGTGAACATGTGTTCATCCAGCAGCTCTGGGATTTCAGCTCAACCTCATCACTGATGACCCAGAAGCACTTCAAAGCTTACAAGTGTATTAAATTATTTTTAAACACGGGTGATTCTTCCAGTACTTCCAGCCACTTTTGACTACTTGAAATGCTGACAAAACTTTCTTCAGACTGTTTCATCTGTTAAAATATTTATCTTATGTCCTGGATTAGAGATCTGATCATGGCCTCAATCATGATGCTATAAAGTGTGATGAGTTTTGATATTCCATGTGGTGACATTTCTCAGCATCTGGAGAATAAGCTGGATAATTCTCTGATTTGCTAGCACAAGTTAACTAACAGCCAGCTAAATTTGAAACATCTGACACCTAATAAAACAGCTCTCAGATCATTATTGACATTTGAAAATTAATGACATTTCTGGTCTTCAAAAGGTAACTTCCATGATAACCAAATATAAAATAAAGTGTGCTTATATGTATTGATTGTGCAGTTGTAGTGAACTTCCACAGGGGTCATGACATGGATTTTTTTATTATTATTTTAATATGTTCCTTGAGGTTCACTTGTAATATTAATAAAGTTTTTGCACAAAAAACACACAACAAACAAATATATGTGCAAAACTTTTTTTTACCCCTTTTTAAGGGGCGGCTCCTTTAAGGCTTGTCAGTAAACGGCCACTGTTATGATTGGCTAATGTCATTGCATAGGAAACAGTATCAACACCCACTCACTGTTGCATACAACAGTGAGTGGAATATGGATGTTTTGAAAACATCCATATGAAACTGTCATTTACAGAATTCAGTGATGCAGCTGCTGTCAGATTCAATACAGTCGGCTGCTTCATCTTTCAAAAAAAGCTTCTTTGCAAACTCTCCATTACACTGTGTTACGACACCAGAGCCCACCGCAGATGAAGGACATAAGCTTGCCATGATGCACAAACCAGAGCCTGAAATAAGGACTGAGCCATCCATTGCCCCGAGCCTGAATCCTACTGTTCGTCTGACCAGATGCGTGAGCCGGCTACATTATCTGTCATCGTGGGAGTCCTCATGAAGTTCGAGGGGATGGAAAGGAGCCCCGCCCACACTCCCACCATTGAAAGTAAGCTGCAGCTGGCCTCTACAAACTATTTTTATAATTATTTGGAAGAGGATGTTTCCCTTTGTCTCCTGTCCCTGCCCAGCTCAAAGCCTCCTGTCTCTCCTGAGTTCCCACCAAGCCTTCCTCTACCACCTCCTCTTTCAAACTCAGCCAGTCTGTCAGCCCTGCCTCCGCTCCTCCTCTGACACCACTCCACTGTGTGGATTCGCTTCGTGTCTTCTGTTCTCCAGCATCGCCCAGGCAAGTGGATCCCCCGGCTCTGCCTCCAGCCACTGGTCCCGTCACTCCACCTTGGTCCGTCGACCTGTCGGCTCCACCCTCCCTCAGCTCCACAAGATGCCATCGTCAATGTGTCTCCACCGGGCTCCCTCGTCCCTCCGGCTCTGCCTTGGTCAGACATCATCCTGCCTATGCCATGGACTTCCAAGCCGTCCGCTGCTCTCCCCTTTGGCTCCGTTTGGCTCTATCTCGGTCTTCAGTTCCACCGGCTCCACCTCGGATCTGATAGTCACTGCGGCTTCGCCTCAGCCTCCAGGACCTTCGGTGTTGACCGGTCACATCTGCTCTCCATCTGCACATAGGGCTCCACCTCCATCAGTTTCATCTCCGTCAGTCGTCCCCTGGGTGTTGTCAGCAAAGTCTCCACCATGGCTCATCCCTCTGTCAACCCTGCTGTGGGCTTTCATCCTGGCTGCGCTCTGGGTCCCAACCCAGCTACTCCTGGCTCCTCCCACCTCCCATCATCGCCACCTTGGTCTCTCTCTCTCTGTCACCTCACCTGGTTTCCTGCTTTCCGTCTGCTCCACATCCGTTTCCAGAGACACCACCTTCCCTTCTCATTTAGGCTTTGTTTACGGCGCAGGGACGCGCCTTCTGGGAGAGGGATTGTTTTGGTTTAGTTTTCTGTGTTCTGTTCCTGCTTTGCCCGTGTTCCCTTTGCTAGTTTGTTTCCATGGTTAATCATTGAGTTCGCACATGTTCCTAAGTTAAGTTTTCTAAGTTTCCTAAGCTAATCATCATCCATATAATTTAAGCCCTGAGTTTCCTTAGATCATTTGTTCAGTCTCATTTACGTGTTATAGTGTGGTTAGACTTATTATATCACCTGTGTTTTTTTTCTGAAGTGATTGTTGAGTTTATTAAATACAGTTTCTTTGAATCTCCTTGTGCCATGCACTTTATAATAGCCACACAGATATTATTACAGACTGGAGGCAACAAGTATATGGCAAGTGCTTTTGTACACTTCCAGTCAACCTGATGTTGAGTGCATGTTTCTTGTGCGTCTGTTGTTGAAGCATCGGCCCTGAGGGGCTTCTGAGGGCCTCCGTGTGGTCAGAGCTCCTCGTCGCAGTTTCTCTAACTGCTCTCTATTAATCTTTCTGTTTGTTCTCTCTGCTCTGAATTCAAATGAATGAGCATTACGGGCCTCTCCAGCCGCTGCGCAGAGGGGCTGTTATAGGGGCCTGTGTTAGTTATTCAGTTCATTCTTCACAAGACCCTCAGACTAACGCACAGGGGAATTTCTACAAGGAGCCAGTGACTGAAAAAAAAATGGAGAGAAATAAATATACAATATAAAATTAGTATAAAGATGTGTGTAAATCACTTTTTTTTCTAATGTAGAGTAACACTGTCCAACAGCGACACCAGCAGATGAAGTTTTAGAGAGAGACAGACAATTATTTTTTTCAATGTAATTTGGTCAACCCATTGTGAACTGAGGTATATAATTAGACAAAACAAACAAACAAAAAAACTATTTTTCCATCTATTACACAAGATGTGTTGAAATTGGGTAGTTTCGGAGAAAATGTGTTATTTTTCAGGGGCCTCATTTATAAAATGTTGAGTATTAAACGTCCTATATTTGATCATTTTTCAAATGTGCGTACATGCGATTTAGAGAAATGAACGTACACACAAAAGACGTGCGTACACCTCTCTTCCAGATGTGAAATCTATGATTTGTAAATGATCTTGAAATTGTATGCAGCTGAATGGTTTCAGATCTCTGCCTTGAAAACACCTCCTAATTAATGTCATCAACATAGAAAAGAGCACCAGTCAACATCCAAACCCTTTACTAGAGAATGGTGAGCAGCAAGAATTGCTTAGATTCACGTTTTATAAAGGAGGCCCCTTTTCTCTTTCTTGCTTTTTGTTTCTCGGTTGTAGTATGTATTGATAATTCTAACTCTTTATGTAAGGACTTATATTTTTACATATTTTAGCCAACAATGTTCTCCCTAAAGTTTAATTTAAAAAGCAAAAGATTCGCATATTAAGACAGTGACTTGCCGCCACCTTCTGGCCATTTTAGTTTCATATTTAAAAGTATAATTTCATTTTAACACCATTTCACATTTCTATGTTCAATATTTTATATTTAAAATATTAATCTCACTGGCCGTCTATCCAGGGTTTTTGGAGAATGGATGGATGAATGGATATTATCCTCATGACGGAGATGATAACCTTGTGGGCAGTGCTCTGACACACAGTTCCAGTTCAAGTCCCATCTCGTGGTCCTTTCCAATCCCCCTCTCTCTCTCTCTTAAATTGTGAAGCTTCAAAGAAGTCTGTAAACCAAGTGCCACTTCATATGCAGCTTCTGTGCCACATCTGCATTGCCAAGAAAGATTTTGTCTGCACTGATTTAATTTGGTAAAACCCCTATAATTGTCTTGTTATTCTAATTGAATTTATTGATTGCATTTAAGCAGTGGCAGATGCAGAAAGTGGATGATGGGCGGGCCTCTAAAAGTGTGGGTGGGCCAGAATAATTCGTATCACCCCATGTTTTTCAACTGGCTTTTAATTTGGAAGAAAAAAAAAAAAATTGACGTACTGGTCCCTGCGTGCCACTACTGTATAAATGCCCATGACATAAAGGTGAAGTATGTAAGATAAAGATTAAACAGTCATGAATGCGTCAAAGTGAACGGGGCACTGCACTGCAACGCGCTACAATGAACGCTTCAATACAACATCACTCGTTCAGAAAGACAAATGTTCCAGTTCATGAAAGTGACGTGACATGTAGCCATGTATGGTGTCCCATACTTGGAATTTGTGCATTTATCCCATTCAAGTGCACACACATGCACACACCGTAAACACACACCTGGAGCAGTGGGCAGCCAATTTTTGCTGCAGCGCCCGGGGAGCAGTTGGGGGTTCGGTGCCTTGCTCAAAGGTCTCACCTCAGTCGTGTCATTGAGGGTGGAAGAGAGAGCCCTGCACAGAGACTTGTAACCCAATGGTTACAAAGAAAAGATTTTAGCAATATTTTAATATTTCATACTTTATCATTGTTTACAACCAAACAGCAGAAGCTTCATGAAGCATTGTTTCAGAGGGGGACAGACGCAGACAGCACACGTCTCCAAGATATCTTGAAAGAGAGCTTCATCTGGAAAACATCTCGTGTACAAACATCAGATAGAGAGAGGGAGAGAATGAGAAGACCACTGAATCACTCGCGTCGCTTTCAAATTACTGATTTGATCTGATATTCTGTGTGGGTTCATGTACTCATCTAATCTACATATGCTATAGTGAATAAATGTTTGTGGGAATTCCCCGCATAAGCGAGAAAACTGCAGGAACGAGTAAAACTATTCGCAATACCCGAAATCCCTTGCTGAATTTCAGGCCCTGATTTAACATATTATATAGATATCTGTGAAACAAATTTCCATGACTTTTTCAGGGCTGAAAATGGCCATTTTAAAATTCCATGGATTTTACAGGGTTTTTTTTAGGACTGTAAGAACCTGGTTATTAAAATAAATAAGCTATACAATATTTTCAGCTACAGATTTATTTCAATTTTATTTTACTGTTGAACAACCAACCTAGTCAGATAAATAAAATTAAAGATCAATTTACAGGCCACCTTAGATGAAAGTGTTTCAATTAATTACCTTCTTATGAAGTGATTTATACTTTTTGTTCCTCAATTCTTATATAAATTAATAGCAACACAATTTGTTTTATTTGTTTTCTTATGAATATATATTTATTTTTATTATGAAGAGATGGCTAAGGGTTGTGAATCCATTTATTGTAATATGTGACCTTGGACCACAATTACATTTTTTGAAATTGAGATTTATACCTCATCTGAAAGCTGAATAAATAAGATTCCCATTGATGTATGGTTTGTTAATATTTGGCCGAGATACAACTATTTGAAAATCTGGAATCTGAAGGTGCAAAAAAACAAAATATTGAGAAAACTGCCTTTAAAGTTGTCCAAATGAAGACCTTAGGCAATGCATATCCACTCACAAAAATAAATTTGATATATTTGAAATTTACAAATTATCTTCATGGAACATGATCTTTACTTAATATCCTAATGATATTTGACATAAAAGAAAAATCAATAATTTTGACCCATACAATGTATTGTTGGCTATTGCTACAAATATAGCCGTGTGACTTTTGACTGGTTTTGTGGTCCAGGGTCACATATAAGAAAAAAAAAAAAAGTTACTGCAGATCTCACAAAACAGTGGGAAAAAATTGTTAATCTCAAATAATTGGAATTGAACCTCTTTTTCTGTCCAACTGTGATCCAAAATTTTATTGAAATCTACAAAGGCTTTTGACTTTTTTTTTTCCACAATATAAAAACCATGACAGCAAAATAAAATTAGCAATGAAAAAAAGAAAGCAGTCTGTAGGAAATCATTCTGTATACAGCAACAGTGCTTGAATATGTTTGAACGAAGCCTCCAAACCAAAGTGTCCAGGAGGAGACTCATTTGCGTGAGGAGCGAGCCTCCAGGATCTGCACCACCAGCCGGTTCTTCAGACTGCGCAGTTTGCTGCTGTAATTCTCCTGCAGGACTGCGTCGAGTCGCAGGCGAAGACTGCGCAGACACGGCAGAGAGCTGCAGTCCGGCACATTCAGCAGCGTGTGGAAGAAGTCCTGCCAGAGATCAGCGTGAACGTTCCTGAAAGACAGAGAGAGACAATGAACATTACGGTAGCCTCCAAATGTTTAGAGCTGGCGAGTTCATCACTTGTCAGCACATGATCCAGCATGCATTCATGTTACCTTTTGAACACTCCATTTGTCCTCCAAACGCCACCTTCCTCTTTAACTTGCATGTACGTCCCAAACAGCATACAGTAGACCGTGCCGGCAATGCCGAAATAATCCGTCTGTTAGAAGAGTGAGATGACAGGCATGAGTGCGCACTTGTCAAACAGTACACTAAACCAGCTGGACTGGATAGAGAATCATTATGAACTATAACGATAACTATATTAGTGTCTACACCATTATCTGTCTCTTTACATGCTCAAGCTCATTAAAGCAGGATGGATTTTGATTGGCTGTCAATGTTTTTATCGTCC
Source organism: Mylopharyngodon piceus (assembly GCA_039654765.1). Classification (NCBI taxonomy): domain Eukaryota; kingdom Metazoa; phylum Chordata; class Actinopteri; order Cypriniformes; family Xenocyprididae; genus Mylopharyngodon; species Mylopharyngodon piceus. The sequence goes on from CM077456.1 coordinate 31,800,500, forward strand.
ATCTATTACAGAATTTCACCTCCTGTCTCATTATGCACACGGTGAACATTAACAGATTTCATGATGGTTACCTGGTAGCTCCATGGTTGGCCGCTCAGCATCTCCACACACTGGAAGCCCGAGGTCATGCATTTAGCAGTGAACGCAGTGCCTTCTGGGAAGAGCGTCATATCGATGCTCTGCCCCAGATCAATCAGAGCCAGGCCGTGCTCTAGGTGATCCTGCTCAAAGCAGTCATTCTCCAGGAACCTGGAGAACAGCGACGGGACACGTCATTCAGCCTGCACCGGATGTGACACGCTGCAGTGTGATGCTGCACAATACGTACCTCTCTCCCAACAGGAAGTTGTCGGGCTTGATGTCGGCATGTATGATGTTGGCCTGATGCAGCTGCTCGACCATGTGCAGGATGCAGACGGTGAAGTAGAGCACCAGAGGCTGCGGCATCACTTTCTCACTGCGGCTCTTGTACAGGTTTACAGCGCTCTGGAGGACAAAAGGACAACACCACAGATCAGGGACAGTCGCTTGTTTGCTTGACAGGAAGTGTCAGTGGCTTGTCTTCTGTTTTCAATGCATCCCACTGTTTCACAGACATATGGTGCTACTTGACAAATTACATGAACTTTTTGTTGGTCCAACATCAAGATTTTAGGTTAAAATTATATGTATTTACATAAGGTAAAACATGAAAAAGGAGACGTTGTTTCTAACAGTAACTACTTACAAGTTTTGGCTGCTATATTTTTAGTTTTCATTTTAATTTCAGTAATTTGTCATTATTACCTTTTTTTTTTTTAAATATCTTAAAAAGTTCAGTTTAAGTCTTAGTAATTTGTTGGCACCGATAGCCTCGTGGGCTTCCGGCAATATGGACATATAGCGTTGTTGTGCTTCAGGCGACCTGAGTTCGAGCCCCGGCTCGAGGACCTTTCCCGATCCTGCTCCCCTCTCTCTCTCTCTCTCTCTCCCCCACTTCCCCCTTGGCTACATCAAAACATTACATGAAAACACCATTTTGTGTTTATGAACAAAATCTGTATTCTTTACTGGTCAGTCAAATCAGTAATGAAAACCTGGCCTTCATCTTTGAGGACAGTAGAAGTGCCCATCGTCTGATTGGCTGTGATGTGTCTTCCTCACCAGGAGTGTGCCACAGTTGTGCAGCTCTCCGATCAGGACGCTGCCATTGCTGAAGAGGTGTGCAGAGTAGATGGTGTTGAAGAGGTGCCGCACACTGGGCTGCAGACGGGCGTTCAGCTGGCTGTCGATGTAAAACTCCCATGGGTTCGCTGGCTTCTGCACCTACAAGGCCAGTAGAGGAAGACCACAAGCTATTTGATGCATCTATCACAAGACAAAGCTGCTATTCACTCAGTTTCTTCTCAATGTAGCATATCACACAGCATCACGCAAACCATTCTTTGAACGCATTACTAATATGTGTGCTTTCTTGTCACCTTTAGGAAGAGTTTCTGTGTGGTCATGAGGTTGGTGGCCTGGTAGACTGTGGCAAACGCTCCCTGCCCAAGAACAAAGTCCACTCTCAATGACTCTCCAGCTGAGGGTGACACATGAAGATACATTCACATCTGCTCAACATTGACCTCAACCAGCACAGTAACAGCAGGAAGTGAACCATCATGGGATGACATCTGTACAGCAGGGTTGACTGAAGAGAATGAGGTTCATTCTCGTGTTACACAGCATGTTTGAGCTTCAGCAAGAACCAATGAGGTTCATTCTCGTGTTACACAGTACGTTTGAGCTTCCGCATGAACCAATGAGGTTTATTCTCGTGTCACGCAGCCCTTTAATCGTTTTGCCCAATACTACTGTAGATACGCCTCATGAACAATCATTTCAACTACACAATGATAAAGCTTGTCAAGTAAACAGCACTGAAAGTCGAGGAGCGCTGGCTAGATTAGCGGGACATACCGATCTGAACAGTCATTTTGGGCGTGATGCTGGGCAGGCGACAGCTCCAGACGGTGAGGTTGGGGTGGGAAGAGAGAGGAGGCTGCAGGTTGGAGAGCAGAGACACGATCAGCTCCTCGTCCCATGGGTCTGACACCAGCTGAATACAAACTGCAGAAACAATCACATGATGAGGAAACAATGCATTATAAAGACACGTGTAAGATGAAATCTGAACAGGCACTAATACCTGCTTTGGATGTGTCCATGGGGCTCATGGGAGCACTGGGTTTCCTGGAGCTCTGCGGTGGGCTGGTCATGACATCCAGATCCGGTTCTGTCAGCCGCTGTGGGCTGTCAGTGCAGAACCAGTCTGGGTCTGGACACCTGGACTCCTCCGGAGCGGCTTGTTTTGGACTCATTAAAAGAGATTCATGCAACATCTGAAGTGATTTCCCCCCTGATTTCCTCTGCTGGAACGATTTTTTGGGAAGCAGAACGTCTACTTCCCCCAGCGCAGAGAGCATGTCAAGATCCTGCTCCACCGCTGGCTCTGAGCTCATCGCCCACAGGAAGTCTGTTTTGGGTGCTTTCTCCGGGCTCTGGTAGACGGTCCAGGCGGGCTGTTTGGCTACAGAGACCGGAGCCGGACTCATCATGACATCAAGATCTGGTTCTGCTGCGTGGGTCGAGTGGTCCACCTGGAACCAGTTCAGTCCCAGGGCAGCTTTCGGACTCATGAGGACATCTTCCTCCAGGGGGACATCCTGCTGCTCCAATGGCTTCTTACGTCTGTGAAAGGACCTCTTCGGCAGGAGAACATCATTGACTGCTTGATCCAATGAGACATCTGGGTCTCTGGCTGGAAGCGTGGGCTGTTTCTCTGGGCTCTGATAGATGCTCCAGCTCGGTCTGCTGCTCATTGACTCATCCTGCGTCCTCAGGGCTGTTTGGTCGGGGAAGGACAGTGCGGCCAGTGGATGTCTGCTGCTGCAGCTGCTTTGGGCCAGAGAAAGCCCTTGAGTCTGTTGAGCCAACGACACACCCTCGCCAACGATCGTGCCCTGAGCTCGCATGCTGCACTCCGCCAGCTCTGACGGCTTCTCCTCCACTGGACTTTGCTCTATGATTGGACTGCAGGCAAACGAGACACTGGCCCATCAGCTACAAGACACGTTAGCTTACACAGCAGTTAGAACAGAAACAAAGACACAACTAAAGAGAAAGCCTTGGCGTATAATTCACAGGAAAAAGCTTACTTCTGCGTTGCAAAATAAAGTGCATACTGTATGTACACTATGGACAATATGCAACTCTTTTGCATGCAAGAACCAATCAGATGACCCAATCTACTGAGTTCATGACATTAAAATGCTCTCATCTGAAGAAAAATAGCATGAAAAAAAAATAAAATAAAGTAGACTACTAGGGTACACTTCGAGGTGAAAAGCCATCTCGTGATTTTGCCATGACGGAGTGTGAGGGTGAAGTTAGGATGGAAAATGTCACCACTACATTTACATCACGCCTCCACTGTCATTTTGCTTTTTATAGAAATAAAGAATTTAATTCAGTTGGATAACGGTTGCTTCAATACCATCCAGCTCATTCAACATGAGCTGTAGTGTCGTACGTAGAACAGCAGGAATCAGAATTCACTGATCACATGACAAGAATAAGTGATGAAATGACTGACAAGACCATGGCGGAGGATTCGTTGCGCAACAAAGCCTAAGAGTCTGACAAATGTCTTATCTTGTAGAATCTAAGGTCTGAAGAGACTCATATGAAATCATAAAGGAGAGAAGCCAGTCAGTTGAGTTTGTGGCAAAACCTTTTACACTGCTTGAGTATTGTCTTTGACTGCATATGATAATTCATACTCAAAGTAGAACTGAAATTATATTCATTACAAGATGATTAGTTAAATCAATCTCGTGTCTCGTCACACCCCTATGCACTACTGATCAAAACTTAGGGGTTTTTACTGTTTTTGAAAAGTCTCTTCTGCTCACCAAGGCTGCATTTATTTGATCAAAAATACTTTTAAAAAAATGGTTACACTATTTCGATGGTCCACTTTAGACATTCTACTGACTATAAGTAACTTTGCAACTACATGTCAACTGAGTCTCAGAGTATATTAGTAAACTGTTAGGTTAGGGTTAGGGTTAAGAATAAGTTGACGTCGCTGCAAAATTACTTATAGTCAGCAGAATGTCTGTTGGGGAGCATCAAAATAAAGAGTTAGCAGATATTAAGCAGACAGTCTACTAATACTCTAATGACTGCTAGTTGCAAAGTTACTTAGAGTTATGTCTAAAGTGGACCATCGAAATAGTGTTACCAAAAAAATACTGGCCCCAACAAAAAACTGAGATCAAGTCCATGTGTCTCCATACGTTTAACAGTTCAAGTGAACTCAGATGACAGAAACTGAATGAAACACAGACACACTCTATAACAGCATATTGAGCTGAACTGCTGTTGTGTTCAGCGAGGACGATACCTGAGTTTAGTGGGCTGTCGTACATAAGGGTTTTCCTCTGAACCGGCGATGGTCGTGGCCACTGCGTTTTCCTCTGAGAGATGACAGTCACAAATCAAATCCAGATGAACACAAGAGTATCAGATGAACAGTGTTTTGTGATATCCTGTGGTTGAATACCTTGTCCCTGCTCCATATCCCACGTGTGCGGCGCATGAGGGTGGAGGGGTGTGGACACCAGATGAGCAGACAGGCTGAAGTCACGGGTGTGGTTGGGACACGGGCCTACCGAGACGTTCCGCGCTCCCCACATGGTGCTCTCATCCGTGATGAACTCGGTGCTGACGGGAGTGTCCTGATAACGACAAACACTGTCAAGAAGGCAACATCCTGCGGCCACACAGACTAGAAAATATTAGGATGATTACTGGCCGCTATAGCTAGGTTTCCATCCTAAGTTGTGAATTTAAATGTATGCACAACATTGGAATAAATCACAAAAAGTTGCTGCAATCGGGCTATTTTTTCCTCCATCATAAATGAGTTCGTCTCAGAGCGGCAGACGAAACGCAATAAATGCTGTCATGATCTCTTGCATTCGGATGCTGGTGTTTGGGAACAATCGTGTGAGATGCTTCTGGAGGGAATTAAACCAAATCATTCTGATGACAGACTTGGACTCAGGTGTTTCAGAATGACCAAACCAACATTTGAGATGCTGCGATGGGATTGGTCTGCTGGTTAGTTCAGTTATCCAATCACAGCCTCTGCTGAGGCAACATCACCTGAGGTTTTGAGGGATTTTTACAGTAAGTGTGTTTCCGTCTTTGTTTATGTGCATGTTTTCTTATCGGATAAAAATGTATCCACCTCAACAGAGCACATAACTTTGTGCATTTTTTAGAATAAAGGTGCATTTTGGTGTTTCCATTCAGCATTTTTTTTATGCGATGTCCCAAAATTCACATAAAAATAGGTGGATGGAAACACAGCTTCTGACTCCACACTGCTAACAATACTCACATTGGCTTTTGACACTGGGATTTCTGTAAGTGCTCGGATCACCGCTGGTTTGCTTCTGGCCTGATCAGAACTGAAGGACAGACGGAGAGAACACAGTCAGAGCGCTCTCTCCATGACAGACTGAGAGTCACATTACTGAATGAACGAAGGCCTCGACTCACCCTCCATTCTCCTGCTCATCACTGTCCTGGTAAATCATGAATGGAGTTGTGCTGGGTGCTTTAACACACGAGGGGGCGCTACCTGAACACAACATCAGACAGTCAGAGCACATTCAGTGTTCTTCAATAAAAATAATTACTTTTGACACTTTATTTATCGCTTTTTTTTATTAGACTACTCAATTAATCGTCAAAATAATTGGTCGATTACTTGATTACAGCCCTAGATCTGATTGATTGGCTGTTATGTTGCACTTTACAATCACGATAAAATCCTTATTTTATCTTGGTCAAAGTGGATTTAATTAAAAAAAATCCTATCACTCAATATTTAATTTGGTCACTTCATCCACTTCTTTATGATACAAGTGTTACTGCAACTAATTTCTTCAATTTCTAATGATCTGAAACAGCATCAGATGAATTAGAGATGTGCAGCTACAGGGCTGGAGTGTGTGTGTTTGAATGTTCAGAGCAGGACGTACTAATTCTGCAGCTTTTCTCAAAACTGTCCTCCGGCTGAACGGTGCTGTTGAACATGGACTCCTGGAGGAGGGTGGGGGCCTGAAACATGTCCATGATCACACCTACAGGACACACACACACACACACAATGACAACAGCCACACATAAACACCACCAACAGCACACTGAATCGAATGACAAACACTGTACTTGACCAGGGCTGGACGGTGCGAAGGCAACTACCTGCATTAATGCAGTTCTGATGCACACCACAGTCAGCTACTGAACATTAGCTTTGAATGCGGCTCACAACTTTATTTATGACATTTAAAGAGGACTTCTTATGTTTTTTCCCCATGTTCATCTGTCTTTACTGTGTAATGCTGTTGTTTGAAAAAGCTCTGCAAAGTTCAGAGCTCAAAAACAACATCAAGACTTTAAAGAAAAGAGCATAAGACCTCTTTAAATAAATCACCTTTTAATTCTAAGTAAACAAAATGACCATCCAGCCCTACACAAGGTCGTGCGAACACATGATCTCAAGCTTTGAATCAGGTGTGTGTGTTCTTACCCAAAGCCTCACGTGTGTTGACAGTGGGAGAAGGAAGAACACGGGACGGCGTGGCCTGAACAAAACCCAGAGATGAGTTTGGAGTAACATGAGAGTGATTGAAAGCCCCATATGACGCTGAGAGAGAGAGAGAGTTAGTGAGTGAGTGCACTTACAGCAGCTCTACAGGACCGAGTGAACGTGAGGAGAAATACTCACTGTCTGCAACATTTCCATCCGCATCTCCCTGATCACACGTGGCACTACAGACACACAAACACACATTACAACAGCTTCTACTGCATCAAATCATCACGAAAAACACTTTGGTGAACAAACGGCCTATGACCTTTTCAAAATCCAGTGAGGAGAAAGGGCTGAGAGTGAACGAGAGAGAGAGTTTGAACCAGAGATGCAGTTTACTGCTTTCTTATTTCTGCTTTTAACTTTTATTTCACACTGGTTTTAGTTTTCTTTTTTTAATGAATCATTACTTGATTAAAACATTAAAAAAACACAGGGAATATTATACATATCAATTCTGCAATTAATGAAATGATACAAGGTAATTGTTAGGCATTAAAAATTATGCAAAAATATTTCTTAATTGCCTGTATATCTGCAGGGTAAAAAAATAAATAAAAAAAAAAAAAAAAAACATTCTAATCCATAAGATTACTGTATAAATGATGATTTAAACAACTTTACAATGAAATATGTTTTGACAAAAATGAGTTTTATAAAATTATATATAAAAGAATTTATATATAAAACAGTGACTTCAAAACAGTGGCACGAACGGAACGGTCATGTTTTGTGTGCTATTCCACCCCTATCAGCTGGTGGATGTTGTGTGTTTGACACTCACGGATCTCTGTTCTCGGGAATGGCGCAGCTGCTGCTCTGGATCAGGGATGTGCTGTGCACCACTGCTGCGCTCTCTGACAGCCGGTCCGTCTGTCCCAGCAGACTCTCTCTACAGTCACTCACACACTCGGGTCGGGAGCCGTGCGCTGCACTGGGAAGCGGAGCCATCAGCGGATGGCTGGTTTCTGGCAGGCTGCTGTCCCGTGTCCCAGCATGCCCCGTGGAGGTGTCAGTGCGGAGCTGCAGTCCTGTCTGAAGCTTGGAGGACCACGCTGGCTCAGGAAGATCGACTTGGTGTAATGCTGCTCTCTGCTGCTCCTGCACATCATCAAAAACAAACAAATCATCATTCAAAGCCTAACAACTTACTTTTTTGCAATCCACATTGATTTAAAGTAGCTTTACAGAAAATCGAAGATCAAGACACCCTCCACCCTCCATTTCTGATACCAGCAAACCAAGTATGAAAAGACGGACAGGCACAGAGAGCTTCTGATTGGACAGAAGTGTTCATGAGTGCCACTCAAGGGGGTGTGTTAGTCAGAACAAGATATCTGGATCTCTACCGTAAGAGTGGGCGTCACTGGGTTTCTCTCAGGGTCTAGAGTCACGTTCTTCTCCAGATCTTCCAACAGCTGCTTCATCTTCCTTACCTCCTCCTCCTCTTCCCAAAGCCTGCGCTGCTCCTCGGCTGATCAAACAACAGTCATTAGAACAGCAGAACTGCGTGGATGGGGCTTTATTGTGCCACTATTCAACAGGAACTAAATACGCTGTCTGGATTTTGTCTGGCAGTAGATGCAGAGCATCTTCCACATCTGAAGGGTCTGTCACATGAGCTCATGCAGTGTAAAACTGAGCATGTGTTTGTGTAAAGTGGGAACATCTCACCCAGTCGTCGCTGTTCTTCCTGCTGTCTACGTTTAGCAAAGTAGCGTCTGGCTCTGAGCTCCTCAAAAGACAGCTCCGACCCCTCACACTGCAGCTCATTCACGCAGTACATGGACACACACTCCACACTGCTACTGCCGCCCGTCCGGACCGGGTTATTCTCGGAGCGAGAGATTCTGAAGATACAATGACAACACCATCATCACCAAACTCACTGCACAAGCCTCTACTGAACATCACACATCGACAGGTAGCACACATTCACTGTTGAACATGAAGATAATGTCACAAACACTTACACGCGCACCATTCGAGGAACAGGAGAGGCCGCTTCTGGATCCTGCAACAGAGATTGTTGGTCAACAGTTCAGTTCACTCTAAAATGGAAATACTGTCAACGTTTGTTCACCCTCATGTTAGTCCAAACTTGCATGACTTTCTACTACTGTGCACAAAGATTCTGAGGCCTGTGTTGATCCATGAAAATGCAGTTAATGAAGTCTGGAGCTTTCAAGAAAAACGCAAAAGCACTATGAGAGCAGAGCCACTTTATTCCAAGGCGTCTGAAGTCATACAATTCTTTGTGTGAGAATCAGATGGAAACGTTATTCACTGATAATTTTCTGTAAACTGATGAGACTGGATCACTCAGTGAGTTCAACTCAAGAGCCAGTCCGATTCAAGAAACAGATCTGAATGATTCCATCAACCAATTCATTACAGAGAGCCGACTCAAAAGAATTATTTGCTCATGAATCAATCGAACATTGCTGCTTCTCTCACAATCATGCCAAAGAGAGCTAGACAACATTATATTCAATAAATAACACAAATTTGGGTCTGGTTTCCACACAAAGCATCATGTGACTTCAGAAGAGTTGGAGTATAGTGCATGAGCCCATATGACAATTGGATATGGACAGTTATGATTCTGTTGTGAGAGAGAATTTTACTTGTCCAACAAGACAAGTAGCTTGATTAACACTAATAATGAACTGCGGTAAAAAATTCAAAAGCTTTAAAAAAAAGGATGCAAAACAAGTCTCAAAATAAGCCCATGTGACTCGTGCTGCACATTTGAATTGTTCTGAATGCATATGATTCAGTTTGATGAATACCTAATCAAAATATTGATTATTTAACAAAAATCTTGACCTCAGCTGCTGCTCTCCTGTGCACGACTGCATGAAAAGGAAAAGCACGCTAGAGCATAGTGTTAAGAAATCAAGATGAATAAAATTAATGCTTTTAATATCCAAAAAAAAGCATGCATGCAATTTAAACTCTGAGGAGAATATGTTTGTTTGTTTTTCTCTTTAACTAACATATTTCCCTTTTCCCACACCTCAGGAATCTCCTCATGTTCAGGCTTGTAACGACATGATTAAAAAAATGACAGACTCTTCATTTCTCAGTGACCTGTTCCTGTAATGTTCATAAATTAGATTGTCATGACCAGAGAACGAGGTCAGGCTGTACCTTGCACTGCGGCTGAACAGCTTCTCTCTGTCGGGGGTTTTGATTGACCAGCTGCGAGTTCTGTAGTGGCTGCCGCACATGATCTAAATGATGAAGAGGCAGAAGTGTAAAGGTTACAGTCATCGGTCACAGTACAGCGAGTGATGAGCACAAGCACAAGTTACTCTACCTGATGCTGCAGTCTCAGCGTTCATCCGTCCCTGGAAGAACCTGCAAACACATTACATCAAAGATGCATTGAATTGAATGTTCTGAACATCGTGATGGTTGTGATTTGGGCTCACGACTGCGATGGGGTGACGCAGCGCTCAGGAAAGTTTTAATGGGGGCTAGTGTTGTCAAAAATTATCAACTTCGGTACCAAGTAAGTACTGAAATTTTTAAAATGTGACGCTTTGAGCGGATTTGTAAACACCTCTGATTGGCCATTGTGTTCACGAGCTCATCAGATATGTCTGTGATTGGCTACAATGATCAATGTTTCAAAAATATGTTGTAAATACACATCAATGACGCTCTTCGAGCACAAACACAGATACACACGGGAGCGTTGATAGACCGCTGATAGACGCCTGCTTTCAAATGCTCCCGCTTTCAAATTCAAACATTTCCATGTGCTTTCAAACGCTCCCATGCGTTGATCATTGTAGCCAATCACAGACATATCCGATGAGCGCGTGAACACAATGGCCAATCAGAGGTGTTTACGAATCTGCTCAACAACAGGGCTCAAAGCGTCACATTTTTAAAATTTCAGTACTCACTTGGTACCGAAGTCAGTACTCTTGACAACACTACTGGGGGCACAGTAAAAATCCTAGGGTGGCACACTAAAATTTAAGGATCTTTTTCAACTTGATCTAGCCCACAAGAATGACTTAAGCTGATGTCATTGTCAAGTTGATATAGTCAGATTAACTAACATTTGTGACTTGCATAAAGCCACTTAATTTAGATGTTCTCACGTAAAGCACATTATTTAGGTTATCTGAAAAATTAATAACATGGACTGTAAAAAGTATTCACTGTTTCATGCGATTGTAATTCCTGTCAACACATTTATACAGCCTCCAAGCATTAAATGTTTTTTGAGATGTGTCTTGATTTTAAACCATATTTGATGCTTCAGCTCCATTCCTCTGCATTGAACACAAATACTAAGTTTTAAATTGTGATAATTAAGATAATATATTCATGGTATGGGATAAATCATTAAAGAGTGAATGGGAAACAATCATTCTTAATTCAGTTAAAAAATAAACCAGATTTCATGAAATATACACTCAGAATTCCTTTGTCGAGCAACAGAGAGTTAAATGGGTTAGTTCACCAAAAAAAAAAAAAAAGAAGTTTCTGTCATTAATTACTCCCCCTCATGTCGTCCCAAACCCGTAAGACCTTCGTTCATCTTCAGAACACAAATTAAGATATTTTTGATTAAATCCGAGATATTTTATATCTCCCATAGAAAGCAACGTAATTACCACATTCAATGTCCAGAAAGGTACTAAAGACATCGTTAAAACAGTCATGTGACTGCAGTGGTTCAACCTTAATGTTATGAAGAGACGAGAATACTTTTTGTGCACAAAAACAACGACTTTATTCAACAATCTCTTCTCTTCTGTGTCATTCTCATACGTTGTTTACGTCCAGTGCTTCCAGGTTCATCGAAAGAACGCTGACTCATTATTGGCCGGCTCCTGCGTCAGCATCACACGCATGTGTCGTGCTGATCACATGATCAGCTTTGGCCAATACTAAGCTGGCTTTTGGACGTAAACAATGAAGCCTTCACTGTGTTACTGCCTCACCTACTTAAGGATAATGACAGGGAAGAGAAGAGATTGTTGAATTAAGTCATTATGTTTTGGGTTTTTTTGCACACGAAAAGTATTCTTGTCTCTTCATAACTTTAAGGTTGAACCACTGCAGTCACGTGACTATTTTAACGATGTCTTTAGTTCCTTTCTGGATCTTGAAAGTGTTGATTATATTGCTGTCTATGGACGAGTCATTTAACTCTCAGATTTCATCAAAAATATCTTAATTTGTGTTCTGAAGATGAACGAAGGTCTTACAGGTGTGGAATGACAAGAAGGTGATTAATTAATGACAGGAATTTCATTTTTGGGTGAACTAACCCTTTAAGTATAATCAGAATGGTGTGTCGATGGCGTGCTGATATGGAGAGGCTGTGTCTCACCTGTACTGCTGAAGCACACTGTCCTGCGGCTGAGCCTTGTTCTCCACAGCTCTCTGGTACACCATCTCAGCCTGGGACAGCTGCCCTCTCTTCTCAAACTGATGGGCCCAGTCTATATACAGCGCCGCCGTCTGCGTCCCCACACCTCGGCCGTGAAGACGGCTGTACACCTCGATCGGGTCGCTGTAGAAATTGGCCTGGACAGAGGTAGGTGCGTGTTCATCTCACAGAGCAAGATCATGTCTTCATAAGAGTGAATGTGAGAGTGTAAGAGTGAACCTACAAATCTGACGCAGTGGGTGACATATCGCAGGTCATTGTGGTATCGTTCATCTTGAAGGAAGGTCTGAACGATGCGCTCCAGCACCACAGACAAACCCTTCCTCTCTTCCAGTGACAGCTTGCTCTCTAGAAACTGTACAAACCTGCCACAGCACAAACCAGCCATGAGTAACAGACAGATCAATTCATAACTATAATAAAGACATTAAATATGTCCTTACTTATCCCAGGGATCTAACGGGTCATCTCCAGCATAACTGCGCACGCTCAGCTCGAAGGTCCTGCAGTGAAGATGATCAGATCAACAGGAACACATTAGTAACAATCACACAAGATGATGATGATGATGATGATGATGTGGTTTCACAAAGCCAGAACTCGTTTACTGCATTTCTCTCGTGTAATAAATCTTTACACATCACACAGTAAACAGATGAACATTATGTGAGGAAGCCACAGATTTAAAGACTATCATAAATTAGCTCTCATATCGCACGAATACAAAATGTGATAAAACCACGACAAACACAGAGAAATGAGACACACAGTTGTGTTATATAGAATAAAACATCATGGTATGGTAAGAAACGATATGGAAGAAAAAACAAAACAAACGAACTGAAGGAAACTGAATCATAAACATCAGGACGAATACACACTCTGTCAGATGCTAACACGCTACTTACTGAAAATAAGCATTAATATCCATCGTTTCTTCTTGTTGCACACAAAAAGTCCGAGGGTTAATGTTTACGGCTAAGCGAGATTCATTTAAAACACTTTAATGAAACTATTAATCCCTAATAATTCCGCTAACTAACACTGCTGTAGTAACTGCATATTGGCAACAACGAACTATTTTCAAATTTACCCCTTACCCAATCATTAGCCTTCATGTGGATCAATAACCAATCAGAGTCCGACACAGTAATGCGTCACCGCTGCACGGAGTAAACATGAATATTTATGAATTTCCTCTGCGAAGCACAAAAACTGTTTTCAGCCTAGAAAATAATTGTTCTTCCATGTACAACATTTTATAGATTGTGGCTTGTGTTATTAATGTTTGCAGTAGTGATGGGAGAAACGAAGCTTTTCAAAGCTTCGAATCAATTGAACCAATTGCTTCGCAAAATGATTCACTGTTTCGAAGCGTTCGAAACACCACACGCTGGCGACCCCTGCTGGTCAAAACCGTGTAAATGCAACAAAAACTCATGCCAAACATGCATAAAAACAGCTTTTACAAATCCACAAAATTTTATCGAAATTTACAAATGTTTTATCGAAAGTATAATCTATAAGATGGAATTAACTAATCATCTTATACCATTAAATATTAAGTGTCTGTATAATATGTATTCTTTTATCAATTTTCAGGGCTTGTTTTGTTTATTCTATGGATGGGTCAGCTAAACAGAGACTATTAATTACTGTTATTCCTTTAAATTATACAAATACCTTATTAAGACGTCTACAACTGTGTAACAGACAGGTAATAGACACTTTTAGACACTTAATACTCAGGTAATAGACAGACACTTGTTCAATGTTCCGCCGCTGGGGGGCGATCTCAGTGAATTCGCATGATTCATGGGTTCACAGCGGTGCCCCCAGCGGCGAACCATTGAAATTTCGAAACGTTTCGAAACAGTTATGACGTAACGAAGCCCATCTCTTTTCTTCTTCTTTTAGTTTTCTGGCGGGTTTCAGTCTATCGTTAAATGTGTTTAGCGCCACCCACTATATTGGAGTGTGTAACATCAAAGAGTATAGAACCCAAGAGGCGACACTCTGATACTTTTTGGGTAACAGTCACTAGATGGCGCTCCGGTAGCGCGGCGGCCAATACTAACTGGACCATAGAATCATTCACATCTTACGCACCCAAAATCGGCGAATTTCACTGCCAAATCAGAAGCGCAGAAGAACATTTTTCAAATGAAATCATCAGTACATTTTATGGTACCTACAGTAAATGTTGTATTGTCTTATATATGTTTTATTTTACCAGTTATATATGTTTATTTTACCATCCATCTGAGGTAACGTAGTTAGCCTACTTTACTGAGTATTTCCATTTTATGCAACTGCACACATTTATTAATAGTAAATTAATAATTAATACATTTAAGATCATCATATTTGCAGCGAACAATATATTTCAGACCTAGTGGAGTAATAGTAATAATAGTATCACTCCACTAGGTCTGAATTGAAGTATATTGTACGTTTTAATGGATCACGCTACAAACATAACGATCTTATAATACATGATGCATTGCTGTGTCCGTTATCGCATAATTCCTACTTTTGGACACTTTTGCTTTAACGGACATTAGACAACACTGCAAAATCATGCTATTATATTCATATATTTATTGTCCAGCATTCCCAGTTTTCTGTTTAATTTCATATGTTGGTATTAATTCAGTGTTTATAATTCTAATACTAGATCTTTTAAAGAATTTTAACCCAAACTGACTGGGTTTCCAGAGAGCAAAGGTTTTGTGAAAAAAGTGGAAGACTTAAACACAAACTCTGTAAAATAAACTGTTAAAAGGATTTGGTGATCACTAGTGATAGTATTTTATTCTGTGTTGTCATCATTCAGGTTGGATTTCAGCTTTAATGTACGTTTTTTTTTAATAAAGCAGCTGATATTGCAATAGAAACTAGACTCGCTTTCACCCCAAAATGGCGGAAACGCAGGGCTGCTGCTGGGCGCCGGTGTTGCAATGGAACGTCTCTTCTTGTTAGTGTATATTCTTTGGTAACATAATGACTTCCTCAATCTCTAATTACATTCTACTGATTAGTCCAGTCTCATGTAAAAACTTCATTAAAGCCTTACTTCTATCTGCTTATTCCCTATTTCTGTTCATTTATGTCCACTTCATTCCATTTTGTTATCATTTATTTAAATTCAGTTCTTTCTCAATTAAAGCTATTGCAATTAATTAATATAGGCCCTATGCTTCATGAAAAAAATAATGTATTGCAATCTAGTAATAAATATGATGCCTTTTGCTTCTATTTATGAATATTTATCTATATATATATATTTTATCTTTTACTAGGCTACATATTAAGATTATTGTCTTTGTTCACATTGCTGAACGTTAATTGGAGAAATCAATAACATGAACAATAACATTTCTTTAGCACAGGTGAACAACAAACTGAACTCAATTCTTTCTCAATTAAAAGTTTGTCAATTAATTCTCATCACTGCATTTTCATCACACTATATTGCGCATAGAAATGTGTTGTTTAGATTTATATTAAATGCATTTAGCTAAACTAAACAGTGTTTTTGATCCACTTAAGTGTCTTTAAACATATTTAAGAATATACTAAATAACACCCTACAGTTAACATAAATCAAGTACTTCACATGTGCTTTAGTGTGTTAGTTAGACAACACATCAAAATAAGCATAATTCTTTAAATGTTTATGAGAAAAGGCTATTCAAACACTGATTAAAAATTTTACTACTAAGTAACATTATTTCGACATTATTAATAAGCGCACTTTTAAAAGTTTGCTTAGAAACATAGAAAGTGTAATAATCTGATGACTGAGGAAAAGTGTCCCATAATATTCAACCTGAATTCATCTTACACTTGAGTGGCCTCTTATTTCATTAATGTTGCAAGTACAGTGATACAATGTTGCAAGAGTGATCTTCAAGATCTACTGCTTGACTGTCATGACCCTGATCGCTGCCACATACACTGTGGCCCTCAGATACACCCGGACCGTGTCCTCAGACCTGTACTTCTCCACCACTGCGGTGTGCCTCGCTGAGCTCATCAAGCTGCTGCTGAGTCTGCTGATGCTGGTCAAGTGTGTGTTCACCTCTCTGACACTGACCGCTGTCACCTCTGTCTCATGTCTGATCTGGTGTGATGCTGTCTGACGCAGGGAGACGGGAGACCTGGGCCGCTGTAGGACAGCAGTGGTCACACACATTTTCAGAAGTCCCAAGGAGCTGCTGAAGCTGAGCGTGCCGTCGGTGGTGTACGCCATCCAGAACAACATGGCCTTCGTGGCCTTGAGCAACCTGGACGCCGCTGTCTATCAGGTATTATGAACATCCGTGCTTTGAGAAATACAGATTCTGTCATCATGTACTCATACTATTTCAATAACTACAGTTTATACTATCAAAACAGTGTGCTGTAAGTCTGACATTACATCATATATCAGTGTGAGGAACAGACTGAAATGTAAGTCGTTATTCCCTGACAGTCATTCCGTCTGATGGAAGAAATGAAGCTTTTCAAAACTTTCAATCAATCAGTTGTTTTGTAAAATGATTCACTGTTTCATAATGCTTCAGGTCAGAATGGCGGGAATTCAAAACCTAAACATGCATAAAAACACCTTTTACAAAGCAATTTCAAATGTTTTATTCAAAGTGAAATCCATAAAATGCAATTAACATAATCAAATACCATTAAATTAGAGCTGCGAATGACAATGATGACAGCAATTCGGCTCTGTCTATTAAAGCTTCGATCACAGCGAACATTTAGATCTGATCCAGAGAGAGCTGTTATCATATATAGATATGAAACGGCTTCACAAACAGTCTTTACAACATCACAGTATCATTATTTCTGTCTTGCAATATTTAAAATTACACCGTTACACCAGTAGGTGGCGACAAGTGACTGTTAAAAAAAATGCTTGTCATTGAATAATTCACTCAAGAGATTCATCCAAAAACACTGACGCTGCATCTGAAATTACGTACTGAGTAGGTACTACATTTGAGTTTAAATTTACTTCACAATTATTGAAAAGTATGTTCTATTAGTATGAAAGTGTGTATGAGTGTAATCCAGTCCCACTACATCCGCCATGTTGTTACTGTCACATGACCTACCAGAGCCAGTTGCGTCCCGTCAACTCCATTCACAAATCCTCTCCCGTGGCCTCATGGGATAGTAAAGTGTCCATCGTATGCGCACATCAGAATCTCACCGGAAGTAGTAGGTCATCCAGGTACTTTTCGCCTACTGTTTTTTGAATACTATGATTTCGGACATACTACTCTGTTCGCATACTGTTTTTCGAATACTATATAGTAGAGAAGTATTTTTTTTTTTTTTTATACTTCTGTATGTCTCTAGTCTGTCTTTGAACCGGTCATCCTCCAAAAGCAGCACTGTGTTCACCACCACAGTTACAACAACTGATTTTACCATCTTTACCACATTTACCATACTCGACTTCCCCTCCACATCTAGCACATCTTTGCTTTCCTTTGCATCGTCCTGCAGTATTGGGCTGAGATAAACCCCATAACATCATAACACCTGTGCACTCCACTGCACACTGAACAAGCAAAAGACACAAGAGAGTAGTGTTTTACACTTTTCACATCAGTGTATAGTTTGGCGTCTATGTGGTTAATCATTAGATGGTTTGTGTTAGAGTTACTACACAAAAACCCATTTTTTTGAAGAGTTAAAAATAATTTTGAATTAAATGTTTGCTTTTGCGAGAGATGTGTGATGTTTTGCATCTTGTATGCATGTTTTGTGGTTTTGTGTGAAGAGTTTAGAGAAATGGAACCATAGTTCCAAAAATTGTATGTAACCAATTAAAAAAAAACTGTAAAGAGACATGCAAAGGGGTAAAAATAATTTATTTCTTTCTGAAAACATTGAGTTTTGATTTCTAAGTGAACAATTTATGTATATTTGTTTTCACACATGATCATTGGATGTAGGTAATTGGGAAAAGATTGTCATTTAAATGCCAGTATTTCCCAAATGAAACACAAGAGCTGTTAGGGTTTGATTGATGTGTCTAATGTAGAGAACTGTGTTTGGCGTTTTACAATTGCAAACTTTGTATAAAGCATATAATGTGCTTGCAGATTTGCAGACTTGGTCTCAAGATTATGTACATGAGTGAATGGTTTCACTGAGTGTGCCTCAAGTACCACTTTAAGGGCCAGATTTACTAAACGGGGTGGGGGTGGGGGGGACTTTCCGCGCACGAACTCTTTCCTCGCTCAAGGCCAAAGGAGAATAGGCTACTTTGAAAGGCTGTGCACGAGATGGAGCGGGACGCGGAAAATGAAGTAAGGCCTACCCGCGTCTTAAGACAA
The DNA here is from genome assembly GCA_039654765.1 of Mylopharyngodon piceus. Taxonomy (NCBI): domain Eukaryota; kingdom Metazoa; phylum Chordata; class Actinopteri; order Cypriniformes; family Xenocyprididae; genus Mylopharyngodon; species Mylopharyngodon piceus. The sequence goes on from CM077456.1 coordinate 31,818,960, forward strand.
CTTTTTATTTTCTCTCACACACGGAATGAAATGAAAGGCAATGTGGATAAACATTCACAGCCACTACAGAACACCACACAAACATAGAAAATGAATAAAAACATTTTGGATTATAAAATATATATGCCTATATAAATAACTGCAGAAAGGCCACACTGCAGATAGATATGCATTTCACATGTCAGCAATTCAAATTAAATCGGCTAAATTGCCTGTGCGAGCAAGCTTTAACTCTACAGCGCAACATCGATGCAACAAAAAACAACCAAAATTAATTTACAGAATTTAATTAGAACAGAATATGCCATTCTAATGAATAATAATAATAATAATAATAAATGAAATAGTCATAATCAAGTCACAACTGCAAAATGCTTAAAGTGCAGGGGAACATCAAAACACAAGCCACAAATAGTTAAATTAGATAACCGAGAGTGATCAATAAATAAATTAAAATTATTAAATTATTAAAATAACGAAAGTATAGCCAGAATTGTCAACTTTGTCTTTTTAACTGCAGAGACAATATATTGTTAATAAACACTAAACTGGAGTGGCAGTCTTTTTTTAGCTAAACATTCACAGCATCCAAAAATCAAATTAGAACCGGCTGAAATGTTTTGAAATCACTTGTACCCTACCTGACTGAGAGAGAGAGAAACCCAGTCTTTCACGCGATCTGCCTGTGTCCGTTTGAGTCTTTTCAAATAGTGCGCTAGTCAGCTAACATTAGTCAGCTCGTTATCATTGGCCGGCAGAAGTGCGCCGCACTTTTTTGGATCATCTTTTTCGATTCCAAAGTAGCCTACATCCAATTCTACACTTTAGATTTTCTTATCCCAGACATTGTTAAAGATTTAATCCCTGCCGCCAAGATGCTCCTCTGTTGGTCACGGATCATGGAAGTGAAACTTAAATCGGTCACAGGGGTGGTTGGATTTATTCACGCACATTAAAAATATTAACAGATTCTTTCTTTTCACACGTTTTATTTATAGCATTATCATAATAGGCTGTATATTATCTTATTAGGAGAAAACCGGTATGTCTATGTAAAATCAGATATTGAGCATCCCCATATCTCGTCTCATAACGCCTCTGCGAAGATTCGACTGTGGAGATTGGTAGTCGAATCAGGCTCCTCCTATCGAAGCTTCGAATCGTCAACTATTCAGGGTCACCCCTAGTCAAATCATTTACATAATGACCAACGCAATCTAACAAGAACAGCGCAAATTAGCGTTGGGATGCAAATAAGCAGAGCTGATGCTCATCAAGTGTGGGTTAAGACATGCTTTTTTGGGCGTTAAATAATGGCGCAAATACCAGTAAATTGACGAGCGCTAATCTTAGTAAATCGCATTGCATGATTCATTTAAATACTCTCCACCCATTAATTTTGCATCTGAAAGAGATGCAAATGCATATGCAATAATGTTAGCCACAAAAACAACTCAGTCCACGCCTTTTCAGTGCTAATTTTGCACTGCATGTCTTTAGTAAATCAGTATAGTAGTTTTTTAATGCCAAAAGAGGGTTTGCACTGGCGCAAGCTGTTAGTAAATTTGGCCCTTAGTGTTTAAGCAATTTTAAAAAACTATAATACAAATGTAATTATGTGAGATTTGAAGACTCTGTGCATGTGGACATTAGAAAGAGGATTTACAAGTGTGTGTGTGTGTGTGTGTGTTGTTTAATCTGACACAGAGACACTGAAGAATCATCATAAACCTTAAATCCAGCATAGAGGGGTTCAGTGAATGTGGTGTTGAGTGTGTGTAAGTGTGTGAGTGTGTGTGTGTCAGAGACGCTGTAGAAGGACAGGGTGCCGGCCGACACGTCCACATACACTCCGGCTCTCTTAGAGAATGAATGGACGGCAGGTATAACAGTCCTGTTATTTTTGTGACGGAGAGTGAATCTGTTATCAGAGCAGAACAGACTCCAGGATTTGTCATTGTATCCAAACACACAGTCATAACTCTCTCCTTTCCTGCTGATTCCTTTATATGCCACTGATATAACAGCACTTCCGCTCCATTCAGCCTCCCAGTAACAGCGTCCAGTCAGACTCTCTCCACAGAGAACCTGACGACACTCATCAAATCTCTCGGGATGATCAGGATACGGCTGATGCTCTTCCACAAGCGTCACCTTCCTGTTCTCCTCAGACAGAATGAGATAAGTGTTTGCTGTGTTTGGATCCAGTGTGAGATCACAGGCATCTGAACACAAGAAGAGAGAAACTATAACATCTATAACAACAAAAAAACACTTGTCACTAGACGAGTGTGTGTGTGTGTGTGTGCTTGTTTTCGTGATTTATGAGGACAAAATTTGTATAATGACATGAGTATTACACTGGTATTATGACGTAAAAATGTTTTATGAGGACATTTCATGAGTCCTCATATTTAAAATAGCTTTAAAATTTAAATAGATTTAAATACTAAACAATGTTTTATTAAAAATATAAAAATGCAGAATGTTTTCTGTGATGGGTGAGTTTAGGGATAGGGTTAGTGTAGGGGGATAGAATGTACAGTTTGTACAGTATAAAAACCATTACGCCTATGGAATGTCCTCACTAAGATAGCAAAACAAACCTGTGTGTGTTAGAGGTGTGTGAGTATGTACTTGTTAAACTATACTTGTGAGGGCCTCACTTATAAAGTGAAACATTATGACTAGTGAGGATATTTTACTGTTACCCACTAGTTAAAAAGGCTTATAAATCGATCAAAACATGTTTTTATGTAAATGTAGTGTTTTGCACATTTCAGTGAATGGGTAGGTTTAGTGGTAAGGCTTGGGTTAGGCTAGTGTTTCTCATCAGGGGTGTTCAGATGACATTGGGGGTGCTGGAAGCAATATATTCAAAAGAGGGCATTTGTTTAAGGTGCGTATATGCCAAAGTTTTGTTTTTTCTAAATAGTTGCAAAAAAATGGTCTGCAGCATTCTAACAATGTGTCTATGTCAACGCGTCCTTGGACACATCAAAGTAAATGTTGCAAATGCATTTGTCCTGTAGAGCTAGTGTGCAGACTGAGTGCATCACAAATGGAGTGGAGCATCCGTTTACTGTTGGCAACTTGGTGCGCTTCAAATGTAGACAATCACTGATTATAATCAGCGACGGCTCGTTACGGGAGGCAAGGGAGGCACAGTCTACCTAAAATTATGGATGGAAAATGGGAGGACAATTTAATGTTAATAAAATTCCCAGTTATTCATTTCATTTCATGTCTCAGAATGTGAATTTCTGATTTGTATTTTCACCATTGTAACACCGTAAAATATTACTGTAATCAGAACCCAGAATGTGCCAAATCTGCCTTTCAGAAAACTGTGCTAAGGCGAGTCTGAGGAGATAGAGACAAAGCCACTTCAAGGCAAGCCTGCAACCTTAGCCAAAAAAGCGTAACGGCTGCAAACACTGCAGTACGAAGGGAAGGAGACCAGAGGCCATTTTGTGAATAGATGTCAACGGAGGAGAGGCTTCACTACGCTGAATAAACTACTTTTAAAAGAAAATGGCTTATCATTTAATGAATAGACAGCCTGTTAGCTAAAATTCTGCATGTTTTACTAAACACTAAATACTTCTGTTGGAAACTATATGTAGCTTTTATCCAGATAAAAATTTTAAGACAGAAGGCAGAGTAGAGAATGTTGCGACAGGTAGGACTCATTTACGGCATTACCACCACCAGCAAATGTGTGGTAGCGACTATTAAATACTATATGTTGTGTTATATTGAAATTGTATGTTGTCTAAAGAAAATTTTAAAAAATATTGATTATTTCTTTCTTTGTATTTCAGGTTTTTCCAATTATAATAAGACTTAAAATGTAATGATTTATGACTGCTGTTTATGCCTAAAAATGATATAATGCTTTTTAAGGAATGAAGCTAAACAAAATATAAAGATTTAACCCCTTAGCATTCTTAAGGTCTCTTTTGAATGGTATGTGTACCATGAGCAGTACAGTGGTTTCTCGGGGTATGAATATAACCATGGTTTCCTGAGATGCTGCGTCATGATGTCATGACACTTTGGGAACGCCCCCAGCGTGACCGGTGCCTGAAACGTGTGGAAACACGGCAATTTAAATTGGCCACTGTAAGGGATGACCTCACTTGGTGCGTCAGCATGCACTATAAAAGGGGCGCCCATACAATACGTCATCAGCTCCAGGTTGTCTGAAGTATGACACAGTAGGCATGTCTGCAGTATGGCAGTGAGACGCAGCGTCTCGTTCCCTCTCAGGGAACCAGGGTTATTCATAACCCAAGATTTTCCATTTCAAGGGAACTCAATGCTGTGTCATGATGTCATGACACTTTGGGAATGTTAATACCCACTACACCATATGACACCATGCTTACTCACTATGTTGTGCCATCTAGTAAGGCAGTCCATAGCCAAATGCTGCCAAATCACACACCAAGGATACAACATCTAGGGAGCCAATGCTCAGAAACACTCAGAGCCTAATCTTAACCTAGCTTAGTCAGCAGCCTGAAAAGGAGATTTTGCATAGACAACCAAACCAAGGGATGTATAAATTAGTGTCGGGAGAGAAACCGCTCAACCATCAGTCACCCAAGAGAGGGAGGTGCTTCCAGAACCTGAAATGATGGGGCCCCACAAAAAAAGGCCCCAAAAGTTGAAAGCACTCCAGGGAAGTGCTCAGTCTGTCAAACAGGTCACCTAGGGAGAAACAGCACAGGGCTGCTACCTCTGGTCTCCACCAGAGGGTGCTACTTACTCCAACACAACCAAGAAGCCACCACCGGCTTATGATTGCCCACAACCCATAGCTCTAATGAAGGAACGAAAGCACTGTAGGACAGAGTGTGCGTTATACAAGAAATCCAGCTCTGTACTCTGTCAAACCCACTTCACGAGTCCAGGAGCTCGTCATAGACTATATAGTCCATAGCATTGCCTCCAGATCACTGGAGGTGAGATTGAAGAAGGAATGAAGGAATGTCACATCTTCCTCTAAGCCCAGCTATTTACTGAAAGGAGGCACTCCTATATATATTTTCAGATAGTATAGTATCAACAATAGAGAAGCGAGTGGGGACACCAACACTCAGCTTCCATTCCTGCAAAGAGATTCTACTTCTAATATCACATAAATCCGGCAGCAACACTGCCTCTACGCTCAGCATGAAAGAGTTATTAATAGAGGGGGAGAGCGTATGCTTCTTCCAGTATCCAACAGGCTTTTATCCAAGGAGGCATAATCTCTAAGATATAGTGAGGAAAGTTTGCATATACTGACAGACAGCTCACCTATGCACAGACACGATAACTCTAGTATAGGATGAGCAATAGGAAAGGAGCGATAAGTGAACTAAGCCAGGTTATACTGCATCATCTCCCAGCTCCTACACCTAGTGCTAGGCAGCGGGAAGGATATGAGAAATCTCGCCTCAATCTTGCATTCTAATACAGAATCGTGAGCGAAGCCCGCTCATATCAGCTTCATTTTCCTTAATGAAAGGCTGGGGCACTTTAATGAGAAGTGTGGAAACACTCTGTGATGACCACCAACCTTTTTACTAAAAATCTCATCCCAAACCTAGACGAGATGCAGACAAAAATGAGGGAATACTGTGACGTAGCCCTAACTTTTTCATCAGCGGAATAAAGTGACACACTAATAAGCAGAACACCACTGCTACAGTATGTCAGTTGGACTGAAAATATAGTCTGACTCACATACTTGAGTAGTCAGCGCTCATTTATGTATCAGCCTTGTATCACAACAAGGCGGGGGCTGAACGCAGCACCTCACCACTGTCAGATGCATCACACTGAATGACAGGAGGGATATAAAAAAGGGAGAGGAACATTATTCTTCCATTTATGTGTGGTCAAGGGAACACACAACAAAGCATGAGAGTGAGAGCAGAAAAAAAATTTTTTGCTATCAACCTCCTAGTGTTAGTGTTCTATGCATCAGAGAATATACGTCGCTGCAAATAGTGTGCGTGATAATCAGTTTGGTTCATAAACTATAATGCCAAAAGTATTGGGACACCCCTCCACATCACTGAATTCAGGTATTCCAATCACTTCCATGGCCCCAGGTGTGTAAAATCAAACACCTAGGCATGCAGATTGCTTCTACAAATATTTGTGATAGAATGAGTCGCTCTCAGGAGCTCAGTGAATTCAAGTGTGGTACCGTGATAGGTTGCCACCTGTGCAATAAGTCCATTCGTGAAATTTCCTCACTACTAAATATTCCACGGTCAACTGTTAGTGATATCATAACAAAGTGGAAGCAATTGGGAACAACAGCAACTCAGCCACAAAGTGGTAGGCCACGTAATATCACAGATCAGGGTCAACGCATGCTGAGGCACACAGTGCGCAGAAGTCGCCAACTTTCTGCAGAGTCAATAGCTACAGACCTCCAAACTTTGTGTGGCCTTCAGATTAACTCAAGAACAGTGCATTGGGAGCTTCATGGAATGGGTTTCCATGGCTGAGCAGCTGCATCCAAGCCTTATATCACCAAGTGCAATACAAAGCGTCGGATGTGCCACATTTAATTCATATGTACACCTTTAACAGGATTTCTGAAGTACTAGGGCAGTAAAGAGTTCTACCCATATTCGCTCAGCCCTACAAATACAGATAGTGGCTCCGCTGCATACCCCTACTTAACAATAACACAGAATAGTGTACGCACAATATCGGATTTGGATCGGTCTCGTCTGACTGATACCCGATCTGGCAAAAATGGCAGTATCGTCGTCGATACCGATACTGAGTATCAGATCGGCGCATCCCTAATAATTACCCTTTTTATTCTTACATATATTTTAAAAGATTAGTTTAGTTTAGAGATTTATAATTTCAAGTGCATGTTTTTAAATGTAAAAAGCATTAGTATCGGCAACACTGGCCCTGTATTTATTTGGTATCGGATCGATACCTAACTTTGCAGTATTGCCCACCTCCACTGCCTGCGAGTAAACCTATTTTGAGCTCATGCCTCACTGTCTGTGTCACTGTCTGGTCCGAGCTGATAAACAGTCCACGCTGCGCAGCTTAAACGAATAGCGCAGATTCAATGCTCTTTCATTTGCCATTTGATGTTTCTCATATGCAACAAAAATCTTATCAGTTGACCAATGTGGTGGTGGCACTAGTGCAACCTCTAACAAAATTTAGTCGCACTGGCAAAAAAAATGCGACCATTTGGTCGCAGTCTGGAGCCCTGGGGTGCTTCTTAATACTAAAATTGATGCTTCCTTATTTCCTCATTCCTCTGTCCTCCAAGCCCGTGACCTGGAAACCGATTGAACTCAGCCATTTAGAATCATTAGAATTCTCTAATTGCACCATGAGGAGGCAAGGAACGAGGTGAGGAAGCTTCATGAGGAGTCATGAGCGAGGATACACAGGTGTATCCTTCCCTCACATCCTAAGGGGGTGGAGCTAAGACGCAAAAAAAAAAAAAAAAAAAAGAAGCAGCAAGAAAAAGAAAATGAGGTTGCACAAAAAAGAAATGAGATGCACCCCTGGTGTGTGTGTGTGTGTGTGTGTGTGGTCCTGGTAAAAATTTCCCCTTATAAATCATACTAAGTGATGTTTTTTGGAAATGTTAAAATGCAGAAAGTTTTCTGTGATGGGTAGGTTTAGGGTTAGTGTAGGGGATAGAATATACAGTTTGTACAGTATAAAAATCATTGTCTATGGAATGTCCCCATAAAACATGTAAACACAACATGTGTGTGTGTGTGTGTATGTGCGTGTGAAAGAGAGAGAGAGAATGAGTGTGTGTCTGTGTGAGAGAGTGTGTTTGTAGACCTACACTTTCGTAGTCCTCCTGTCATCATGATCTCTCCTCCATTATTCACACTATAAACACACAAACACACATTAATATAGATATGCATCATACACACACGTTTAGTATGTCAGTATTAGTGTTTGACACACTTGAGTATCTGCAGTGAGCAGTTTGGATCCTTCAGTTTGTCCAAGAGCAGTTTGACTCCTGAATCTCCTGGGTGATTGTAGCTAAGATTCAGCTCTCTCAGGTGTGAGGGGTTTGAACTCAGAGCTGAAGACACAAAACCACAGCCTTCCTCTGTCACCATACAGCCAGACAACCTACAGATGGATTAAAACAGTATTATCATCTACAAAAACACACATCAACACTCAACAGTTGTTGATGTGTCATTCATATTGTGAATTTATACAGATTAAAGATCTGATTTAAAATCACTTAAGATTTCACTTTATGTCTCACTCAAAAAAGTCCTATTTTTATATTAACCATATCAAAAAGTTTACATAAGTTTACATTTCCACTGTCGGGCCAGTGCAAGTGAGGGCTATAAACAGGCAAGCCAGGACTAATAGCCTCCGAATGCGAGCTGAGGCCATAATCAAACAGTGTAATCTATCCGATTTCTTTCCCAACTGTTTATTCACTTCAGACATAACTATCTTTATGTAAATACTCGACATGACAGACATTTTTACATATTTGTGTGTATATTTGTCCATTTAGGTACACACCTGAAACCCCAAGTACTTTGCTCGTCCGTGTTTCACTCCGTCTCTTTCGCAGTTTAATGCACTTTTAATAACTCTTTTTAAAATAAAGCATGTATCACAGTAGACTGCATTTTACAACAGTCACGTTACATGATATGACTGATTTGGACATTAAGTTTAGGCTTTTAAGGAGGGGTGAAAGCACACTGCTTTAAAGGAAAGGAACGGTATGCGATACAATGATCATTTTATCTTGATTATCATGGTTTCATAATTGTTGGAAGCCAAAATCTGTCTGTTGCCTGGCTACCAGTTTCTCTCTGTAACTGGACAAGCACGCTATTTCAGTTAACTAAACACAAGAAAAAAATATCTGAGGCCATAATTTACTTATATCTATAATTTACTTATATAGCTATTTACTTATATAATCTGTAAACTCTTCCATTACAAAAGGCAATGACTGATGCATTTGTATTACATTCCAAAGAGCTCCGTTATCAGCCCCACAGTGGAAAAGGAAACCATACCTGTACTGACGCAGGTCGGGTCAGCACAGAATGGAGCAGTTTGGCAGGACAGTGTTAAAGCAGCTAATGACTCACTCATTGAGACTTGCGCCACATAATGACAGCTTTACTTTAGTATTTAAAAGTATAATTTCATTTTTCAATCATTTCAAATTTCTATATTCAAAGTTAGGAACTGAATGGGATAGTGTTGCAACAAAAAAATGTGATCTTTAACACAATATTTTGATTTATTGAATATTTCTAATAAATCATTTTTTATAAAAATTATTATATAAAATGCTTTATACAGTCTTATTCTACTTGAATATACTGATTAAGTTTATGAATTTGACAAACGACAATGCACACTTAAACACAATAAAGGTAAAAATGCCTCTGGAAATCTATTTAGAGGGCAAATATTGTTCCTTATTGGGAAAGTTAAATTTCTGTCATTGCTGCAAACTAACCAATGCACAGAATAAGAAAATCTTTGGGAGTCAGATCTCAATGACAGGCCTAAACCAGCCAAGGTTCCAGCTAAAAAACACACTCAGCAAAATATCATGTAATTATCGTTTATCAACAAAATCCCAGAAAATATAGATATATTATTTTTGTCAATATCGCCCACCCCCAGTGTATGTGTGCTTAAATAAGCTCAGTTTCTGGAAAATCACACAGAACTGAATGACACTGTTATAATGTCCCTAAATTACCTCAGTATCTGCAGCTGACAGTTTGGACTATTCAGTCCATCTGAGAGCAGCTTCACTCCTGAATCCTGCAGGTCATTGTTACTCAGATCCAGCTCTCTCAGAACACAGTTTGAGGATTTAAGAGCTGAAGACAAACTCTCACAGCAATGAACAGTGAGATTACAGTGAATAAGACTGAAAGAAAGTAAAACACGCACATTAACAGTAAGATCAACTACAAACACACATCAACATTATGACTGGCTGACTGTAAATTATATCATATATGTTCATATTTACCTCAGTATCTGCAGCTGACAGTTTGGACTCTTCAGTCCATCAGAAAGAAGCTTCACTGCTGAATCCTGCAGATCATTGTTACTCAGGTCCAGCTCTCTCAGGATGCAGTTTGAAGATTGCAGTGCTGATGATAAGCTCTCACAACACTGACCAGTGAGATTACAGCCAGAAAGACTAGAAGAGATGAAATAACAAAAATTAAAACAATAATGAAATAACAATAAAGGCATGTAAGGATGTTGCCAGTTGTCTGTCTTCAAGAACCTGGAACAAAATATTTTTAACATTCCAGATGAACTCGTTAGCATGAGAGATAATCTGATCATTTTATCATTCAGGTTCATCAAGGGTGCATTAAATGACTTCTGAGAAACACTGTTGAAAGTGGATCGGACCAAACAGCACAACACACTTGTAGCCAATCAGCAGTAAGAGGCATATCCACTCATGATGGTGGGGGGAAAGAAAGTGAGCAAGAGGGAGATTTGGAAAAAAAAGACTGTTGAAAGAGAGATGGCTGAGACATATTACAAAAGAGAAAAGGTCAGAGGAATATCACTGGAAAAAGAAAGGTTATGATCAGGAAAGAGCTTTTGGACTCATGTTAATATTAGAATAGCTTTCCAGTGCTGGAGAGACATAAGTGGGAAGGCCAGAAAATGGATGCCAAGGTTGTGTTTTTTTGCTCCATATGTGAGTAACATTGGTTTTAGTGTTTCACAAAACCAAGATATGATATTGTTAAAATGTTAGCTATAGTAACAGGCCAGTTTTTAATGTCATTGTTTGTCTGGAGCTAGTCTGCTGGGGACTAACAATGATCTCTTGTGTGCTGTATGTCCATTTTTGTCCTAACCCTAACCTGTCACAGTTCGCTTCATTCCCCGACTCCATTTCCCATCATCCTCCTTGTTTCCACACCTGCATTCACTTCCTCGTCATCTCCCCATCATCACTGATCTCCTGCACCTGGACTTCATCATCTGCTCACCCTTTATAATGGACTCACTCCTTGCACTCCTTGTCTGTTCTTATTAAGTTGGCTTGAAAAAGTCAACTTACTGAAATGCTTATTAAACTTATTATTATTATTATTATTATTAAGTTGGCTTGAAAAAGCCAACTTACTGATATTCTATTTAAGCTTATTAAGTTGGCTTGAAAAAGCCAACTTATTGTAATGCTATTTAAACTTATTATTAAGGGTGCTTGCCAAAGGCAAAGCATCATTATTGTTATTGTGCATACTTATTCTTCTACTTCTTCTTCTTCTTCTTCTTCCACTAAAATTTCTGCGCGCTACTCCTCCCGCAGCGTTTGTCATAGACCCATGAATGAGGTGTCAAATCGACCGGCTCATTGAGGAGAGGTGTGCTATGACTTTTATAAGCGATCGGGTGTACGATGTTCGAAAAATTGAAAATTGGAAAAATGAAAAATTGAAAAATGAAAAATTGGCGAAAAATCCCATAGACTTAACATTGCAACGAAGTTTGACAAGTCATAGCTCCTAACGAGGATTTCGTAGAAACGTGGGTTACCAAGTTTGAAGAGGCTGGCAGGCTCTGTCAGACCATACCTCAAAATGGGGTGTAAGTTGTACCCCTGGGGCGCAAGAGCTGCCCAAAGTTGCCCCATAGACATACTATGGTGAAGCCGTGCCCATGAACCAGGAAGTGACTGCATGTTGTTTTTCCTACTATGGGGAATTACATAGGGATTTTATATTGAACATAACTCTGGATCACAATGTCATTGAGACAAGGGGGCGGACTCATTTTACTCAGGCAACCAATCAGTCTTTCAGGATCATTGTGAAGCTATCAAGCCACGCCCTAGCAACCATTTAGAGCACCCTAGCAACAGTTCCATAGACTTCCATTGAAAATGATCAAAGGGATATCTTTGCATAGAAGTGTCATAGAAACATGAGGTTGGGCTCGTTTGACTCGGGGCAGCAAACGGCCAATCACGAATCACCTTCAACACTTCATAGCCACGCCCTAGCAACCATTTAGAGCACCCTAGCAACCCAAATCCAAAGAGGGATATCTTCAAAACTGAATGTCATAGAGGCATGGGGGTTGGTTTATATTGGCAAGCAGCCTTTTGAGTATCATTTGTGGAAGATGCCATGTGACTCCCTAGCAACCAAACAAAGTACCCTAGCAACCATTTAGCAAGACCTATATCTCTGCATCAGAACATCGTAGAGACATGGCGCTTGGCTCTTTTGACTCATGCTAGCAAACTGGACTTCCAACATGCTACACGTTAGCAGTGAATAGCTACATGCTAATAGCAATTAGCTTAGGATTGAAACATGACAAAAACAAGTCAAAATGTGCTAGCATTTTGCTAGCAACATGCTAATCGTGTTAACATCATGCTAGCAACATGCTAATAATGTTAGCATTTTGCTAAAAACACGTTAGCAACATGGTAATCATGTTAGCATCATGCTAACAAAATGCTAATCATGTTAGCATCTTGTTAAAAACACACTACCAACATGCTAATCGTTTTAGCATAATGCTAGCAACATGCTAATCGTGTTAGCATCTTGCAAAATGCTAATCGTGTTAGCATCATGCTAGCAACATGCTAACAACATGGTAATCATGCTAGCATCATGCTAGCAACATGCTAATCATGTTAGCATCTTGTTAAAAACACGTTAGCAACATGTTAATCATGTTAGCATCTTGCTAAAAACATGCTAGCAACCTGCTAATCATGTTAGCATCATGCTAGCAACATGCTAATCATGTTAACATCATGTTAGCAACATGCTAATTATGTTAGCATCTTGCTAAAAACATGCTAGGAACATGGTAAACATGTTAGCATCATGCTAACAACATGCTAATCATGTTAGCATCATGCTAGCAGCATGTTAATCATGTTAGCATCATGCTACCATCATGCTAAACAAGAGTGCCGAGTTTTGCCACTGCAAGCACCATTCACATTTTCTTCAGGAAATGTACATTCTAGTTCTTCTTCTTCTTCCACTAAAATTTCTGCGCGCTACTCCTCCCGCAGCTTTTGTCATAGACCCATGAATGAGGTGTCAAATCGACCGGCTCATTGAGGAGAGGTGTGCTATGACTTTTCTAAGCGATCGGACCAACGATGTTCACACAGCGGAAGAAAAAGCGGCCAAAAAAGTCCCATAGACTTACATTGAAAAATTCAAATTCACAAACATTCCGTCAGTCTCAACTGTCACTTTCTCACTCACACACACACGCAGGGCCTGAGGAACCCTTTCTCTCTCACTCTCTCTCACTCATTTGACATCTTATCAAGCAGCCAATAAGTAATGACCTAAAATCTTCATCATAGCCACACCCTAGCAACCACTTAGAGCACCCTAGCAACCACCCCATAGACTTCCATTGAAAAATAGATGAGATGGATATAAATTAATCAGAACATCATAGAGACATGTGAGTTTGGCTCTTTTGATTTAGGCAGACATGCAGTCTATTAGTTTAAGACTGCTAACTGTCTAGCCTTGCCCTAGCAACCATTTAGAGCACCCTAGCAACCCAAACCCATAGAGGGATATCTTCAAATCTGAACATCTTAGGGTTGGTTTATATCATTCATACTGACTAGCAGCCTTTACAGTATCATCACTGGCAGCTTCCAAGCCACTCCCTAGCAACCAAACAAAGTACCCTAGCAACTGTTTAGCAAGACCTATATCTCTGCATCAGAGCGGTTGGTTCTTTTGACTCATGCTAACAAATTGGACTTCCAACATGCTACACATGCTAGCAGTGAATAGCTACATGCTAATAGTGATTAGCTAAGTGCTACAGTGGGCTAAGAACATGCTAAGAACTCTATAAAAACTCCATAGTAACCATCAGTGACAACTACCAACCACCTAGTAACATCATAGCAACCACCCAGGTTACCATAGCAACTGTCTAGCAACCACCCAGAACACCCTAGCAACCGCCTAGCAACACCTTAGCAAACACCCCAAGTACCTTAGCAACTGCCTAGTAACCACCCAGGTTACCATAGCAACCGCCTAGCAACCACCCAGAACACCCTAGCAACTGCCTAGCAACACCTTAGCAACCACCCTAAGTACCTATGCAAATGCCTACCAACACCCTAGCAACCACCCAGGTTACCATAGCAACCGCCTAGCAACCACCCAGAACACCTTAGCAATTGCCTAGAAACACCCTAGCAACCGAGTGCCGAGTTTTGCCACTGCAAGCACCATTCACATTTTCTTCAGGAAATGTACATTCTAGTTATTCTTCTTCTGACCCTAAATTATCAACTCTAACTCCTCCTAGAGCTTTAACTCCAAACTCAGACTAGACCTTCAGACTGTTCTGAAGTTAGTTGCTATATCTTTTCTAACTGATCGGACTTACGGTTTTCCTAAAAATGACTATTAAAACTCGGAAAAATCCCATTGACTTTCATTGAGGGAATGTTCAAATGAGCCAAGACTATGGAAGCCCATTAGACTCAATTAAACTGCCATTCTGTGTACTATTTCTTATCCATTGAAACTCATTCAAACTCATAAACTCATCTATCTATCTATCTATCTATCTATCCATCTATCAAACTAAATCAATCTATCTATCTATCTATCAAACTAAATCTATGTCTATCTATCTATCTATCTATCTAAATCTATCAAACTATCTATCAATCAAACTAAATCTGTCTATCTATCTAAATCTATCTGTCTATCTATCTATCTATCAAACTAAATCTATCTATCTATCTATCTATCTAACTAAATCTATCTATCTATCCATCAAACTAAATCTATCTAACTAAATCTATCTATCTATCTATCTATCTATCAAACTAAATCTATCCATCAATCAATCAAACTAAATTTATCTATCTTTCTATCTATCTAACTAAATCTATCTATCTATCAAACTAAATCTATCTATCTATCTATCAAACTAAATCTATCTATCTATCTAAATCTATCAAACTAAATCTATCAAACTAATCTATATATCAAACTAAATCTATCTATCCATCATCTATCTATCTATCTATCAAACTAAATCTATCTATCCATCTATCTAGCAACTCTCATAGCAAACCACCCAGATCAACCTAGCAACCACATAGCAACCACCCAGAACACCATGGCAACCGCCTAGCAACCACACAAATCACCCTGGCAACATCCTAGCAACCAGCCCAGGTACCCTAGCAACCGCATAGCAACACCCTAGCAACCACCCCGAGTACCCTAGCAACCGCATAGCAACTCCTTAGCAACCACCCCGAGTACCTTAGCAACCGCATAGCAACACCTTAGCAACCACCCAGAATACCTTAGCAACCGCATAGCAACACCCTAGCAACCAACCAGAATACCTTAACAACCGCATAGCAACACCTTAGCAACCACCCAGAATACCTTAGCAACCGCATAGCAACCACCCTAGCAACCACCCCGAATACCCTAGCAACCGCATAGCAACACCTTAGCAACCACCCGAGTACCTTACCAACCGCATAGCAAAACCCTAGCAACCACCTTGAGTACCCTGACTTCATCTATCTATCTATCTATCTATCTATCTATCTATCAAAACTACTAAACTAAAACTTAAACTTTCAAACTGAAAACTTTTAAAACTACTTCAAACTTTCTGGACCGGCTTTTTCAAGCCAACTTAAAGTTTGTTTCGATGAACTTTTTTATCTAGTTGTTAGTTAATGTGTGTATGGTTGTTCTGTCTCCTTTGTTGTAATAAATACCGTTTGTTGAAGCCCGTGAACGCCTTGTCTCTACCGCAACCTCACCCGTAACATAACCCTGAACTATACGATTATTTAAAAAAATGAAATTGTAAAAAAAACTTTTTAAATGTAAGACAAATATAAATTATAAACAAATTATTAATAATAAATAAATATACAGCAAATTGAAACTTAAAAAAGAAATACTGTTTGAATTTCATGATTTCGTGGACAGAATTTGAAGGATAACACTTTGTTTCTTATCGAAAGTAACAAAATGCAGAGCTTATTGCGATTATTGGTGGTTAATGGCAGTTAGGCTACAACGCTGTATTCATCGTGTACTGCTTTCGTCGTATACCTGTCTTTGTCCGTTGTCGTAATTCACCGGGAAACCCAAGTGTTCCCAAACAGGAGACCTTAATGTTGCAATGTAACACATTCAGCACACTCGTGCACAGTTACCGAAAGACACTTGTACTGAAACGGTTCGGTACGAATACATGTACTGTTACACCCCTAAACCAATGATAAATGTAACCATTTAAACTAAAAAAAGATGTTTTGTTATAGCTTTTGCAGCAAGAGCACCATCTTGCAGTACTAAAACCTGTGGCGTCATGGAGTTGGTTGGCTCTGTTGGATTAATTAAGATTATTATATACCAGGGGTATTCAATTAAAGTTCCAAGAGGTCTGGTCTCTATATTTGCTTCTCAGCAGAGGTCCAGACAATACTTTTTTGGAACAGCACATTTCCATCAGAGAAGCCGTAGTACTTTGTAAAAGAAAAAATCCCAAACACTCAAAATATTCATCAAAAATATATAAAAAAAAAAAAAAAAAAAAAAAAAAATTCACTCAAAGTCACTCAAAAACACTCAAAATATAAAAATCTTGAGCCCCGAGAGCTAAAGCAGTGATGTCTATGATTTTTTTTTTAACCAAAATTTACACCAAAAAAAGTCAATATTTCTCCCAGCTGGATATGAATATAAAAAGGTTAGATCAGATATTTTATCAGAGAAACAGAAAACAGTACTGATTCACTTCCTGATACACATTAAGACACAAAGTCCCACTGCCTCATGATTTCCACAGTTTTACTTGAATATACAATATGTTTCCAAAATGATTGTTCATTGATCATTACGAACACCCGTTTGTGTTTCCACAACATACAGAGATCAAAGCTATTTCTTTAGATAATATCCAAACGTCATCCCTAATCCCGTCATCTTCCTTGCCATCATCTTTTTTGATCCTTTTGGATTGCGTGCAAAAAAAAGTTTTAAAACTTTTCCTTCACTGCTGGAGTCCTGAAATATTTTTGTTCGCCTATTTTTTAAATCAGCCTGGAATTGCCTTGCAGTGTTTTGAAATCGGCCATCACTAGATATTGTAGAAAAGTCGTTATTTTGGGGGGTTTTTTGGTGCACAAAAACTATTCTCGTCACTTTATAATATTAAAGTAGGACCACTGTACTCACATGAACTGTTTAAAATATGTTTTAGTACCTTTCTGGGCATCTGAAAGTGTTAATTATCTTGCTGTGAATGGAGGCCTCACTGAGCCATCGGATTTCATCAAAAATATCTTAATTTGTGTTCTGAAGATGAACGAAGGTCTTAGGGGTGTAGAACGACATGAGGGTGAGTAATAAATTACATTATTTTAATTTTTGGATGAACTAACATTTTAAGACTCTAAGCTTGTTAATTAGGAGAAAATCTCTTATTTAGCAAATGGTTCTAGATTCATTATTAAACTTGATACTTCATTCATTGATAATTAAACACTCACAGAGCTTTCCTGCAGTTGATCACAGCTGGTATCAGTCTTCTTCTCCCCTCATCTGATGTGTTGTATTTCTTGAGGTTCAGCTCATCCAGCACCTCCTCTGACATCTGAAGCATGTAGGAGATTGTTGAGCAGTGAGCAGGAGAGAGTTTCTCCTCTGAGTGTTTGTCTGATTTCACAAACTCTTGAATCTCTCTGGGCAGAGTCTGATCTTCCAGCAGACAGAGGAACAGATTGATAGATTGACCAGCTGAGAGATGATACATATTATATGGATCTTTGATCTTCTTTTTAATGTACTGTGTGGTTCTCCTGATGTTCTCTGAGCTTTTCTCTGTGAGTGTCAGTAGATCCTGTAAGAGTCTCTGATTGGACTCCAGTGAGACGCCCATCAGGAACCGCAGGAACAGATCCAGGTGCCCATTCTTACTCTCAAGGGCTTTATTTACTGCTGAGGTTAGGAGATCATATAGAGAGACATGATCAGATCTGTAAAATCTGAACTCATACAGTGGTTCCTTGTTGTTGACCACATGTGAGTAAAACACATAGAAAGCAGCGAGAAACTCCTGGACGCTCAGATGAATGAAGCTGTAGACTTTCCTCTGATGAATCACAGATTCCTCCTTAAAGATCTCAGTGCAAATCCCAGAATACACTGAGGCATCAGTGACGTCTATGCCGTTCTCTCTCAGGTCCTCCTCATAGAACATCACATTGCCCTTCATCAGCTGATTGAAAGCCACTTCAGCAAGTTTCACAATCACTTCTCTGTTGGACTTCAGGAGTTTTTTTGGATTTCTCTCTTCATATTTCTGATTCCTCATGTTGATCTGAATCAGCAGGAAGTGGATGTACATTTCAGTCAGAGTTTGAGGGATTTCTGCACTCAGATCTTCTTTCAGGAGCTTCTGAAGCACAGTGGATGAGATCCAGCAGAAGACGGGTATGTGGCACATGATGTCTAGGCTTCTTGCTCTTCTGATGTGTGAGATGATTCTGCTGGCTTGATGCTCATCACTAATACTCTTCCTGAAATATTCCTCCTTCTGAGACTCACTGAATCCCTGAATCTCTGTCAGACGGTTGATGTATTTGGAGGGGATCTGATTGGCTGCTGCTGGTCTGGAGGTGATCCAGATGAGAGCAGAGGGAAGCAGCTCTCCTTTCATGAGCTTTGACATCAACACACCCAGTGATGAAATCTCAGTCACATCAGAAATTTTCTGAGCATCTGAAAACATCAGTGTCATTCTGTTTTCGTCCAGACCATCAAAGATGAACACAACTTTACACTCCTCATAAATCTTTGAGTCCAGATCTTGAAGTTCAGGATGAAAGTCCAGCAGAAGTGTGTGAAGACTGTACTGATGATCTCGGATCAAGTTCAGCTCTCGAAATGTAAACACAAACATGAAATCTACATCCTGATTGGCTTTTCCCTCGGCCCAGTCCAGAATGAACTTCTGCACAGAGACGGTTTTTCCGATTCCAGCGATGCCTTTAGTAAAAACAGTCTTGATCTGGTGTTTCTCCTCACATTCTGGTTCAGGTGAGGCTTTAAAGATGTCATTGCAGTTGATTGGAGTGTCTTGTGAGTGTTGTGTTCTGGCTGTTTTCTCCATCTGTAAAACCTGTTCTTCATTCACTCCTTCACTCTCTCCCTCTATGATGTAGAGCTGTGTGTAGATCCTGTTCAGGAGGGTTTCATTCTCTTGGAGTTTCATTCCCTCAAATAATCTCTCATACTTGTTCTTCATGTTGCTTTTGTGTCTGTCTTTGACTCTCTGTAGTTCATCATTTATTGGTTGATCATGTCTATTCAGGGACTCCGTAACGGTTGTGAAAGTGTTGTTCAGACAGAAGACTGAGGCGGCTCCTCGAGAGATGCTTCGCTCTCCATCTACTCTGCTGAAATAACACAAGAAGAACAGATTAAAACTATATGACACATTGCTTCAAAGCAGCTTCATAGATAAGAATAAAAATTCAAAGAAAAGGAAAACAGTGCCTTTCAATCTTCCAGTGAACAGCTAAAGGTGACAGAGGCCAGGAACAAACTCACTAAAAGGTTTAAGTAAGAAATGAGGGAGAAACCAAAACCTCATCCTCAATCTGAAATAAGAGATTCTGTTAGGCAATAAGTTTCTTATCTCTGGACATCTGGATCAAAGTTTATTTTCTATCACTGAACGTTTGTCCACAAATTTGAGGTGAAATCAGAAATAAAAACCAAACTCATCTCTCTGTGTGCATTCAGTGTGTTTTTGACTCTCACATTATTTGCCCAGATACAGCCCAGACTCCAACTTAACAAAAGAGTCATTCAGCATCTTTTGCGTGCACCGACCTTCTTCTGCAACGACTTCGGCAATGTGTTTAAGCAAAGCACCATGTGAAAAGTCAAGTAACAAACTCTCATGGCTAACCACTTGATCACTGCTAGCACTAGCCTCGCTTGGATCAGTACAATCTTCCGTAAAGCCTCGGGAATGGTCCGGCTTGGGCATGATAAACTAACAATGAAGCGACTAAATAATGATTTTGAGAAAGGGTGAAGGTAGATAATGAACAACAGGAACGTGGACTGGGAGAGGTGAAAAACACGACTGATCACTCCACCGCCATTACCGGAAGCCCGTTTGTCCACAGATTTGAGGTGAAAAACGGATTCCTCTCTCTGTGTAAATTTAGTGTGTTTTTTACATTATTTGTCTCCTCCTAGTTTCACTGGAGCAGTTAAATCACCAACTTCATGTTTATACTCACAGTTGATCAGGAGTCACTGCTTCATCTCTTAATACAGGAGGTTGATGCATAGATCCATCACTCCTCATAGACACACAGCTGGGTTCTGGAGATGAAGATCTCTGTCTCTTCCTCTTCCTGGAGATACTGAGAAAACAACAAAATAATTCTACCTTTAGTTCTGCCTGCTGTTTTATTTATTAAAGTCTATTTGTTTTCTCTAATACCCGTTTCCATTCACCCAATGTTTGTCCACAGATATGCAGAACACGCTTTGCTCTTCTGCCTTTGTTCTTGCTGATTCTACTGATTGCTGGTCAACTCACCCGACCCGGCGCAACTGCCTCATTCACTTCAAGCCATGTGCAACTTCCTTGACAACAAGGTCAAATTAAAAGTGCAAGTTTGTCATCATTTCTTCATTCAACGCAGAAGATATTGATTACAACTTCAACACCCTCGGACTGAACCATCAAGAATTTCTCCTGAGACTGCATATCCGGACGCTCTTCATTTCCACTCCCTCATTTACTATGTATCCGTGATTTGTATGTCTGTGTGTGTTTAATCTAGCTATGTGTTCGTGATTTACTTAAATAAAACTTTTGTGCACATTCTGCAATTCTGATCTGCTTATAAACCAATGTCAATGATAACAATTATGATCAAAGCTACATGCTAAGAAAGCGTTAATTTTCTGTACGGTTACCGTAACGCATTGTGAGCCCCCAGAGAGAACTAGAAACATTTCCCACTGTTTCTTTTTCTTTTTACCTTTAGGTGTTTGATGTGGTCCTGCAAACTTAACCTAAATAGGTAAAACCTTCCTTTCTTCCTTTCCCCTTCCGATTCAATCTTGATTTTTTTCAGTTTTATTTGTTACCCTCATAGTAACCAAACCTGTGAGAAGAACCATCAGTTCTGAGTAATAATTTGACTACACATACAGCCCGTCATTAGCTGACTGCTTACAGACCCATCAACACAGATACTCAAATTCTTTGCGTTCACCAACACAAAAGCTTAGCGCCCTGACTAGTGGCCCCACATCAGCTATTCACCACATAGCCATTCCCCCACACAGGGAGCTTACCACCTCTGTACGAACTTGCATTTGCCTTTGCCATTTCTCTCCCGTGTTCGGCAGAGCAGTGTGATGGACATCCTTCAGCAACGTCACCAAACAAGACCTTGTAAGAGAACGGTTTCACACAAAGACACTGTTAAAAACAGCTAATGTGGCACGTAGAGAGACAGATGCTAAGGCTAAGGCCCCTGAAGGCCATCTGCCTGCATCCAGAGCTGAAGTCTCAGCAATTCTGCAGCATCAAAGAGGAGCTTAACTTGGTCCAAAAAGAACTGAAACAGTCCTCCCAACTGCAAATGGACCCCACAAGAAAAAGGTACTCTACTGAACTTTACATCAGCAGCGCAAACTAACCCAACCCTGCACACGGACACAAAGAGGGGAGGAGCCAAAGCCCTCTGTTAAACACTTCACCAGCCTGTTTCCTGAGAGCTTCTGCAGCTGCAGAAGGATTAATTCAGACAGACCCTGAAACGGGACATTGAGTGACATTTTGCTCCAGAAGTACCTTAGTGATATGTTTGTAAAATTCTTTTTCAAAAGTATTAGGGGCATAAATTGAAACCAAGGCAACATCTCTGTTTTCTATATGAACTTTCGCAATTGTTATTCTACCTTTGCTATCTGCCCAAGTATCCAGCAGCTTAAAGCGCAAATTACGCTGACATATAATCACCACCCCTTTAGATTTATTTGAAGCTGAGGAGCAAGAAACAACACAGAAAAAGCGATTAGACATGCAATTTGTATCCCTTTTGACCAGATGAGTCTCTTGTAAGAAGGCTATATTTATTCTTTGTTTCCACAAAAAGTCCAAAGTAGCAACTCGTTTCACTGGATTATTCAGGTCCATTACACTGAGACTGAGAACATTCAACTTGACACCATCAGCCATTTATGAAATGATAAAAAGGTACATCATGTAGTAAACAGGAAAAGCAAATTATACATAGGAGAAAAGGATGGGGGGGAGAGGGGAACTTTGGGTAAACTCTGGTCCAGGCTTGGATAAACTAGTATTAGAACTATACAAAAACAAAAACAGAACAAGAAGAAGATTGGGTGCACCCATGTCTATAACTCCTGTGGAACAAAAATGAAAAACTGGGATCTATTAATCATTCAAAAGCGCAGAGGAAAAAAAAAAAAACATGTCTGCTCAATATCCTAGCTTAAATCAAAAACCAAAAGCTTCACGGCAAATAAAGGTTTATACATGAGAAAACTCTCCCATTTCTTTTTGCTGACCACCCAACATTAGTTTGAACATTCATGGATCATATTCAAAAAAAGAGATGTCTTTTGTAAATCTCTCCTCACGGCACGAACTGTAGGTGAAATGTCAGGAGCGATACAAAGAAGTTGATCCTCATATTGAAGATGGCCTTTGCATCGAGCTGTGGTCAGAATTATAGCGACGTCTCTGGAGCTATAAATCTTGATAATAGCAGGGTGAGGCCATCTGTAGGTGTACCAAGCCCTCGGTGTGCGCGGTCAATTGCGATAGACGGGCAACTTACGCAGTTTTGAAAGATTATGAAAGATTAAAAAAAAATGTATGGGGTCACTTCCCTCAACGGACTCCTTGAGGTTTAGAATTCTGATATTGTCCCACCTGGAACGACCCTCCAGATCTGTAACCTTCTCCGTAAGTGCCGTGTTAAGTTTCTCGAGTGCAGCCAGTTTCTAATTTAGCGGAGTGATGTCATCTTCCAAAGATGTTTCTGTTTCGGCCTGGCGAGTCGCAAGGTAGTTGGTGGCCACAGAGACCTCATCGATGCGTTTGATGATACTGTCAACTTTCATGTCCAGCCCAGACTCCAACTTAACAAAAGAGTCATTCAGCATCTTTTGCGTGCACCGACCTTCTTCTGCAACGACTTCGGCAATGTGTTTAAGCAAAGCACCATGTGAAAAGTCAAGTAACAAACTCTCATGGCTAACCACTTGATCGCTGCTAGCACTAGCCTCGCATGGATCAGTACAGTTCCGTAAAGCCTCGGGAATGGTCCGGCTTGTTCTGTTTTGACAGCTTGGGCATGATAAACTCAATGCAATGAAACGCAATGAAGCGACTAAATAATGATTTTGAGAAAGGGTGAAGGTAGATAATGAACAACAGGAACGTGGACTGGGAGAGGTGAAAAACACGACTGATCACTCCACCGCCATTACCGGAAGCCCGTTTGTCCACAGATTTGAGGTGAAAAACGGATTCCTCTCTCTGTGTAAATTTAGTGTGTTTTTTACATTATTTGTCTCCTCCTAGTTTCACTGGAGCAGTTAAATCACCAACTTCATGTTTATACTCACAGTTGATCAGGAGTCACTGTTTCATCACTGAATTTAAGAGGAGGATCCATGGATCCATCACTCTTCATAGACACACAGCTGGGTTCTGGAGATGAAGATCTCTCACTGCTCCCTCTGTTCTCCATAATGAGAAACTGACTTCAGACCTGCATATGGAAACACAGAGAACAAATCATGCATAATGTTTGAACTATTCCAGTAATTCCAGTGAAAACAAATATGATGTCCATAAAGTAATGGTTTACTGACTGTGGAAGAACCAGATCTGAACCCACAGAACCGCTTTGAGATGAACTGGATCAGTGATCCAGACCCCATTACCCAACGTCACTGTCTGACCTCACTGATACGGTCTTATTGAACATTGAACTTCAACATCATGAGAAAAAGCCTGAATCTCTTACAGCCAAAATAATTTCTCTATTTTAAAAACAAAGCCTTACAAAATAACAAAATATAAAATAAAAAAGAATAGCAGACATTTAGGCCAAAGTGGCAAAGATAAAAATCTTTGTCATTATTTTATCTTTGTTATTAAATAAGAAAAAGATAGGCTACACATTATACAATGAAATCAACAATGCTTTATTTTTTCAGCTACAGTAGGTGTATTTAACAGTAGCATTTAAGTAAAAAATTAAATGAACAAATATAAAAATAAAACACTAGACTTCATTGTATAAATTATCCACTGATTCTTAATAAAGCTAATGTATTAAAGTTCTCAGTCAAGAGCAGTGGGTGATTTTCTCTTTGTGTTTTGTTTTATTAAGGATAGTTAGGGATAGTTACCCCCAAAAATCTGTCATAATTTACTCTCAACTTGAGTTGTTTTAAACCCTAATGAGTTTCTTTCTTCTGTTGAAAATAAAAGTTATTTTGAAGAATGTGGGTAACCAGACAGTTGCTGGTCCACAGTGACTAGTATATGTTTTTCCTACTATGGAAGTCAATGGGGACCATTCTCCTAAATATATATACATTTTTGTTCTGCACAAGAAAGAAATTAATTCAGGTTTGAAACAACATTACAGTGAGTAAATAATGACATAATTTTAATTTTTGGGGGAAACTATCCCTTTAGGAACAAGCGGCAGCATGGTTAATTTTAGGCTGCTCTGTCACTTTAAAGACCTGCATGTATCTCTAATATACAGCCACGCATCCAATTTTCTCTCAAACTTTTACTTTCACTTTAGACATAACCAACTGTGTATATGTAAACTTAATGTGTATTTGTCAGTATTAGAGCAATCAGACTCGAAAGAACTTAGTAATCAGGCGCTGTTTGACAGGCTTTTAGCGCCTGACTGTGCGCTTCGGGTGTGTGTCAAAATCACTATAAAGTGCCTTTGAGACTTCACAATTTCCAAAATAAAAAGTTAAGATTTTCCATTTAACTTCATATTTGTTGTATTAAGGAGACCTTAGACTGTTAGAAATGCATGTTGGTCAAGCTCCAGCACTTTTTGTAAATTAACTGCAAGCAGACAATGTACGAGCAAACCACAAAATATGTCCACCCTGTCATGGACAAAACCAAAGTAGTTTAAATATATTTTCATTGCATAGTGATTTTAAAATGTAGATTTTCAGTAAGATACTTGGTCCCTTCCTCAACAATAAATTTTAGTTAATCAGAAAAGTCTTTTGATACTAATGAAACTGCTGAAAAATATTTGTTTCCCTATAAAATATGCAATACTTGCAATTTCTTTTCTAAATAACGTCTAACAACAAAGATATCTGGTTAAACTTTCAAGCAATATTAACTGGCCCTCTTTTCTTTATAAAGAAATCACACAAAAGGTTTTGCTAACTTGTTAAAATAATTTGCTAATTTTCATAAAAGATGAAAATGACAGGGTGGACAACAATATGACAGGGTGGACAAAGACTTAAATGGGAGAATAAAACAGGAATATCAGAGAAACAACAGCAACAAGAAGAAACCCTTAAGCAATATATGATATTCTAAGTATTAAACTAAACCTGCTTACTTGATTCGTTTAAAACCGTGGCTTCATTCATGATGAATCACCGCTTTGTGTTGCTCAGAGACACAAAACAGTTCTGCTGTGGCTTTGTTTGGAAATATTTTTGTTGGCAAAATAGAACAAAAACAGACAATATTGACGATATTGTGTTTATTAACTTATTGTTTATTTTACTGTTGTATAAAATAAATATTACATTTTTTAAATCGAGCAGATATTCAGGAAAACAGCACTTTTTCTCGTGTGATTGCTTAACTATATCATATGATATAAATATAAGACAAAAACCCATTCGGGGCATTTGTTTAATATCATATCTTGAATTTAGGAACATTCTGACTACATTCTAACAGGCTTCATCACACAGTGAGTCGTTGCCTTACATCATCTTCCATCATTAATCTCGACGTGTTATTTTTTCCATAATTAATCGCACCAAATTAACACGTTAAAGCCCTAGTGAAAACATTATCAGAATGTGGCAAAAACTATGCACATGTCCACCCTGTCATGGAAGGCTTGATGACAGGGTGGACATTTTTGGCAAAATTTTGCATTTAATGGACACATGGTGTACCTTCAGTTAGCAAAGTGATTCACTGTTCAAGCTGACAGTGTACTGTTTAAAATATATATTTTGAATTTCTGAAAAGTTTTTATATTAATTAATATTTGACTATGACAGGGTGGACATGCTAAGCTTGACAACATCCAACTACAAACACAATATGATGAAAATAAGGAAATATAAGTGTAGATACTCAGTGTACTTGCAGCAGATGTTTTAATCTCCATTGAAGAGAGACCAAATGGGGGTGATGATGTCACTGACTACATCAGGTGGTTTCTTAAAGAGGTGTTTACTCCAAAATGACAGGATGGACAGCAATTTCAGGGACGTGTAAAATGCTTAATATTATTATGAAAATAGAATATAAATGATCAAAATTTCTTGTTTTATCAAATAACTTGAAGACAATAAGAAAATTCAAAAAGGTTTTGAATTTTATGTCATTTATTCACTTTTTACACTCACTTAAGTTAGCTGAGCAGTGTCTGGGACATGCCAAATCCGCATACATCCAATCAAAGAAAATGGTATAAAATGCGAAAAAAACATTTCAAGAGATTTATCATTGTACTTGTATGTGTGAAAATGTTTAGCCATTTATAATAAAACCTCAGAATTTCATTATTTTGCATTATATTCATGATGACTGAGCGATTCTGATGAGGACACCAAAAGGCACTTTTTTAGTGATATTGACCCGTGTACGCGTTCTGAAAAACGCATGTTAAAACAGCACATCAGCACGCGAATGAAATCTTCAACCGGCAAGGCTTTAAAGCACATGCAGTTAATAATTAATCATGATATTGCACACATGTAGCCTGTTACATTGTACAAATGCTTGAGTTTCAATGTATTATTAAACAAACAAGATCATTAAAAAAATAACTACAAATCACGTTGACTCAAATTTCACTGTAATCATATTATTCCAACACATTCATTCTTTTTTCCACTTACAAAAAAAAGTGCCAGTATTGCATATTATTAATCAGCCTATAAGTATCTACCAATTTTTATGAGTAATTTTTTTCCAATCATAATTATATAATTATATAATAATAATTTTAGATACATCATACCCTAAACATGGCTTCTCAAATAAAACATTTTGGAAATAATGCATAATTCAGGAGGTTGAAAAAACTGTCTGCAAACTTCACATTGTTGTTTGTGGGGTTTTTTTTTTTTTGTTTTGTTTTTTTGCATTACCACATTTAAGGTGAAAAATTATCTGACATGATTTATCGTATTATTTATCTTGGCTTCATCCTTTAAATATCACAAACCAGTCACTTCAGTAGGTCAATAGAGTTTTAATGGCCATTAAAATAAAGTTCTATGTCATAATGAAACTTATCACTAAACTGTCTGGCCTGGCCTACAGAAGGGCTGTTGTATTTTGATTTAATTTAAATGTTTACATTTCCACCTTTTTATTTTTCAGACTGTAATGAATACTGTAAATTAATCTAAACTAAAAGCAGAATCTCTAGAGCTTGATATACAACTCCCTATAATATAACAACTCCCCTAGACTAAATTTTTTATTAAAGCAAACTGAAAACTTTGCACATTAATACGACATGATATCAAAAGCCAATATATAAACCTTACCGTAATGTGACACTTTTTAAAATTACATTTCGCCAGAATCGAGTTTTTACTTTCGGTTTGGACACAGGTGTTTCCTCAGAATGCACAAGCGCGGGAGGACTCAGGTGTCAACAACAAATAAACCCTGCCCATCTCTCTTCTTCTTCTTTTAGTTTTCTGGCGGGTTTCAGTCTATCGTTAAATGTGTTTAGCGCCACCTACTATACTGGAGTGTGTAACATAATGACTTCCTCAATCTCTAATTACACTCTACTGATTAGTCCAGTCTCATGTAAAAACTTCCATCTACATTTCTATTAATTTCTTTCCACTTCCTTCGATTGTGTTGTAATTTATTAATTCTTCCTAAATTAAAGCTTTTGCAATTAATTAAAATACACCATGAAAAGATGTCTTTTGTTTCTCTTTATGAATGTTTATCTATATTGCATTTATTTGGGTGTTTTCCTCCATTTTTTTCCCCCAAGAGGGATCTCTGTATTGTCATTCAATTTATTTTCATATTTTCTTTGGTATTAACATATTGATGAATGTTTAGTGATTTTTAAAATTGCTTTGCAAAAATGATTCACTGTTTTGAAAAGCTCAAAATATACTGGCTACACCTGCTGGCCAAAACTGTGTAACTGCAATGAGAACTCAGCTTAAACAAGTATAATTGCACCTCTTTATAAACCAATTGCACATTTTCATGAAAGTGTAATTTATTCAATGTAATCTACAATTAAATATGATGTGTCTGTATAATTTATGTTCTTTCATTCATTTGTATTGCTTGTTTTGTGTTTTTAGAAAGGGCTTGGAAACAACTTTCACTTTTTCTCTGTGAACCTGTGAACCATTGTTTATATGAAGAGAAGAAATTATTGAATAAAGTTATTTTTGTTTTGTTTTTGCTCACAAATAGCATTCGCTATTTGAAACGCCAATAAAGTCATAAAGTCAATAAAGTCATACTTGTTACTGGACTCGAACTGTGTCAAAAAAAAGGCAGTCAGTTAAAGAGTCTTATCATGATGAGCTATCACATTCTAACAGAATGTGTGAGGTTACTGATTTACAAACCATTCAAAAGATCCTTCAAATTCTTCAGTTTTCCAGCATCTTTTGCATATTTGAACCCTTTCCACTACTGGAAAGGGTTCAAATATGCAAAAGATGCTGGAAAACTGAAGAATCTGCAGGACCTGGAGGATTTTTCTGAAGAACAGAGCTCAGTTTAACTGCTCAGAACAAACAAGGGACTCATGAACAACCATCACAAAACAAAAAAAACAGTCGTGGATCATCCAGGTAACCACACACAGTATTAAGTATGTAAATTTTTGAACTGGTCATTTTTATAAATTCAGCTATTTTTTGACTACATGTAAACATCTTTTATGCAAAATATCTTATTCAGGACAGTACTAAATAAAAAATAACACATTTTGCATGATCTCTCTTATTTTGTTAAAATAATTAACATTTTGCAGATTCTGCAAGGGGTATGTAAACTTTTGAGCACAACTGTATATAGAGAAAGAGATCCATTTCATAGCACAAGATTGTTTTATGATAATTTTACAAATTTAAATGTACGTAATACATTCCATTAATAAATCCATTAAACACAGGAACACTGAATAAACGTCTTCATCGAAAGACTTGGTGATTTATGAAGCAGGTCGTGTAATATTTGGGGGAGCAGCATGTATTTTGATGAGAAAAAGCCAATTCAATTGTCGTAAAATGTAATGTGACTATATATCAGCGTGAAGCACAAGCTAACATGAGCCCAGCCCTTTCCATAATGAAAAAATAAGATTTTTGAATGATTTGTAATGCATCAATAACCTCCCGCATTGCGTCGAATATAAAACCAACTTTACCCAAGTATCAGCTGACTGCTTCTTTATGACGCAGTTCGAATCCTGTCAAAGTTATGACTTTACTGGCGTTTTTGTTAAACAAACTTTTACCATTAGAAGCAATACAACAGATTTTTAAAAAATCCCTTATTTAATTGTAATGGACGTATTGCACAGACTTATTGCAAGGTCACATCTTAACACGGTAACCAGTTAAACCCTAACACCGGGTCATAACATTTAAGTTAAGTAAGTTTCATAAAAGGTAGATTGATATTAATTTGAATCCGTAAAGTAAGACTGATCTAACTGATAGTTAATCAATCTAGTTCTTAAAACACAGTCTTAAATTAGCGGCTATGTTTATGAAACTGCTTCTGAAAATGAACTTGTCGTCACTTTACGTCACAATTCCCTATATTGAGCTTTAAATGTATGATAGTAAACAGTAAACAGTGTAAAATAATGTGACATGATATCAGAAAACGATAAATAAACTTACCGTAATGTGATATTTACGACAGATTTTACATTCTTAAGAATCGACTCTTTACTTTCGGTTTGGACAGCCGTTTCCTTAGAATGCAGAACGCGCATGCGCAGGAGGCCTCAACTTGCCTCAATTTGTCAACAACAAATAAACCCCGCCCAGCTCTCTTATTCTTCTTTTAGTTTTCTGGCGGGTTTCAGTCTATCGTTAAATGTGTTTAGCGCCACCTACTATACTGGAGTGTGTAACATAATGACTTCTTCTATCTCTAATTACATTCTACTGATTAGTGCAGAAACTTCATTAAAGCCTTTGGTATTAACTCGTATTAACATCTGAATGTTTAGTGATTTTAAGTCACCTCAAAAAGCATCTGCCAAATGAATAAATGTATGAAACCTTTCTGTGATTTAACTAAATGTTAGGATTATTGTCTTATTTCACATTGCTCAGTGTTGGAGTAATCAATAACATGAACATTTCTTTAGCACAGGTGAACAACAAACTGAGCTCAATTCTTTAAAAATTAAAGCTTTTGCAATTAATTCTCATCACTGCATTTTCATGACACTATATTTTGCACAGAAATGTGTTATTGTTTAAATTTATATTAAATGCATTTAACTTAACCAAATAGCGTTTTTTGACCCACTTGAGTATGTCTTAGTTTGAACATATTTAAAAATATATTAAATAACACCCTACAGTTAACATAAATCAAGTACTTCACATGTGCTTTAGTGTGTTAGTTAGACAACACATCAAAATAAGCATAATTCTTTAAATGTTTATGACAAAAGGCTATTCAAACACTGATTTAAAAAAATACTACTAAGTAACATTAATTTGACATTATTACTAAGTGCACTTTTTAAAAGTTTACTTAACTGTGCTAAGAAACGTAAAAATGTGTAATAATCTGATGACTGGGGAAAAGTGTCCATTCAACCTGAATTCATCTTACTCTTGAGTGGCCTCTTACAGGGCTCTCAAGTCTCACGCATTCACCGTGAGACACACGGATTTCAACCAGTTCACACGCTCACACGCCACACCTTGTATTTCTCACGCTGAAGGATAACTTATCCCGCTATATACAATTAATGGACGAGGCTATTAATTAATTATATACATCGCACGTTCGGAGCTATTAAAAGCACCAAGTTCCCGTACAAACGGAACGGACGAATTATCTGCGCAACATGACTGAAGCCCGGTTTATTTCATTGTGCACGCGTGGCGCGTGAATGGTTGTATACTCTAAGTGCGTTCACCAGCGCGCTCCAAATGTGTGATAAGATTTGTGCGAGCCGTTCCTATCGCGACGCTGAGAAAACATCATCCTGCACCAACATAAATTAGAAAGACCTCCTTTACTAGAATTTATCACGTTCTATTGTATTTATTGTGGTAAATTGACTAACTTAATAGATTACCTGTTGAGGGAATAGATTTTTCACTAAAGATTTATATTACAGCTGTGGCATGTTGTGGCTATAGTTTCTATGTCTGCTATTGCCTGTAATTAAATCCTTATTGTAACAAATGTTATATATTACAAGACAATTACAAGAACTATAATTTTTCGTAAGGCCAAGTACAAGTTAGAATCAAGACAAGAGCTTTAAAATCTGAACCTTCTTGAATTATTGACTAAACAATTGGTTTTTCCTATGTGTAAAATGTGTTCTGCTAATAATGACAGATATTAGGAAAAACCTAGCAGATGACAGGAAATTAACCGTTTAAGTAATGTTTTTTATGTAAAATTCTGTCAAACTGATAAGATTTTAGGTGCTTAACTAATATAAAATACATGCAGTTATGCTATTAACCAACTTTGCATATGTATGATACCACAAAAGACCATTTTGCAAAAATAAATAAATAATGGCAAACGGTTCACACTTCAACCCCCCAATGTTCAAACCAAAACTACACCCAACCCAGTTATTTTTATTAGCATTTTGATTGTACAGTTCCTGGATGAAATCACTTGCCTGTGATCAAAGATAGTGAGAGCTGATGTGGGGAATATAGCCAAATTCATGCTAAATTATTATTGATGCAGTCAAAAACTCTCCCAACTGCTTTGCAACCAGAAGCTTTAGCTTAGTTTGGCTACCTGAAACTAAGGAAAGTACTATATTTCATTATTTTATTTCAAATCCTACTATATTAATACTCTTTTCAGCTATGTTAAGACAACAATCTCTTAAAGCAGAGCTCTCTGGCTATCATTTCAGTAATGTTTAATATCCTGGCAATGCATACATTAATCATTGCATTTGTCTGTTTCAAAGATGTCAGGGAAAAAGCAAAAGAGTATTATTTCATTCTGGGCACCAAAGGGTCAGCCCCCTAAAAAGGTTGCCAGATCAGAGGAGGAGACAGTGGAAGAAGTGGTGGCAGAGACGGTGGAGAAGACAGTAAGGGAGACAGTTGGGGAGAAAGTAGAAGAGACCATAGAGGAGACAGTGGACAAGACAGGGAAGAAGAAGAAAGCATTAAGTGGAGCAGCCACCAGGTGTACTTTAAATGTGAGTGGTCAACCAAATGGTCATTCATTACCATCGGCACCACCAGCTCCTACTGCTGGTGTTCAGTTTGCAGACAGGAGAACTCAGATGTGAACAGGCATGTAAAACGTAAAGGTCATTAGGCCAAAGAACAGGCACTTCAGTCAACAAGCAGCATAATTTCTATTTGTGCTGGTCAATTATGAACAATAGGTAAAATTGAACTGCTAGCAAAAACTTGAGAGAATTGTGTGGGGCCGAGGGGCCGCTGCTGCAAATAACTGAGTGGCTCCTCCCCTAACAGATGTAATCTCACTCCAAACTTTTGATAAAACTTGAGAGCCCTGCTCTTATTTCATTGATGTTGCAAGTACAGTTTAAATACTTTTAAGATTTTATGTACACTTCAAGTGCTCATGCAATGTGTTACAAGAGTGACAAGTTTCGTAATAAAATTTTTGAATTTTTTGCACATTGTGAAGATAGAACCAAAGTGAAAACAACTGTAAATAGGGTTCATTTTGATTTCATGCGAACTGTAAATTATGGGTAGCTTCACCAACACTGATATAATAGAAAATTCAGTAAATAATATCAATTACATTTTAATTTTATGTACATTTATTCATTGAGGTACAGTTGAAATATATACCAAGGTAAAATATGTTATACCAAGGTAAATTCCTTGTGTGTGTAAGCACACTTATATAAAGCTCTTTCTGATTCTGAAAAATAAACCGACTTTTATTTTGAAATGCCGCCTCGCGTGTGCGCGCACCCGGAAGTGCCAGTCTGATTCTGGTGACGGTGGCTTGGACTCTTCATTCGTCTCGGAAACAGAAATGCAGACAGACGTGTTGATCAGAAGATAGCTGATCGATTATTATCATTACTGTGTAACCGACAGAAATCAATCATGGCGAGCGGTAAGTTGAGCTGCACTGACTCTCACACTGACCAGCTGTGATGTTAATGTAATACTCTAATTAATCACAACAACAACAACCTGTAATATCATGCAGCTTGTACTTTATATGACTTACCAAGCCGATAGAAGCAGGTGGTTAATGGTGATGGTGTGTGACTAAGCTGTGCAGTGATGCTGATGCTGTTTCTCGTGTCTCAGAGTCAGTGAGTGTGATCTTCAAGATCTACTGCTTGACTGTCATGACCCTGATCGCTGCCACATACACTGTGGCCCTCAGATACACCCGGACCGTGTCCTCAGACCTGTACTTCTCCACCACTGCGGTGTGCCTCGCTGAGCTCATCAAGCTGCTGCTGAGTCTGCTGATGCTGGTCAGGTGTGTGTTCACCTCTCTGACACTGACCGCTGTCACCTCTGTCTCATGTCTGATCTGGTGTGATGCTGTCTGACGCAGGGAGACGGGAGACCTGGGCCGCTGTAGGACAGCAGTGGTCACACACATTTTCAGAAGTCCCAAGGAGCTGCTGAAGCTGAGCGTGCCGTCTGTGGTGTACGCCATCCAGAACAACATGGCCTTCGTGGCCTTGAGCAACCTGGACGCCGCTGTCTATCAGGTATTATGAACATCCGTGCTTTGAGAAATACAGATTCTGTCATCATGTACTCACTGTCATATTATTTCAATAACGATGGTTTGTACTATCAAAACCGTGATCATATATAGATTATCAGATGGAACGGTTATCATATATAGATATGAAACGGCTTCACAAACAGTCTTTACAACATCACAGTATCATTATTTCTGTCTTGCAATATTTAAAATTACATTGTTACACCAGTAGGTGGCGACAAGTGACTGTTAAAAAAATGTACTTGTCATTGAATAATTCACTCAAGAGATTCGTCTAAAAACACTGACGCTGCATCCGAAATCAAGTACTGAGTTGGTGCTACATTTGAATTTAAATTTACTTCACAACTGTTGAAAAGTTTTGTTCTATATAGTACAAATGCGTGTAGTATGAATGAAATCTGGACGTACTACATCTGCCATGTTGTTACTGTCACATGACCTACCAGCGTCAGTTATGTCCCTTCAACTCCATTCACAAATCCTCTCCCATGGCCTCATGGGATAGTAAAGTGTCCATCGTATGCGCACTTCAGAATCTCACCGGAAATAGTAGGTCATCCAGGTACTTTTCGCCTACTGTTTTTTGAATACTATGAATTCGGATATACTACTCTTCACATACTGTTTTTCGCCTACTATATAGTAGAGAAGTATTCGATTTCGGACGCAGCGTGATTCATCCAGTAATGAAGCAAGTGAAGTGAGTCATTGAATCATTCATTCAACCAATTAAAAAAATAATTAAGCTTTTTTTTAAACAGACTGCAGCAGTTAACATTTTGTCAGACGCTCTAGTAAACTACGTTACTTTTAGTTGTCTGTTCGGAATCATGGGAGAATCATGATCTCTGAAACACAAAACATGATTCTCAGTTTATCCAGAACTGTGCAGCTGCGCATTATATATGACGTTTCTGTGTAATATGTATTATTTTCATTAAATTGTAGTGCTTTGGAGAGCTTGTTTTTAACTGCAACTCCTCCTTTGTATTATACAAACGCGTCATTAAAAATGTCTACAAATGAATTAAACTGATCTGAGAAACGCTGGATCATGTGTTCACAGAGATCAGCCACTAGCCATGAAGAACCGTTGAAATTTCCAAACTGTTATGACGTAATAAAGGCTTGTTTACAGAAATCTGATGACTTTGGCTGTTTGATATTTGCTCTAAAGGTGATGATACACGGGGCAACTTTTTGAGCAATCTTGCTGTCAACGGGCAACCTGGTGAGACACAGAGCAACTAATTAGGGCAACGGACAGTTGGCAGCAACTAATCGAAGAGCAAATCTGTTGCCAACCCAATAAATACTTGATTATTAAACACTTGTTAGGCACTTTATTTAAACTTTTCAAATATTTTCTTCATTTTTATTAAATTATAAATGCCTTTCTGAACTTATTTGTGATGGGAAAATGCAGAAGAGCGAGTTTGGCAAAAAGGCGGATTCGAACCTGGGTCAAAAGCTACTTTCACGTGCCATAATCTCTACGGCCTACGCCACTGCAGATGTTACATGAAGTACGTCTTTTTAGCATTTAACTTAAAAATATTCGATGGCTAAATTACAGCCTAGATTCATTATATTAGACATCTGTTGGTATTTTAAGCATTAAATGAGGTAAATTCCCTGTTTTGCGTTGACACATGACAACTTACCAGCGTAAAAAGATGTAAGTTCACTCTCGTTTTCTTCGCTTCACTGCCGCTGAGAGGCCGCCATCTTGTTTGCATTTTTTTTTTAAATCTCCAAGCCGGTCACGTGATCGGCTGCTAGCATTCTGATTGGAGGATCTAAAAAAATTGGACCTATCTAAAGTGTCCAGATAGAAATTTGTTGCTCATTCTCAATAGGAAAGTGCCCAAGCAACATTGCTCAAAAAGTTGCCCCGTGTATCATCACCTTGAGTCACTGGTTTGAAACAAATGATTCGCAAAAGTTTTAAAGCTTCATTAAGTAAGTTCTGTTTAAAAGCACCCGTCACTAGCTGAGACTTTAGCCGCATTTGTACACATAATTCTGAAATGTTCAGTTCTGTACAGGAGAAGCAGTGGTGTTTTAATGGCATCAATGATGTCGATCCACCTTTTTTAATCTGGACCCTGATGTGTGTTGGACGCAGACTCATACAGTCCTCTCACGGAGCGCCTGATACCTATTACACACAAAACTCACTTAAACTTCCAGCAGGCAGCGGTGCACAGGTTTCTATCTCTCTGCTAGGAAACAAAGTTTAGTTCCCAGAATGGTACAATTAAGGGTTTGTATCCAACCCTTTGGCTTATGGCAGATGTGTGTGACGTCTGAGACTTCACATGCCTAAACTTTATGATGAATTGTGGTCAGTAACTTTACATGGCAATCAGATGGTGTCGTCTGTCACTTTAAATGCTCGAGCTATTTAAAGCAGGATGGATTCTGATTGGCTGTTGATGTTTTTATCACTCATTAGCTGGAAAAAAAATGCTCTGAAAGTGATTCCAACGAAAGCGTTTCTCTGTGCTGTTATCATTACAGTTGTGGTGTTTACTCTGCTGTTTATATTCACAACGATTTATCATTATCATTACAGTTATCATCCTTTGTGTGAACAGGCCTTTATTCTGGTCAAAAACCACCCTTTTAGACAGGAAAAGACATCAGATTGACATGTTAAGTTACTGACCACAATTCACTTATTTCAACATGACGTTTAGGGGTGTGAATAATACTTTATGACACTGTTAAGGTGCTTTTTTTGGATCTTCATGAACTGCTGTTGTATGGAAGAGAGCAGCGTGAAGATTCTTCAAAAACCACAAGAATTGAAATAATGTCAGACTCCAAATTGAATTCAAAGCGTTTTTAGTACTCTCAGCTCTGTTTGAAGTCAAAATCAGCTCTGTTTGCTTTTGTATTAATGATCCTGTTGTCATTGTGAACGCCTGATCAGTGTCCAAATTAAAAAAACATTTTCTTTCAGCTGACATCATCAGTCCCTCTTATTTTGTCAAGCAGCTGTCGTATGGAGTCCCGTCCTACCTGTTTTTCTCGTTGAATATCCTGTTTGACTCAGAACATTGTTTCATGTTAACAAACACACTTTTCCTCATGAATAATTCCTTTCTGCCGGTTTTACCCCTAGAGAATGAGTGTGTTTTTCATGAATCAGACCTGCAGCTCCAGTCTAACTCTGTCTGTGTGTCAGGTGACGTATCAGCTGAAGATCCCCTGTACGGCGCTGTGCATGGTGCTGATGCTGAGCCGCTCTCTGAGCCGTCTGCAGTGGTTCTCGGTCTTCATGCTGTGTGGAGGCGTCACGCTGGTGCAGTGGACCCCGCCACAGTCCACCAAAGTTCAGGTACGAATCCCTGCCGGCGGCCTGCTGTTGCTCGTGTCGTTGTGCAATGCTACGATGCTGCCTTCACATGCTATCGGAATTGTCGTAAATACGAGTTTCCTAGTCAAAAATTGTACATGAACGCCATCTCAAGTCATATTTACTACTGGGAAGCTCTGAGATAATTTTGATACCTGATTTTCTGAGTTGTGCGGGCCATAAACTTTAAACATGGCAGTCGACACTATATATACTAGTATTTTCCACAGCAGCTACAACGCCTTATTTTGTCGTTAAATAAGTGCATATTTACATACACTGACCGGCAACTTTATTAGGTACACCTGCTCAACTGCTCAATAAGTTATGACTTAAAGTATGGGTGCTCGGATCAGGGTTTTTGGGTCCCATCACTATTTACTACATAATAAATTGAAGGCTTCAAATAGACCCACTGAGGTTATTTAAAGTCCCTCTGTGGTGAAAATCAAGTTTTTACGGCAGCAGGTTTATTAGGCTGCTGTCACTTTAAGACCAAATGCACGGATCCATACTCGTTGGTCCCGTTCACTGCCATTATAAAGCTCGGATGCATCAGGATAGTTATTAATATAACTCAAATTGTGTTAATCAGAAAGAAGAAAGTCATATACACCTAGAATGGCTTGAGGGTGAGTAAAGCTTGGGGTATTTTCATTTGAAAGTGAACTAATCCTTTAAGTTTGGGCTTTTAAAGAGGAATAAAATCACACAGCCCTAGTTTCTTGCTGTCATTGCAATGTTTCCACAAAGAAGTTGCAAATGTATTGTCCTTTTCAGACACCTGGTAGAACTGCCAAACCTTTTAATGCAGTGAAGGAATTTTAGCTGCACATAGAAAAATTGTCATGCGAGTTTTGCGTCATCTGATCAGCCTTTATAGAGACCACTGATCAAACTATATGAAGCTATTATTGGCTGATAACGATTAGCGCGATCAATTGGAGCACTCTTATAATGAAGCCTCGTTTACTGAAATCAATAGTGGCCACATATGAGCTGTTTTATTGGCCTGCCTGAAATCTGTAGGATCCAAGAGTGTTATAGATATATAGTGTTGACTGTCATATAGGCCTTTAATTAAAGTATTTAATGTGTGTCTCGCTGTGATTCAGGTGGAGCAGAACCCGTTCCTGGGCTTTGTGGCGATCGCCGTCGCGGTCCTCTGCTCCGGGTTTGCAGGTATTGTGTGTTCAGTCATGTTATTGATGGATTCTCACATTAGGGAGCATTAGTGACTCTCTGTTTTGGGTCAGGTGTGTACTTTGAGAAGGTCCTGAAGAGTTCGGACACCTCTCTGTGGATCCGAAACATCCAGATGTACCTGTCAGGAATCGTCGTGACCCTCATAGGGGTCTTCATGACAGATGGCACCCAGGTCTTGGAGAAAGGCTTCTTCTACGGATACACGCCTTGGGTCTGCTTAGTCGTCTGTGAGTAACGTCTGCATGACCTTTATTTCTGATGCCTGCAGTCATGTAAGTTAGGAAGATACAGCTCACTGAGCAAGAGTGCCCTGCCCATGTAAATTTAAACAGAAGCCACATATGTCATTGTAAATGTAAAGCTCTTGAATGCCATTGATGAAGTGGTTTGACTGGTTTCTCGTCTGATTTTTGCCTGCAGTTCTGGCGAGTGTGGGAGGAATGTACACATCTGTGGTGGTGAAATACACTGATAACATCATGAAGGGCTTTTCAGCGGCCGCTGCGATCGTGCTGTCCACTGTGGCGTCTGTCGTCCTCTTCGGCCTGCAGATCAGTGAGTGCCTCGTTCAGTCATGACATCTTGTGATCAGGAGGCAGTAGAACTGAAGTAGACGTGACTGTGATGCTCAGCATCAGCATATAGTGACACCCCAGTGGTGATCTGACTGCTGGACGATCTCTGTAGTAATTGAGCCATGAGTCTTTATGAGGCACGTCCGCCTGTGTGTCGTTCCTGCAGTCAAGCTGCCACCAGGACTGAGAAACTGCATAAAGACAGGAAGCTTAAGCACCAAAATAAAGAGCTAATGATGTGTTTCATCTAGGGCTGTCCCCTAATAGTCGACTAAACGTTAGACGATGAGAAGACGCTTAGTCGACCAAAATTTTATTAGTCATTTGCAGAAAAAAAACTTGTGGCAAAATCACGCAGTCCATGAGGGACAGGTCGTTAACAACGGGTCCTTATGGTAATTGCGGTATGTCGGGCAGGAAATCCAAAAGTTCGCTTATCATCCATTGCCCTCAAATACGGATTATCATTTGAAAAAAGTAAGTAGTAGCAACTTTACTTGGCCGCTCGCTCTAACGTTAACCTAGATAAATGTGCACTATTATTAGGCGCATATCCAAGTGTTTCTGTGAAGCTGAAGTATAGCACGCTTACTGGAAGACATGAAGGCGCCCACACGATCACTGGCATTTTTTACTGATAACAGTGGAAACAACTTAAAATACTCCGTCATTTTTGGTCATACAGATAAGAGTAAAACATCATTCGAAACTATTTGCACTTTTATTTGTGTGAATAACAAGAAAACGTTGTGCTTTTGTAAAATAAAGGAAATGAACAGTCACAAAAATGAACCGAAACTCAGCATATACTTCCCTCACAGACATGAGAAATACATCTATAGAAAGCTTGAAATGTCCATTTTAAACGAACGAAAATACATGCTCTGTTTATGTAATCTATATGAAAGGTGCATTTCTCTCTAAAGGCACATTCACTATACAGCAGAGATGATGAGGCAGCGTCGTCAACTTCATCTTTGCAGCCAACACTGATTCAGAAAACACTAATTTATTAATAAATGATTAAAATTTACTATTTTTTTTTTTCATATTCATAATCATTACTTTTGCCGGTGCGACAAGCTTTATGCATGCGCTTGAGCGCGAAATAGGCATATATTACGCCTATATATATATATATTAAACGCTCATTATGGTTTAGTATTCTTCTCAGTATGTATTATATATTATTATATAAATAAGTAATTAAATTAATATAATTAATCGACAAAAGACTTAAAATAAACAGCTACTAGTCAACTAGAAAAATCTTTAGTCAGGGGCAGCCTTAGTTTCATCTGTATTTGATTATGGGAAATCTAGTCTCAAAATTGACCAGTGCATGAAAAAACAATGGTTTTTCCAGTAGTTTCTTACCTTAAAAATATATACAACAGATACAACTTTTGATAATGTAATAGTAAATGTTGAAATTAGGGCTGTCAAAGTTAACACGATAATGCATGCGATTATTTCAAAATCCTTAATGGGTTTAAATAATTTAAAGCAAATAACACAAATAAATTAAGGAAGCATGTGAAAATGCGTCATTAAAGGGGACGTACACTGCCCCTTTCACAAGATGTAATATAAGTCTTCCAGAAGAGGGCGGAGCTTTAACAGCTCAACAACAACAAAGCTGGAGAATCTCACGCAGCCAAAATGAGGATTGTCAGTAACGGTGTTCAGCCTTACATTGTTCAAACCGGAGTCGACACTGATGGAGAGACTCAGGAAGAAGTTACAACTTTTAGAATGAAACTGGACGTTTCTGAACGGTTAGTGGATAAATTTATGTAGTTGCTGTGGAGTTGATTCAACTCATCGACTAGCATGTGCCGTCATGTTAATCTTTTGTGTTGAATTGACCCTCGTTTGTGAAGCAGTCCGGCGTAAAATTACGGCATGTCAACAACACTCAACTACAACAACTCTTCCTCTTCTCTAAAGCAGCCCAACATGGCCTCACCCCCTTTGTTGTGTGTTCTCGGGGGCGGGGTTTATGTAAATTTTAGTTAACAAGCAGAACCCTATTGTAAAGTGATGTTTTAGAGGAGCATTGTGTACTCATTTACTCTTTTGGTCTTTGCAGCGACAACGTTCATCACGGGAGCCATGCTGGTGTGTGTGTCCATCTACATGTACGGCCTGCCCAAACAAGACACCAGCAAAGTGCTGAAACCCAGTACAGACAGAGAGGACACACAGAAACTCATCGCCGTCTGACACGAGTTCGGTGGGAAAGACAAACTGACACGACGATCAACACACGACTCTGGATGCTGTTGTTCGAGTAGCTGGACGTGAACTGAACCGAACAACACTACGTCAGGAGGAAGGAGAAGCGTTTTGATCTGTCTGTGCTGCTGATGAAGGAGGGTGGAGGTGGGGTTTATGGGAATGACAGGCCAGATTTGGTTTTATGTGATTGTTTTTTCTATCTATATAATATCATTTATACTGTTGGACTTGATGGAGATTGTGAGACACTGCCGCAAGTAACGAACACTGATGCCAAAACCGTAAACTGAATATGGAACAGGTTTTTTGTTTAGATTGCCAATGTAATTTGCTCAAGTGTTCTTAAGTATTTACGTAAGCTGAACGTAAAAAGGATCCCTACAGGCCGACTTGTTTTAATCACAGAGCAAACATTGAATCCAGTGGTTAAGGTATGCCTCATCGTCCAGGACAATCTCTGTATGTGATTATGAGGCGCTCTGAGGAACTCACGTGTTTCTGCAGACATGATTAAACGTGTCTGAAGTCAAGCTCTCATACTGTAGTGGGTGTTTACATGCATCGAGCATGGTGAATCCAACACAGATGGATAAAACAGTAGATTCTAAACAGTACTGTTCACGTGTGAACTTTGCAATCCGATTCATAATTTTTTACATGTGCATTGCATGTATTCTGAACAAAACGTCATCATAATTGCCTTGATGATACATCTCATGTTTTCTGCAGGTCTTAATTCACTTACATAAATTAAGGCCTTAAAAAGGTCTTAAATCAGAACAGAAAGTGTCATGACATTAAATGTTGCATTGCAAAAAATCAATATCTTCCTCAGTATTTTTGTCCTGTTTGCCAATACACATATTTAAACATCTTTGATACTTTTACTTGAGATACAAATGTAAAATTAAGTTTTGAAAAATCAAAACTAGTTTGTACTTCTGTCAATGAGTTATGAAAACATCCCTTTGAATTAAGATGATTTTTCTGAGCCTATTGGCAGATATTTCTTCTTGTTTTTATCATAAACTCAATTTATTTTGATCAATTTCACAGAAAACAAGACTTTATATTTTATGTCCAGTAAATGCGTCTTGATTTAAGAATCTTTATACAGTTATACTGGAAAACAAGACAAAAATGCGGAAGAACATCAATTTTTTTGCACTGTGATCAGAAGCTACAGTAAAAGAAATTTCCATATTCCAGTGGTTTGGAGCAGAGCGATTGAAGCTACTTTTTATGTAAAATGAATTAAAAAGTAATGGATATCTGTTGGAATTCGTATTTTCAAACTCATAATACAACTCATTGTGTTTGCTCATATTGAAGTATTGTGTTCACTTTAATTTACTCCTTACATTTTCATTACTTGGTCTTAAATTTACCTGCAGAAACCCTGCTGAAAAGCTTGTTTAGATAATATTTAGTGTCCTTCAGTGACCAGTTCATAATACATGCATAAAGATCCACATCACAGTACTGCACAAGTTCATTTTAATTCTGATTGAGAAAGGCTTTACATGGCTAAAATGTTCCTGTTAAACATGTGATTTAATTGTTTACATCAAGGGCTCAGTGTGGCTGATCCATCAATCTGTTTATTAACAGATTATTTGGTTGCAAGAAAACCTGTTTTTATTTAGTCAGTGGTTTGGAAGTGAAGGTCACTGTGGTGCTGATGCTGCCACTGTTAGCAG
Organism: Mylopharyngodon piceus; assembly: GCA_039654765.1. NCBI lineage: Eukaryota > Metazoa > Chordata > Actinopteri > Cypriniformes > Xenocyprididae > Mylopharyngodon > Mylopharyngodon piceus. The sequence goes on from CM077456.1 coordinate 31,862,405, forward strand.
CTCTACACTTTATTTTATACAGGCTCACATGCTACAAAACCAGACGTCCTGTTCTGGGTGGCTTGTGTAGCGTCATTTAAATATGGGCAATAAATGTGTTAATGGTGTGTGTTAAACAAGAAATGAACAGACACTAATAAAAAAGACTTTTATTATTTAGTGATTAAACAGAAATTCACATTTTATCAACCGGCGTAATACCCAGAATCCTCATCCCATTGGCCAGAACTGACCGGACAGCACTGAAAAGACAGAGTCGGGCCTGAGGAAACAAAGACACTGTAAGCATCATTTCAGTCTGATGATAAACGCAGCTGCTCAAACGTGTGTTTACCTGGGCCGCCGCCGCTGGACTTCCCTTCACAGGCAGCTCTCGATGAGCCGAGGCCACCAGGTGACTGAAAACACAGTGAAACCTCATCAGAACAAACACGTTTCTTCTGTGGGACTCACAACCCAGATATGCCAGCAAAACTACACCAGTGGTTTTCAGACTCGCCGCTCTATACATTCTGTAAAGCCTCGTTCAGACTGTCAGTCCAAACCCTTTTTTGTGTATATCCGATTGGAATCTGATCATATTTAGCAAGTGTGAACGGCAATAAAATAACATGAAATGTGAAATGCGACAGCTACATGTTGTAAATGACAACATCTGTATTGCAAACCCCTTTATGTTGTTGTTTTTGGCGTATACCTACCAACACAACGTCATTGCCATAAAACCAACGTATATATTCCGGAAAAAACGAAAAAGAGGCATGGACACACAAATCAGATCTGAACAGTTGTGATACACAATGTGGACAGTCAATCATTTAGATATTTCAATCGCACAAATACACAAATCAGATTTAGACTGTCAGTGTGAACGTAGCTCAAGGGTATGTTTATCCGTCAACGATGTGCTAAAAACAGAAGTTTTTCTTTTGTGTTTTTCGTGTACAGATGGCAAAACGATCTGCGAAAATGACTAAAAACGCTGTATTCTGCTGCCAGACCAGTAGATGGCGATGTCATGTTGTAAAGAAACACTACGCCCATAGACTGAACATGTGATACATATGCGTAAGACATCATCGTATTCACAAATTTACATTTTTGTAGTTTACACAGAGATGATAACAGTATCGTTTTCAAAAACTTGCTTTTTCAGGCCACCAAAATGCCGTTATCGTGTAAATGAACGGCCAAAAAGCTTTTTAGTTTTTAGTTGAAAATGATGTCGCGTAAACGGCCGCTCACTCTCTCTAATCTGACACACTCGGTTCAGTTCGTTGTCTCTCCTGACGAGCTGATGATCTGAATCAGGTGTTAAACCTGACCTAAACACTGGTTAATGGTGCGTTCAAATCATGTCAGAAAGATGGCATTTATGAGTTGAATGGACATGAACATCATTCTGCTACACACTCAACAGTATCTACTTTTTCTTCACAAGAAGAGTACACACTTTTACGGTGTGGTGTGTACGTGAATTAGGATGTTAATGTGTACCTGAGAGTCATGAGGAAGTTGACCAGGTGTCTGGGCTGCAGGTCATTCGCCGACTGAAGAAGCACTTCATCATATCTGCAAACAATCAGACGTTACTGTGGTACAATTACACAAAGTCTCCATTTACAAATGATTATTTGGAATAAATAAACTGTCAACGTAAAAGTCACCATGAAATCAAACAGACATTTCTTATTTTTTATGGAAAGAAATGTGACCTGGAACTACTTTATAGCTGTGTTTACTGGAAATGACTGCACACAACTCATGACAGCATGTATTCCAGTGTTGTGTCATTCATTATTTCATCATTTATATGAAGTGAACTGAACAGATGAGCTTTAAAACAAACCCAACACATAGTCTCCATACCAATACAATACAGTATTCATCTGAGTGGCGCGTCACTGATGTCGTCGGACCTGCTTCACTTGCTCTGAAGCATCACTGATGTCATGTATGTGAGGTATGTGTGATGAAGGTGACGCTCACCTGAGCAGGTGCTGGAGAACTGAAATACTTCTGCTGTCCGTGAGAGGAGAGACGTCACGGCAAGAGTACGACTCACTTGCGTGTCTCCTCAGCAAACTGTGAACACAAACACAGCAGCGCTACACCTAAACACATTCATGAGCAGATCATCCACAGTCTCAGGCCACTGCCATAGAAAAACTGTTAGCATTAGGTTATAGTATTTATAACTAGCTGTATGTAAACCAACAGTCCAAAATCCATGCATGCATGGTCTACTATTTAGGTGTGTGTGTGTGTACCTGCAGAGTCGGGCGTGTGTGTACTGCAGAAACACACCCGTGTCCCCTTGAGACTGCAGGACTTTGTCCCAATCAAATTTATAGTCCGATATCAGAGGCCCTTTGAAGTCCTGACAAACACATTAGATAAACATCAGCACACACACCGACAGCATGACGCTATAAAACACACAATGACACACACTTAGCCTGAATATGACAACTATCAATATGAATTCAAGCCTGCCGGGGCAGATCAACACAATAAAACACACCTTTCAGACGTGAAATGCAGTCAGTCAGGCTTGTGTTCAGAGAAACCACTCGAGTGTGTGTGTGCGTGTGTACCTGTATGATTAAAGCGCTGATCCCAACCCTCTCGGCCGTCAGCTCCGGCTCCTCCAGCGCTTTTGAAGCTACACAACATACAAAAAGAGCCTCAGTTCACCAAAAACTAGTTAGTCGTGCCAGAAGACAGCTGTGAATAGAAGAGAGGTTGAGAGGTCATGTGTTTTGCTTTGATTTCATTCTTGTGAAGCTGATTTCACTGATTCATAAGATTGATTTTTATTGTCTTTATTGTGTTATTTTTATTTATTTTATTTTTTTTGAATTATTAGCCATGTTTAGCACTTCGGGCCAACTGTGTGGATTTAAAAGTGCTTTATAAATAACAATTAATTAATTAACTAACTTTAGAATCATTGCTATACTATTATAGTTTTTATATATTTTTCTTTCTTTCTTTGGTTTTCATTTTAATTTTAGCTATAATTTTTGTAATTTTGCTGTGTAATTTTGTCATTTTTGTTAGGTTTTTTATGTCTATATAATATATATTATAATAATTATATAATATAATATAATATATAATATAATAATTTTATAATCATTTTTTATTTTAGTTTTAGTTACTCAGTTTATTTTAGTACTCCAAGTTAAGCTGAAAAAAATAAAATTTTTGATTTATTTTTTTCAATTTCAGGTTACATTTATTTTTATTTCAAATAATATAAATATAAATATAAATAACACTGCTGTGAGAGTTTCTGACACAACGGCTGAGGGAGTGACGCCAAATTTGACATCTTTCTCTCATCTGACCAATATAATCTCTTATGTAAAGACATAGAAACGCTATCATAGATTTTTTATTTCACTATTGCAGGTAATGAGAACGCAAATATTATATTTGTTGTAGTTTACACAACTATGGAGACTTCTGCGAACCCTGCAAAAGTGCAAAGGTCCATTAGAAATCACAAATTAATTCACAGTGTCTCCCACAAAAAAAACAAAAAAAAAAACAGCCGTCATTTGATTGTTCCAGAGCATGTGTGCAGAAACTATAAACAGGTGTGACTCTAGAATGAGGGTGTGACGCGGATCATCAGTGCTCTTGATACTGAGCGTGTCTCACTTCTGGACTGCCTCATGTTGTTGATCATCCGGCTCCGCGCCTCCTCCAGCACGTCCTCCAGGAACACCACCTCCCCGCGGCGCGTGCTCATGCCCTGCACCAGCCCGAACGCCACATGATGACACCTGCCGAGCACACACAAAGTCACATTAAAGTCCCTTTAAGGCAAGTCATTTGACTCGGCAGCCATCTTTGAAACACCTCTCGGCTGCTATTTCAGTCATGAAAGTGCAGCTTCTATCTCTTTGAATGGGGAAACATCAAATTCTCCAAAGCTGTTCACCAAGCTTACGATTAAATTTCATATTTGAAATCACCAATGAAATCTGACAACAAGTCTCATAAATGTGGTTTCTTATGTTGAAATAGCATTAAAAAAAGCTTATTCTTCAGGCTGGAGCAACCAGAGCTTCTAATGGCAGCTGCAGTAACTTTACCAATCAGTGATCGGCTCTTTTATTTAAAAGGCGGGACTTATTCCGCCATATTGTGTGCTGTACATTCTCTTTGTATATCTAAAGTTTTTGCAGATACACACATCTATTGTTATCATTACACATTAATTTAATTGTTAAATGTTTTTTAACATGTTAGTGCCATGAACTACAAAAAAAAAAAAGTACTGAAGGATCGGCAACTTTACAATAAGGTCTCATTTATTAACATTAGTTACTGCATTAAACATGAAATAACAATATGCAATATATTCTTACAGCATTTATTAACCTTTCTTAATGTTTTTCATAAACACTTTTTGTGTTACTGGTTGAAACTCTCCAGTAAAACAAAAGGGCATCTTGGGAACTGCACTCCGGTTCAAATCTGACCTCTCAGGTAGGTCCTTTACACCGTGTCTACACCGGGCGCAAGCAGCATGATGCAATGCAACAAAAGACAATAGAACCCATTATAATCAGTGACGTTGTCTACACTGGATATGGTGCAATGCGAGCGATAAATCTCCAACAGTAAACTGATGCCTCGTTCTATTTATGACATACTGACACGAAGGACAAATGCTTTGCAATGGGCGCTTGGTGTTAGGGTGTTGTGGAGGGGTGAGGTGTCTAAGTCGCAACATCTAGCTACTGGGGTGCCTCAGGGCTCGGTGCTTGGACCGCTTCTCTTCTGTCATCACTAGGATCTGTCATTCAGAAACATGGATTTTCCTGTCACTGCTTTCCAGCCAGAGGATCCGACAGTAGCTGCTCAGCCTGCCTGACAGACATTTCTGACTGGATGAAGGACCACCACCTTCAACTCAAACTTGCGAAGACAGAACTGCCTGTGGTCTCAGCTAACGCACTAATGTTTGTACCTACTAATGTTCTAAGGCACTAAAGTTCCTACAGAACAATGGCTCTGCACCACTTCTTGTTAGTTAATGTAGCTAACTAATGTTAACAAATGAAACCTTAGAAAGGATCTAAGGACCTGTTTCAGTAGCAACCATATGAAAATGTGTAAATATATTGATCTTTATTTTTGACATGTTTTCTTTAGGTGTCAGATCTCAGTACAGCACGAGATGAGCAGATAACCAGAGTGTTTCATGTTCTTTTAAAAAAGCAAATAAAAAGTGGCAGCGAAGACATAATACTTCAAGGTGTTTAGTTAGTAGGTGTGTCAAACAAGAGAATTACTACTTTTTACAGCCATTAGGTTTTGTCAAGGTATATTTTGACAAGGCGTGTCTCTGTCCTGAAGGGGAAGGTACCCACTGGATCTGTGTTTGAGCAGCAATAATGATGTTTATGGAGTCAGACAGCTGACAAAAACTGTAGCCGCAAGTCACTAATGAACGCCATATGCCATGCTATACTATTAAAGTATTAAGTAAAGACACCACAGGTGAATAAGATAAAAATAATAGCTAATAGATATCATCATACTTCCCCTGTTCACTGATTACATTAAGAATTGCTAACATTTTTCATATTACAAGTTCTGAAATGTTATGTTAAAATATGTAAATCAGGCACAATCTAATTAAATATGCACATCTGGTAGGTTGGGAGTGAGTGAGTGTGTGGTGTGTGTGTGTTTGAGTGTGTGTGTGTACCTCTCTGCCCACTGGTGTCCCATGGCTGACAGGATGTGAAAGAGCTGCTGGAAGTGGACGGTCTGACTCTTATCTGTCTTAAAGAGGGAACGAGGAGCAGATGCAGAAGGTGAAGGAGTCACATGATTCAGCAGTGATTTCAAACCATGACCGTTCTTACCACATAGATCATCTCATCAAAGCCAAACCTCTGCTTCCTGTCCAGCGCTGCTGCAACGTCTCTGAAAGCACACAGAAGTGAGATCCGTCACAGAGCCACTTTAAACGCAACACACGTGTGTGTGTGTGTGGGTCAGTGTGACACACCTGGTGATGTACAGGGACGTCCCATCACTGCGCACTAACGTGGCGTAAGACGACATATCGCCCGTCCCAGACAGATCCACCACACCTGTGCCCTTCCTGTTCAACAACCAATCACAGTCAGTCACCGCAAACCATCATACACATTTAAAAAAACATCAAATTTAATTAAATATTAAGTTTATTTATTAACTAAATTTAAGATTTATGTATTTGAATTGAATATAAAATTTCCATCAATTTGGATTACAGTTTTAACATAAATTATGTATTTGCTAATTTGCATATTCATAGTTCTGCGTATACTAAATGAAGCAAGGGTGTAGAGTTACAGTCAAGCTATTTTAAGGCATTAATAAATTATTTTCACAGGAAAAAAAACATTTAAATATATCATTTTGATTATCAAAGATAAGTTTTAAGGGATAAAATTATTAATTGCAGGTGAGCTTTAAATACACAACCAGCTTTATATATTTATCATCAGAAGATCCAATTTGTTTCAATCTCATACATTTGACTGTTCCACAGTCAGTCATTTTAACCATTCATACTTTTTAACTGAATGAATGCAACTGTTTTCACAATGAACAGATTTATGCTGATTCCAAGCTATTTGAATAAACACATTTTGAAAACATTTAAATAAAATCAAATTGATGCAAATAAACTATGCAAAGATTTTTCGAGTGCAGAAATCTGACCTGTTTCATTTATGTATGACTGACAAATATGCATTAGATGAAGTTTATCATTAGTTTATGTTAAAACTGTAATCCAAATGGATGAAAATGTATGTGATTCAAACATAAATCTTTAATTTAGGCAGGAAAAGCTCTCTGCTCTGCATGTCTTGCTGTCAGGAGGAGAGGAGAAGCTGTACTCAGTGGTCTTCAGCAGGCGTTTGGTCATCAGCTCTTCCAGCACATTCTGGGTCTGACCGTCATGAAACGACTCTCCAGAGTAATGGTCAAAGTCAACTCCTAAACGCTGAGAGAGGACAAACACCGCCATTTTTTTTCTGTACTTATTTCTGCACAAGTTCAGCATATAATACTACAGGCTCTACACAAACCTATTCTTCTTCACTAGACGCTGCTCTCTTTATTTACTTGACAAAAAACAACCTGTTGATTAAATCTTTCAGTGCTCAACAGATCAAATTCAACAACATAACAAAAGTTTTGGTGTGGCATGACAGATCAGATTCAGTGCACTTCTTTTTACTTAACTTGATGTATTTTTGAATACATATGTTATAATAAAATGTTTATATGGCAGCCACTGTTTAAATGTTTATTTATTTTTCAACAACAAATTGGAGTAGAAACAATTATATCAGTGAAAATGTGTTTCTGGGTCTAAGCAACTCAAAATGATGGAGCGGAGTTCATTATGTTAAGTTACGTTCAGTATTTTAGTTCAGTTTATACATGTAGGCTCATGAAAACTGGTTTACGTGCAACTCGAGTGTTTGTGACCAGCTTCCCTGTACAGTTTACAGCTTCATTTGAGAGAGATTTTTCATTTGCTTAAGAAAAATGTGTATCTAATGATGTATCTAAAATATGTTTAAATGAATCAATATCAAATATCCATTTAAATGCTCACTAGAATCGGAAACTGAAGTCACAGCTGATGTGAAATCATGGGTCATTTTAAGTGTGCATAAAAAACCTAAATGGAAATGCTTGAAATGTGAATAAACTGTAAATTTGATATTACACATGATATTACCTGATAGATGCGTTTGTATTCGACCACAGTGATTTCGCGAAACTGTCTCCACAGCTCCAGGGCCTGATCCTCACGCTGCACCAGACGCCTGTAAAACTCTGCAGCGGCCGAACGCACGCTCTCGTCACACTCGGCCTCGCGGTTCACCTGGACGTACACCTGCAGCCCCAGTGAAAACAAATCAACTAGTGACATGATCTACAGGGTCAGTGTAAATGAAACACACAGATGTCTCTGTAAGGACGGACCTCAAACAGGTGCTCCAGCGGCTGCGTCTTCAGCTTCTCCTGAGAGCCGAAGCGCTCAAAGCCGGCGCCCAACAGACCTGCAAACACCAGTGACCGACTCAAACCAGAGTCGCTGACACTTAACATGCCCATGAACTTTTTTCAGGTGTAGGAAAGTGTTTTTAAAGTGCCCCTATTATGCTGTCTCCTAATTTTGTTTTGTTTTCTCTTACAACAAGTTTACATGCATCCAAAGTCAAAAAACACTTTAATTTTCTCATAATATCCACTGCAGCATCAGCTCTTTTCTCACAGTGTCTGAAACGGTTCAATCAAGGATTCAGTTTCTCTAAACTCCGCCTTTCTGAGAGCTGCTCTGCTCTGATTGGCCCAGTCTGTTGTGATTTCACTACATGAAAGGTCAAATCCCAAAGAGCATAACGGGGGCACTTTAATCTTTTTTCATTTTATTCAACTTCTCCAGGTTAATAATGTTAACTCACCGAACTGCATTCCCCAGTCGCCCAAATAATTGACTCGAATAACATCTTTCCCCAAGGACTTCTTTAGATTGGCAATGAAGTTTCCTACAAAAAAAGCAAATAATTAAACCTGAAAATATCTGTTTTGAGAAGAACTGGTCAATTAAATCCACTGGTTTCAAATATCAAGCTAAGAGTATCTTGTATACAAGCGCTCCATCTGCTGGTGACAGAGAGAACTAGTTTAACAGGAACTTTCTGCATTTGACATTTGCAAAACTAATTTAACAGAGTAATGATGATCTCACCAATTATAGTGGAGCGAAGATGTCCGGCATGAAATTTCTTAGCGATGTTTGGAGAACTGTGAGAGAAGAGAGTTGAGAGGGTAACGCTGCAGAGACACAAGCTAATACTGTAAGCGAACGGCTCCTGTATTAACCGACCTGAACTCCACAAGCGTCCGGCCGCCCTGAAGATGGCGCAGAAGGTCACTCTTCACGCCGAACCCGTCAGGCTCTGAGTGCAGCTGCTCTAAGAGCTTCTGTGACACACATCAGGCCCACAGGAAACAAAGCATGAGAAATTAAAGTCACACTGAAACGGAAGCAGTGACAGATCTTTTCTTCTGCACTGTGACATACATCTGAGTGTAACGGATAACTGAAAAAGATAAAATGTAGGGCAGGACTTGGTTCTATGCATCTGTTCTTGATTGGATGTTGAGATATTTTTGATAAAATCCGATGGCTCAAAAATATCTTAATTTGTGTTCTGAAGATGAATGAAGGTCTTACAGGTGTGGAACGACATGAGGGTGAGGAATTAATGACAGAAATTTTTGGGTGAACTAACCCTTTAATCAGACTAAATGACTGGAGAATGCTGCATAGAGAGAAGTCTGTTGTTTCACTGGAAGATACAGTTATTACAATTTGATTAAACATTATGAAGTCAAAACATTATTAAAAAATTAAACGTGCACAGATTAACTGTTCACAGTAAGATCTATAATATATGGAAGCTTGTTTCTGCCACATAATCTTAAAAGTAATTGTGACTTTTTACCTTGCAATTCAGAATTACTTCTCAGAATTGCGAGATATAAACTCACAAATACATGAAAATGTGAAAAAAATTTGCAATTACGTTTTTTTATTTTGTGGCGAATAAAGCAAGCTTCCATAATAATATGTATTTAGAAAATAGATGAGATGAATCTTCATTTCATGCCGAATTTAAGGGCAATTATTATTATTATTATGCCATATCCCTACATGTAGCTATGGCCTGTCACAATCATGAATTTTGTGAATTTAATTTAATTCTGCTTTGTACATCAATTACAGTGTAAGCCTGAAGTTGGAATTGCATATAATAATAAATTATAACAAAATAGGTCCATATAATTAATGCTGTGAAATTTATAATATAATATAATATAATATAATATGTCTGATTAAACCCTCAAACCTTCATTTCATATAAAGGAAACCTTTGACTATCTTTACGTACTTTATAACTGCGTTTTTTATATTCTTTGGCAAAATGTGTTTGAAATTTAAACTGCACAATTATTGCAGTTCTCTCAAATAACTGTGATTAGATCGAACAACCATGATCAATTAATCAATAATCGTGACAGGCCTACATATAGCATTGACTTCATTTCAAGCTGACGAACCACAAAACAACAAACTGATAACTCGTTATGTACATCAGCAATGATTGGGGAGGATTATAATGTAATTCAGCAGAGTTATGTCTATGATTTCTGTTTCCTCATGTCTGTGAGTAGCGATGAAGGCAGAGCGTCTGTTCACCTGCGCCAGGATCAGTTTGTTTAATCTGAAGTGAATCACTCCTCGACCAGCGATGACCTCCTCCACGACAGAGTCCTGTTTGATCTAGAGCAGAGAACGGACACAAGATCCCTCCAGAACTTACATAAAAACATACATATCATAGGAAAAAAAGAGTCATCATAGTCTTCCCAAGAACAGACTGTATTCCTGTCTACATATCAATCCGTCTGCTCACCTGATTGGCCAGCGCTTGTGTTTGGGTCTGCAGGTCTCCATCAGGAGCAACAGCTCCTCTCTGCAGCAGACTGTTGACCGACACACGCAGGTCAGAGGTCGTCCTGAGATCACAAACACTGCATCAGTGCATCAGACAGACCAGACACCACAGCTGGAGGAGCTGATGAAGTGACTTTATACTGCAATGACACTCAGACACTCTTAAAGGTGATTTGAGCACGTGTCACACATCTACTGACGTCATCATCACATGCTGCTGTACTGTCAGTGAAGGGCATCCAATGGGGAAATTCTACTGGAATTCTATCCTGAACAAGAAAGACTTGGCTGTTGCCCTACAGATTTTGCATTTTAATTAAAGTAAGAGAAGTTAATAAAAAAAAATCACATAAAATATTTTACTCTCTAAATTTATGAAATTTGTAATACTTTTGTAATAGTAAAACGTCTTGTGAGTGTCTGTTTTCTTTGGAGTTACTGACTTTGGCCTGTTTGTTTTTTTCAATGTAATGTTATTAGCTTATTTCTTAAATAAAAAATGAGTGTATGGGTTTATAAGGTGTTACTCTTACTGTTTCTTTGACACTGGCACTGCAGAGATCAGGGGTATTAAAGCATCTTCAGACACTCCGACCACCTTTGAAAGCTGCAAAACAAGTACAGTGACCAAATGAGATGCGACTTAATTAACTTTATTAATGTTACAGTGAATTATGAGGTGGTTCAGACGCGCGCCGCGCGTACCTGCAGCGCAACACTCCTCCTGAAGAAGCACGCCATGTGCGCGCGATATTCACATTAAACTACATCAGGAATGAAACAACATTGGGAATGAAATGAAGTGTCATTGATCAGTATCCGCGCGTGCTCTTACTGTAAGGACGCAAGTTTGAAGTCAGCTACTGTCATTTCTGTGCGTGTTTTCAAAATAAAAGTCAGCAGGCTCCTCTGAACGCTCACGTGTTTCTCTGTACTTCTGTTTTCACAGCTTTCTAGCTTCTTGATCTGATTATTAGAGGAGTTTTTTGTCCCTCTCACTGCCTAAGGTGGTTATGGTCCTGTCTCGATGTAATTTCCACCAGATTATGTATTGCGTTTAATAGCATTTTGTTGTGATGAAATACAATTAAATTTTAAACATGCAATACAAAATATATAACTCCTTTGTATGTCTGGGTTGTGCAGCTATGAAGTTGTGAAGGTAGCAATGGATCATGCTTTACAGTCCTCCATCTTGTGGGACCAACTATTGCGAGAATGGTTGATGGTTGAGTCCTTCTCTTTGCCAGCAGAGATTCCAGGCCTGATGAAGCCTCTTCCCAGTCTAGTGTTTTTCAGGATGAGGATCAAGTGGAGTGTATGGATTGATGGCTGGAAGGAGCCACTACTGTGCTTGAAAGCTGAAGACATAGGATGTGAACGCTGTGATGATCATATGTTGTTGGCTCCTTCAAAGCTGGAAAGCAAGTCAAAGGAAAGACAGAAGGCAGTGAAGAAACCCTCATCAGGCATCCGACCCCGCACTGGCAAAGATGGACCCCGAATGTTTTGTTGACCCCAAACTTGTCCTAACTGAAAGAAAACAAGTTGATAAAAAGATTGAATCCAAAATTTGGTAATAAATAGCATGAAAAGAGATTTATAAGAATTTTTTGTAGGCATTTTTGACTGGAAACGTCATAAACGTAAAGGCCCATTCACACCAAGAACCATAACTATACCGATAAATATATTAGTATATATATATATATATATATATATATTAGCATGCTGCAGTTTTGTCATCTGTCACTCTTTAAAGCAGGCTGGATTCTGATTGACTGTCAATGTTTTTATCATTCATCAGCTGGAAAAAAATGGCTCTGAAAGTAATTCCCAATAATATCGTTCCTGTGTGCTGTTATCGTTACAGTTGTGCTATTCTATACGATTTTTATAACTTTATTTCGGCACCAGAACTGTTTTATAAAACCTACAAACACTTTACATACAGTACCGATCAAAGGTTTGGACGTTACTTTTTTTAATGTTTCTCTTCTGCTCATCAAACCTGCATTTATTTGATCAAAAATACAGAAAAAAACAGTAATATTGTGAAACATTACAATTTAAAATATCTGATTTCTATGTGAATATATAGTAAAGTTTTTTTATTTTTTTATTTTGTAAAGTGTAATTTATTCCTGTGATCAAAGCTGAATTTTCAGCATCATTACTCCAGTCTTCAGTGTCACATGATCCTTCAGAAATCATTCTAATATGATGATTTATCAATGTTGGAAACATTTGTGCTGCTTAATATTTGGAATCTGTGATACTTTTATCAGGATTCATTGATTAATAAAAAGTTAAAATAAGCATTTATTCAAAATAGAAATATTTTCTAACAATATAATCTTTACTATAACTTTTTATCAATTTAACAGATCCTTGTTGAAAAAAAGTACTAATTTCTTTCAAAAACAGAAAGAAAAAATACTGACCCCAAACTTTTGAACGGTAGTGTATATTGTTACAAAAGATTTCTATTTTAAACTTTTTATTCATCAAAGAATTAAGAAAAAAGTATCATAGACTATAAAAAAATATTTTCAACACTGATAATTGATGCTTTGCAAAATTCAGCTTTGCATCACATAAAGTATATTTTAAAGTATATTAATATAGAAAACCATTATTTTAAATTGTAATATTTCACAATATTACCATTTTTACTGTATTTTTCATCAAATAAATGCAGCATAAGAGACTTCTTTCAAAAACATTAAAAATAGTAATGTCCAATCTTTTGACCGGTACTGTAGATGTGTGAACATATCTAAATCGATTCAAGTTTATTTGTACAGCACTTTCACAAAGCAACTTGACAGAAAATGCTTGTTTAATGGAAGTATTTAGGAAGAATTCTGTTATCAGTCGTTTTTTTCAGCAAATCAGACTTGCTCTCTGCCTGTCAATCATTTTGCTGGCATGCCTTTGGAGGGCGGAGTTTCAGCAAAGGAGGCGGGTCTTAGTTAGCAAAAGAGCTGAAATCATTACAGAAAAAACTAAAAAACAAACCAGTCTATTGATTCTAGGGCACCTGTGCAAGATCTGTGAGTGAGCGATCATCACTTCAAACAAGATGAAAAATCCAAGAGTGTGTCAACAGCGAGCAGTGATTAAATGTGCTACTTTAGAAGTACTTTATCAATTTAGTTTCAGTTGACACTGTTTTAAGTGTTTAAGACCCGAGTACACGTGAACTTACAAGTCTAGTACATGAACTTATCCAAAGTACACTTACAATAGCAAGAAAGCACACTAGTTATGTAAACATTTTTATTTGTGTATACTTTTCCCAACATAAAGTCATTTGAACTACAGGAGCAGTAAAACCATAATGCAGAGGAAAGGGGCAAAAAAAAAAAAAAAAGAAAAAGAAAGAAATAAAAAATTAAAATAAATACAAAGCATGAAAACAGACTCTAATCAAAATAAATGCTGTATTCGATTTGTACAGGAAAACTCCAGATGAAAGCCAGGATGTATTTACACAAAGCTATGAACAGCAGTCTCCGAGATACACCCTCCCAAAGTTTATTTCACACAGTCTCACATTTATCATCATTTGCAATGAATAAAAGGCATTTTACAAAATCAAACAAAAAAAAATGAGGATGAAATGACAGGTGACTGTATAAAAGGCATCGTCAAAGCCTAATAAATATCCAGGGTTCAGTAAGAGAGACACAAGAGCCACTGATTTGAATAATAGTTGCAAAGGTCCATATATGGGCGTTGACGACGGCAGGAAGCACTCAGCTGCTGCAGAGAGAGAGAGTGGTTACGCACTGACAGAAGCCTGACACATACTCTGTGCCCAGCGGGGGAAAAGATGCGATTGGCACTGCTGGAGATCCAGCCGGAGCCGGTCTGAGTGTCAGGAGCTCACACAGGCAGAGATCCACTGGACACGGCACCAACCACAGGACACGAGGACGCCCGACAGCACGGCCACTCAGGACACATCTGCACAACAACAACAACATCAGGATCAGCATGTGAGGCAGACAGAGCGAGAACAAGCATCTGAATGAGACGAGAGGATACTTACAGCTGGCAGGCTGCTCTCCAAACCGCCTCATCAGCTGGTCATGGGTGAACTTCACGAAAGCATCGTACTGTTCTGGAAAGACAAGACGACAACTCCGTCAAGCACAAACACATGCCTGCACAGGAGATCACTTCTAGTTTTTGTAATGGCTGAAAATGTGAGCGTCAAAACTCACAGTTTCAGAGCAGTTCAGAATCACTGAATAACACATTTATGCCAAACGTTTGTTTTGATCTACTGCTGATGAATTATGACAATGTTTACATCATGGTGTTTATATTGTAATATGATGTAGATGGAGGTAAAAGTGCGTATTTGATCTCCCTCATCTGCTTAAACGAGCAGCCGGCAATAGTAAAGCAAAGACATTTCAAAATAAGAGTCCTGTGTATTTTAGGCTTGTTTATATAAAATGTTGCATATTATGCATAAGGTTTTTTTTTGTTTCCCTAGTTATTAGTCTTTGGTTACACTAGCTACATCTGGCATTTAATTCAACAAACTTCAAGACTAAAAACATTATTTAACATTTTCTCTCTCTCTCTATCCATCTATATATACACACACACACACATCCATATCCATCTATAAAAACTAGTATTGGTACAATAATCTGTTTATTTGGTCTATAAACTATTAAATTCAGTTTGAAGCAGAAATATTTTTTAAAACAGTGTACTTTGTTTTCTAACAAATAATTTTGCTTGTAAATTCCTTTAAGGCAAAATGCATTATTTGAAACAGTTTTTTAATGTGCTCCTAAATTCTTCAACTTAAAGTGATAGTTCACCCAAAAATGAAAATTGTGTCATCATTTACTCACCCTCAAGTTGTTCCAAACCTGTAAAAATTTCTTTGTTCTGTTGAACACAAAGGAAGATATTTTGAAGAAAGTTTGTAACCAGGCCGCTTTGGGGCACCATTGACTTCCATAGTAGGAAAAAAAATACTATGGAAGTCAATGGTGCCCCAGAACGGTTTCCCACATTCTTTAAAACATCTTTCTTTGTGTTCAACATAACAAAAAAAATGTATACAAGTTTGGAACAGCCTGAGGGTGAGTAATGACAGAATTTTCATTTTTGGGTGAACTATCCCTTTAAGGAGAGAAAAAAGCAATCATCAAGCCCTGAAACTGTGGATGTAATCTTTTTTTATTATCTTTTTTTTTTAAACAGCTGATACCTTCAAGTTTGGGTTTTTGTAAGTAAAATATCCATATTTAAAACTATAAACTATAATAGGGCTGTTCAACGATTAATCATCCAAAATAAAAGTTTGTTTACATTGTGTGTGTTATGCATATTTATTTTTTATTTATAAACATATACATGCATATTTAAGAAATATTTGCATGTATATATTTATATATACACACACAATTTTAATTGTATAAAAACATTTTTATATTTTTTGTAAATATACACATATATATGTATGTGTTTATAAATACAAAATAAATATACACAGTACACACATTATGTAAAACTTATTTTGCATGCGATTAATCGTTGAACAGATTTGCGGTGAAAGAGTGACCTCTGACCCGACGCATGACGTACGCAGAAGCACAGAGGATAGAGCAAAAAAAAAAAAAAAAAAAAAAAAAAAAAACCTGTCACGATTAGAAGTCTAAAACGATAATTTTTAAATAGAAATGTCAGAGGATTTCGATACAAGAGAAGAAGAGCTTGAGTTTGTTGCACAGCTCTATTTGTTTAAACCGCGAGAGGCGTCTAAGTGTACGATGCTCCTACATCCTGCGTCATACGTCGCGTCAGGGGTTACTCTTGTGTCAACTTGTGCAGTGTGTACGGTCGTCCACCGGAAGCTAGTTATTTGAATTCATAAAGTTTTAAATATGTATATTTTTCTTGCAAAAACCCATCGCTTCACTTCAGAAGGCCTTCATTAACCCCCTTGGAGCCGTATGGATTATTTATATGATGGATGAATTTTTTTGGGCTTCATAACTATTATAAAGCTTGGAAGAGCAAGGCTATTTTTTAATACAACTCGAACTGTGTTCATCTGAAAGAAGATAGTCATATACACCTAGGATGGCTTGAGGCTGAGTAAATCATGGGATCATTTTCATTTTTGGGTGAACTCTCACTTTAAGAGCATGTGATCCTTGGAGGGAAAAGCAAGCATCAAGCCCTGAAACTGTGGATGTATTATTACAAGGGAATGAAACAGCTTCTGCAGCTTGAAACATGAAACAGCTTCTTTTTTCTTTAAACAGCTGATACCTGCAAGTTTGGTTGTCAGGATCTCGTCGTACTCTTCCCGGACCTTCTCCTCGCGCTCCTTCAGCAGACGCTCACAGATCATTCCCACCTGCTTCAGCGTGAACAACGGCTGCTCCCGTCTGGAGGGGGACGCCGATCCAGAGGAGACGCCTGCGGGAGACAGAGAGCGTCTGCGTCAGTCAGTCCAGCCGGAGAAAACAGGGCCGTTTATGAATGACGGCCGCTCAATCCACACTTTCATTCCTCATCATGAGCCATTCACTGTATACTGGATAAAATATTGACCACAGTCTTTAAGGATGAAAATAACATTAGCTTTAAATTAGGAAAAACAGACAATAAGAAATATTCCGGGCATTTTCATTTGTTTTTCCTGTCTTGAATCAAAAGGTTTCAAGGGATACACTGGTAGGATTTTAGTTTTGGCAATTTTAACCAACTATTGGCCGTTAGCAGTATGTGTCACTTGCTCACTTATTTGAATTTTTGTCATAAAATAGATGTGTTTTGATCATGTTTTAAATTAGCAAAGTTCAAAGTACTATTAGCTAGTTCATTGCTGCATCATCAAAAAAAAAAAAAAAAAAAAAAAAAAAATCATTGAACATAGATTGGATCCATTTAACATCATAAAAAAAAAAAAAAAAAAAAAATACAAACAAGACATGAAAACCTTCAGAGGTTATTTTTGCTATCAATTTTTTTCTGTTAACATTACATATTTCTTTAATAAACAAAGACATTACACAACTCAGTGCCTCCACAAAGTTAATATATAAACTATATTGGTCTGTTATATCAGCCTTTGTCATGCTATAGTGATAATATATGGCTTTAAATTGATAAATTATAAATATCAGTGGCAGGTACATCAGTGCATCTCTAGTTTCAACAAAACTGATTTATAGGTCCTTACATCACTTCACGCCCTTTTAGGGTTTTTCCTAATACTTCTAATATCAAAAGTCAGTTCCTTTTTGACATCCTTCTCCAGGAAGTGAAATTTTGTAATGGACTTGATATCAGATGAACTGTGATTCTTTCTTCAATGATTCAAAATCAAATTTTAGAAACGATTTGGTGTTTTATTTATTTGGTTAGGTTTGTTTGTTTTGTTTTTTAACAAATTTAACTACCAACCACTAAAAAGTTTACTGGTTTACTTCGGACAAACTGCTTCATGGTGCTTTCTAATTTGATTTATTTATTAAAAAAAAAGAAAAAGAAAAAAAAAAAAAAAAAAAAAAAAATCAGTCTGAATAAATGATTCAGTGACTCGCTCAAAGACTTGACACTTGCTTCGTTACTGGATGTATTGATTCATCAATTTTGGAACATATCTCTTGAATGAATGATTCAATGACATACATTTTTAATAGTCACTTGTCACCATCTACTGGTGTAGGATCAGATCTCAATGTTCTCTGTGATCATACTAGTCTAAGCTTTAATAGAGGCGAATCGCTGTCATTTAGGAATAAGATCATGTGGGTGTTTGAATCCTTTAACGAATAATCAGGCAGCTCTAATGGATCTACATTTGCAATATGTTGCTTGCTTGCTTAAAAGTTTGGATCAAATCAGGGCCGGCCGATGTCATCTAGCGGTGACCGCTTCAGAACAACTGATCCCAACACACAGACTGAACGTGATTTCAAGCAAGATGGTGGCGAGGTCAGTATCTGAGTGGCTTGCAGCCGTTCACAGCCACCGCTGACAGACCCGAGCGTAAGCATTTGGAGGAAGTTACAGTGAAGCAGCGAGGGTTTTCTGCGGGACGCTGCAGTACCTGGCAGTGAGGCTGTGCTGCTGCTGATGGAGGCGTGCGGCTGGGAGTCGAGGCCGCAGCCGGAGTCGCTCTGCTGGAAGCTGCTCTCCAGATGTCTCCTCTTCTGCATGCGCTTGTACTCCTGCTTGATGTTGCTCAGGATTTGCTCTGGAAGAGTGAAGAAAAGCATTCAGAAATTCTACAGTGACTCGAGAAGTAGGGGTGGGAGATACACCAGTTCACCTGAAAACCAGCGCACAATTATCAACTTGTTGAATCTTTCTGTATCATTCATACCAGTTTGTACAAAGGCAACGTGACAAATTCAGTTTCTACTATAAAGCGGCTCTCCAGTGTGTTCATGTTTTTACTCACGTCTGACCTCGACTGACTAAACAGCAGAACGTTGACTATTTTAACGATGTCTTTACTACCTTTCTCAAAAGATGTAACGACGTTGCTGCCTATGTGTGGTTCAGAAACCCTCGGATTTCATCAAAAATATCTTAATTTGTGTTCTGAAGATGTACGAAGGTCTTACGGGTTTGGAACGACATGAGGGTGATACTTTCTTTTTTTTTTTTTAACATCCCCATGTCATCCAAGACGTTCATGTCTTTCTTCAGTAAAAAAGAAGTGAAGGTTTTTGAGGAAAATGTTCCAGGATTTTTCTCCATATAGTGGACTTCACTGGGGTTCAACGGGTTGAAGGTCCAAATGTCAGTTTCAGTGCAGCTTCAAAGAGCTCTACATGATCCCAGATGAGGAATAAGAGTCTTATCTAGAGAAACCATCGGCCAAATTTCTTTTTGACTGTTGAATTCAAAGACAAACATCTTGGATGACATGGGGGTGAGTAAATTATCAGGAATTTTTAATTCTGAACTGAACTAATCCTTTAATAACACTGTTTAATATCAAACAAGTCCCACAGATTAGCAACAGCAGACTACATTTTACAACACTCACTTGTTTGGCTGATTTGGATGTTTAGTTTGGGCTTTTAGGGAGGAATGAAAGCGCACAGCTGTGAAGGAAAGGAATGTGCCCTGCATGGAATGCAGCACAATAAACTTTACATGAATTATCTTGTTTTCATAATCTTTGCATTCAAAAATCAGTTGCGATTAACTGCACAACCCTAGTTTCAGCACAATAAGACACAAAAGATAACTTAATTCGGTACTCACATGCTGTTTGACAGACTTTTAGAGTGAGAATAAATTGTTTAACTGGCAAGACTTTAAAATGCATGCAAATAATAAACTTTTGTGATTGTGAATAACTACAATGTCACGTGTGCGTAACCCTACTGCAGCGTTGCTAAAGTTGTTGGGACGTTGTACAGTATGTTGGGACGGAGAAGCCAGAAATGCAACCAATAGAATGTGAGCTGAAGCATGATATGATGATCTCTCTTCAAATGCAGATCGTGGAGACAATTTAATCATTCACAAACTTAAATTGTGATATTGCACACCCTATATAAAAAGTTTAGCCTATATAACAGACAGAAACAATAGATTTTCTATTTATATGCATATTACATAATTTAACAGCACAGGGAGAGTGAGTTCCTTTTCCCCCAATTTGCTTGTTTTTATTTGGTGTAGATTTCATGGGTAATGTGTTTCACCTGGAATTCCACTGTTATTTAACAAACAAGTTAAAATAATAATGTGGGCTAATGGCTTCAACAAAAGCACATACCATAGATAAATGACCTTGTAGCTCACAGTAGGTCTCTAAGTTGAAAAAAAAAAAAATCCCCTATGGAAAAATGTAGTCATCTTAGAACAAAAATACAGTTCTTGGGGTTTTTTTTAATGTAGGCCTAATATTGCAATATTTATCCTAATGCACCTCATTATAGTTTCAAATTCATGCTGAATCAAAATAACCTCCCCTCCCTCTTGTAGGTATATTTTCTCTTCTCTAATGATGTGTTTACTGGCGCGGGGGCGGGGCAACTTGTCACTCACATGACATCCACCAATAGCAAACCACAACTATCCAATCAATTCCCCACGGACAAAATCAAGCCCCGCCATACATTTGTTCTTGTTCCAGAAGCAGTTTCACTCGGATATACGTCACAATAGAGAAAAAAAGGGGAGCGAGACTTCCGTTTCATGCGGACTTTAAAAGCATTTTTACTTCCGGAAACCAACTGTTGCACTAATTCTGCTGTTTAGAAATACTAGCATTAGCACTGGTGAGGTTTCTCGCCTACTGCACGGACATTGTCAGGTAGTGCGAATGTGCTTCTCACAACAAAAAAGTCACCCTGTCATAACCAGACCCACCAGCAGGAAAAGACAAACCACTGAGTTCGACATCACTTCCAGTCCATGACGGAACACACAAGACTGAGAGACGAAGAAACCCTGATCAATATCATAAACAATAATGCTACAACACCGAGGATAACCATTTAATAATAAAATACTTTAATGTACTTCATAAACACGGTCAATAATCGTGGCAAATAACAAAAGTCGTGCGAGATCCGAAGCCTCAGAGTTCATAAACGTCTGTTTGTCTGTACAGGTCACAGCAGCATTCCTGGCCCACTTCGATTTGAAAACAACTTTTACATTTCCATTTGATTTTCTAATACAGTGTATAAAGAAAGTATCTGCGATAAAGAGGTTTACACGGACACAGCTGGCTATATTTAGTCGTGTGTTTTGATGTCCCCAGATAACAGGGGTTAGCTCTCCGTCCAGACAGTTTTAGCATAATTTCACCCGTGTACACACATATATTCTTGAGTTTTTGATCGAGTGAAGCTCGACTGACCTGTGGTGAGGGCTGAAGACACTCTGCCGAAGGGCGACGGCTCCATGCGCAGGTACTTCTGCGGGGACGCGCTGGAGCTGGACGGAGACATGGGCGCACATCTCCTCCTCTTCGGAGACGCCGGGTTCATCAGAGGATCGAAATCCATAGTCCTTTTAAGAGTGGCTCCACAAGCCATTTTATCAAAAGATTGTGTTTGATAAAAGAACGCGGCGAAAAGAAATAATCCGCTCGAACAGCGAGAGCCCCCCTGCTAGTCACTGTCCTGCTTTGATCTCAAGGGAACACGACTCAATCGCTTCGCTTTTATTCAAATTCTGCGTTGACCTTCAGGCCAAAACATTGACTAAGAAAACACAGACGCGTATATTCACAGAAAAATGTAGTTGTGGAGTCGATACTCCTCATGAAAGCACCGATGATTTCGGATTGTGCCGAGATCCCGTCCGACGCCTCTTGAGCGAGCGCTAGCCGGCTAACAAATATGGCGTGGAAACAAAACATTTGACGACGCTGCTTCTCTGCGCATGCGCGGAGGGTTTCCGGCGAAGCCGGTACTTGTAGTTTATGCAAGATTCTTCCTCACACTCGTTCCCTGTCAAGGCCTGAAATGACAACTACATAACCCACAACACCCTGTTCACATTTCTCTCCGAGTGAAGTCGCCCATTGGTGGTTTTGGATTGTTTGTGGATTTGAAAAAAGCCCCTAAATATCTGCCTGAAGGCTCAAACAACGTCTATTAATACGTCAAACTCCTCTGAACTTTGAACATGCTAACGTTTAATTGATATAAAACTGAGTGAAGATTACAAATTAAAACACTTACGTTAGTAATAAAACAATAGAACAGATTCAAACACTGATCTACTTGCCGTTATAATACATTTCAAAAAAGGGTCCACTACATTGACTGGACCGTTCCTAATATTCGGTATGTTTTCATCACTCATCCATCAGTAACATTTTTTAAGTATCATCATACACATATTAGTTTTCTTTCATTATAATTAAAGTGTTAGTTCACCCAAAAATGATCATTCTTTCATGTTTTTGTGGAACACAAAAGAAGATTTGTTGACGAATGCTGGTAACCAAACAGCTTTTGTGACCATTGATTTCCATTGTATAGACATTTCTCTCAATACATTCTTTATGTTCCACAGAAGAAAGAAAGTCATACAGGTTTGAAAGACATGAGGGTGAGTAAATGATGACTATGAATGATCATTTCTGGGTGAATGATCCATGTAACCACAGACAGATTATTTTAAGGTTACATAAATCAGAAACTCAGTCTAAAAAGCCTTTAAAAAAATTCTTTAAAAAACATACAGAGCGTTGAATAGTCCGCACCTCATGGCATTCACAAGTCCTCTCCTGTGGCCTTATGGGATAGTAAAGAGTCCACTGGTTGAGCACTTCAAAACATCAGCGGAAGTAGGTCATCTGGTACTTTTTGACGACTGTTTTATGAATACTGTTAATTCAGACATACTATTCATTTCATATACTGCTCTTCATGTAGTATATATAGTCTATAAGTTGACTTCTTCTTGTGTGTCTAATCAGGATGAAAACAGATAAATGATGCTCTTTTCACCTGGTATTAAGATGCGTTTTCAGTGATCTGATCACAAGTGGTCAGCCCGAGACACATTCGAACGCATTCAACCACTACTCTACGAAAGCAATCTGGTTGAACGTGGTTTTGACTACCTCTGGAAGTGGTCAAGCTCCACCATTTATGCTTATTTAGGGTCGTCCACTTCTGATTGGACTGACGAAAACGCATCTTTTTGAATTGACGAACCAGTGGCGTGCGGTGTTCATAAATGAGGAGACACTTAACACTGGTCACAAACATGA
Organism: Mylopharyngodon piceus; assembly: GCA_039654765.1. Classification (NCBI taxonomy): domain Eukaryota; kingdom Metazoa; phylum Chordata; class Actinopteri; order Cypriniformes; family Xenocyprididae; genus Mylopharyngodon; species Mylopharyngodon piceus. Next base: position 31,885,714 of record CM077456.1, read on the forward strand.
AGATGTATCTTTAATTTCACCAGTGCTGCTTGCTCACTAAAACCCCACAGTCATCATGTTTTCAGGCCATTTCATTTTTGATTTTGACGTGACATAAAGCAGTGATATCTAAGTGGGTGAGTTGTGTAATTACTTTTTAAATAGTCTTCCCGTAGACCTTATTCACAGCAGCACCATCTTTGATTTTTGACGGGAATGAAAGTGAGGCTGTGAGGGATAAACATACATCTCCAGACAACATGAGCTGTGGAAAATTATAAGTGATCTAGGAGCTTTATACAGCGGATGCCATTGAAAACACGGTAAATCTATCCCTCACAGGCTCGCTTTCATACCTGTCATGACGCTGCTCTGAATAAGGTCTATTAACGTCATCATTTTGTTAATTGGGACCGATTTACGAATGTGCACAAAAACAAGAGCCGGGATTTATCACACAAACCTATCACATCCATTCATAGCGCGATGGAGGCATCGCCTCTTCTCACGTGACTTTCATTTTCAATCACACCTCACACAAACCCACTGCATGCTTTAGGGCGTCTGTTAAAACTCAATAGGCTCAGGGGAGGCAAGAGAGACACTGCCTCCCGCTGTAACTTTACCTGCTGGTGTCGCTGTTGGACAGTGTTACTTTAGAAAATCTACAGATTTACACACTTTTTACTGTCACATTTTGTAATATTTGCGTTTCTTTATGTTTGTAATATGGATTATTTCCTTATCTAGTTTTTGAGGAGGCACTGCCTCCCTCGCCTCCTTGGAGGAAACGCCCCTGGTCTGACTGTGAACAGGGCCTCAGTTTATTCTTGATAAGAATCAAACTGTGCAACTTCTGCTGACCTGTCTCTAGTTCTCAGGATCAGGTGGGCCTCAAACCTTTTGCTGATACTGTTAACCTCACAAGGTTATGATGCTTATCTAGGTAGGGGTGAATTCAGGTCGACCAGGACACATTTTGTCTTTGAGTTGACTGGGAAAAAGTGTCCCAATCAACCTGAATTCACCCCTACATTTGAGCTTACAGTTGGAGGCACATTTTCTTATCTCTTTCACTGGGTGTTAGATCAGCATGGATAAGAACTGCCCACTCAATGCCTAAACATCACACACGCTTGCCTTAATTAGACTTGATGACCGCAGTGTCAAACAGCACATTCTCAATTAAGAATCCAGCTGAAGATATACTGAGGCCTCCTGGTCTTCACTTCAGAGTTTCCTATGCCATATTAAGTCACATGACTATGTCATAAAGGTTTAATGTTTATTGTTATGCAGTCAGTTTACAACAAAAGAAAACATAGTCTTTTCATCTCAGAAATTTTTTTTGTTTGTTTGTTTTAGATTTTATAATGAATTCAAGCAACCTCAGTGTCGGCTCATTTTCAGCCCTTTTGACCATGGATTGGAATGTGAGCAAAGAATTGCGTTTGACTAGAGGACACAAAGGATACACTTAATGCACCCTTCAAAATATGCAGCATGAAGGCCACGAAATGCCAAGGATCTTTGTGTATACACATCTTTTTCTCTCCGTTTTGGCCTTTACACTGAGATGGCGTTTTTGTCCTGCAAAAACTGAGCATTTTGAAAACGCTTTCCCAAGTGGATAAATTTAAAAAACGCAGTTTTTTCTTTGTAGTGTGGACTGTAAAAACGGAGGTATTTGATACCGCTATTATATGCTATTCACTTTCACACTGGTGCTAAAGATATGTTTTCTTTACACTATTCATATCGCAGTCCTGCAAAGATGACAGAAAATTTACTTGCAATTGCTGTCCTGCGGCAAAACATGAGGGCAGTTGTGTTTTAGACCAAACATATAAAGGTGACCGAGTGCAACCTGGACGCATCAGTGAATGTTGAGATATTTTGCTAAATAAAATGATCCTGCCAGTAGCGTGAGAACTTGATTATGTCTGTTCTGTCTGTATCATCTCAGTGAACTTTTATGACGTTTTACGCATACGCAGTAAGATGAATTTAGTGTTTTCCAACGTTTCAGTGTGGATGAGAAACTTTTGGAAAATGCTTGAAAACGCTAGTGTGGACGGAGAGCGTTTTGAACTGAAAACGCAGTTTTCAAATATATATCCGGATTAATGTAGATGTAGCCTCAGTGTGTCAAATATATATATATATATTAGCCAATGGTGATTCTATTGCCAATGTGTCCATAAGGGATGTCCACCTACTGGGATAGAGTGTGACGCAAGCATATTGTAATTATGAGTTCAGAGCACAAGAATTACTGAACAAAGTCGTATAGTGAGGAACTCTCAATTCTAGATGATACACGTTGGAAGGCGTTTTGATTTTAAACGTGGCAGCAGAAACGCTGATCTGTTATAATAATCTATAGATCAGTGAGCAGAAAATGAGTCTGTAGAGAATTATAATGAATGATTTTGCCAGTTGTTTTAATTTTACATATTGTACCATGTCAAATATGTACGGGACAGCTGATAAATAACTAGTTAATCACTCAACTTTTGCGGTTTGCTTAATGCAGCACAAACATTAAGTTTTGATAACCTGCTATTTATAAGTAAAAGATGTAGTTATTTGGGTCATTTTTGGCTTGTTTAGGTTTCACATGAATAATAATAAACTCCCGACTCAGAGGCATGAGCTTCCTGTGGGCACCTGAAGGTCCATTTCACAAGTTCTAAAGAAAAAAGAATAGGCCTACTTGATTTATGATGCTGCTCACGTTTGCAAACTACTACCGTTTATTTCCTATTGTTTCACAGTGTTGTTTCTCTTGTTTTATTACGCTTTTGTTATCACTTGTAGTAATATGTTGTATATTATTCTTCCTTCAGTTCGCTCTCCCCGCCCTGTAAAAGGCCCAGCCCGTGATCGGCTGCGTCAGAAACCCCATCGATGCGCGCGGGCGTGAGTGCGCGCTCGCGAGAGAGGCAGTTGATAGGGAGCACCGCGCGTGAGCAGCGCCGCCCGCCATTTTACATTATTGGGAATCAAGCGGAGCTCCGCCGGGGAGTCATTTACCCGCCCCCAGAACACATATTCAACACAAACAGACCCTAACAGACCAGCAAAACATCGTCAGGTAAGCATGCGGCCGCTCTGGGCTACCTTTCGTAGCGTTTCTCGCGGCGGAGGATTTTATTTTACCGGTGTTTGGAAACAATGTGCTGGGCGCGCGGGGGGAGGGGTTTTACCGGACACGTTAAACACGCGCTAGCCTTATGAGAGCAGGCCTTTAAAACACATTAAACGCATACATATTTTCACCGGTGCATTTTATTAGTAATTACAGCGTCTGGCTGCACACTAGATTCGATCATGTTGTGTGTGTGTATGAGTCACGCTGCTGGGTTAGTAAGCTAATGCTAATGCAACTACATTGACTAAAGACACGCGCCGGAAGCAGATTTAACACACTAAACTGTTTTTATCTCAAAGCTTTTATAATTTTCTTGTGGAAAATGCATTAATGGTGCGTTTTGCGCAATGCATTGTCGTCTTGTAGCTGTTTTAAGAGTAATTTGGTCGGTGTGTAGCTGTGCAGGGCCTGAGACCCATGCTGCACGCGCGCGAATAGAGACTCCACGCCGACGCGCACACGTGTGTTTTTAGCCAATAACGATTTTAACGTGTTTGCACACGGATAGGGGTCGTAGATGCTGTTTAACATCAGTTCACTCTGGTTTAGTCTCTTTCTGGAGTTTAGAGTGAATGAGCTCTCGTACTGTTTTATTATAGTGAAGGAAGATGGGTTGAGTGAGGGGCTGAAGCATCACACGACTTAATGTTGTGAACACTTGTTTGCAAACATTGTAGATGCAGTAGATGGTTGTGGAGTGAGAGGAACATTTACCCTGTCTGTAGGTGTTTAGGGGTCGTTTGCTTTACGCATAAATGTGTAAGAAAAGCTGAAACGTTATTTTAAGCATTGCATGCAGGTTAAAACAGCCTGGGTGATTTTGAGACTCTATGGAACCCTACTCATAAAATTGAATACCCACTTAATTTGTGTAATTGTCTACCCAAACCTGCAATAATTTGGCTCATTGCATTTGAACAGATTTCTGGAGACATGGCCACTGAACATATTAATGGGAATGGTACAGAAGAACCAATGGACACGACTGCTGCAGTTACCCATTCTGACCACTTCAACACTTTATTAGAAGCTGGTTTACCACAAAAAGTTGCTGAAAAGCTAGATGAAATTTACCTAGCAGGTAAGCCAAATCTCGGACCCTCCAAATTGACTCCTCATCCTTTTTGCATCACATTCAAATGCATGTTGAACTGTACGTGTCATATGTTTTCTTGCATAGGGAATTGGCAGGTAATTAGCAACTTTGTGTGGTTTCACCGCAAAATGGGTACTGCAGCGTTAAATGATGCTGAATTGTAATGGCACACCGGCCCACAGAAATAAAGGCTGGATTGAGCGTGTCTGGTCCGACCCTGAGAGCAGCCTTTCTGGGGATTAGCTCTCCGTTGTTAAAGGGGGGTGGGGAGGGGTCCGTCCCGGGGGGACGCGGGCCAGCTGGGCATATGCTGGGACAATAGAGGCAGCTGTCTGGAGCGGAGACAGGTGATGTGCCCCTACGGCTTATCACTAACAGATGCTAATTGTGAAGGGGGTGAGAGGGGCTCGGCTCTTCTGGGATAATCATTCATACTTGTATTACTATATTAATGGGGAGCTGCTATTGACTGCGGATGTAGTGTCAGAGATGGGATTTATCAATGCAATTCCAATTTTTTTTAATTTTTTTTAATTTTTTTATTGCCAATATCATGGTGGCCGATATAAAGCCAATAGGCTGTGATATCGCACTACTTACAGACAAATAACTCTTATAACAATTGCTTCAATAAAATGAACTTATTTTACATATTTTTTTTCAAATTAGAGATAATTTATTGGAAAATATCAACATGCAAAAAAATTTGAACTTAAAATCTGTAAAATAAACAGATTTACTTTAGATAGAAACTTCTTGATTCTGATTATAGTGTTGATTATACTTTTTGATTATAGTGTTTTTCCCAAATGAAGACGGGGAAAAAAGGCTCTGTACACTCGGTAATCTGGTTTGTAAGCACTGGGAATCAGTTCCTCAAATTGAGAACAGATAGTGTTAATTTTACGTACTTTACACAGGAAATAAGACATGGCGGCCAACTTGATACATAGTTTTTAAATGTCTGCATCGAGTTAGCATCATGGAGAAAAGTGCACTTGTTTTGATGCAGGCTACAAATGCACACTTCAGAAGATCTAACAGTTTGGTTCCCCAAATTTGTGGGGTTTATGAAATGTTTCAGGAGTTCAAAGACCTGTTTTAAAGATATAAATGCATATTTGCTGATAGTATGTGAAGGTATTATAGCATTTTCCTTTCTATCACTAATAATAGAAAATCAAATGCTATTTTACTTTTTGGTATATTGTTCACTTTCTTTTAGCAGTTCTAATTAAACAGAACTGTTAAACGAAGACTGGTAAACTAATGAAGATTGAGAATGTGAGCTCAGGTGCTAGCATTAAAAACAAGTCCTGGCACTGTCAAAATGTCGCCTCCAACAGTTCACGGCCAAACAGAAAAATACATCAGCCAATGCTGATAAAGTTCCAAATATCAGCCGACGTATCGACCACTAGAATTGTCAGAGATCTTCAGACAGCCAATTACTCCTGGAGTATATAATGACTTTAAAAGTGTTTATCCCATAGTCTCCAGTGACTGGAGAAGTCATTAGCATTGCTGCCATTCCTGAAGTCTGTACTGATGCCCAGTCCAAATGATGATGCATATGAACTCTCTCTCTGAGAAACTCTGGTACACTGAGGAATATTCAATAATCTGACTGGACGGGCCCTAAAGCATCCTGCAGTTCCTGACATCACTTGGCAACACTGAGGTTTCCCTGGTTTTCTCCCTGCAGGCCTTGTGGCGCACAGTGACCTGGATGAGAGGGCCATTGAAGCACTGAAAGAGTTCAATGAGGAAGGTGCACTGCAAGTTCTTGTCCAGTTCAAAGAGAGCGATCTATCCCATGTGCAAGTAAGTGCACTCACTTTGCTGTTTGAGAGATTCGGGTGAAACATGGAAAGGTTTTACTTACTCTCTCGCGCTCTAACCTAGAACAAAAGTGCCTTTCTCTGTGGAGTGATGAAGACCTACAGGCAGAGAGAGAAACAGGGGACCAAAGTTCTAGATTCCACTAAAGGACCAGATGAAGCAAAAATTAAGGTGCGTTTTGGCCTTTTAACATCTTTTTTCTATTAAATGCGTGCCTGTGTTGATTCATTGCTTTGGTCTTGTTTTTCAGATTTTGCTTGATAGAACAGGCTACACCCTTGATGTCACTACAGGTCAGCGCAAGTACGGTGGCCCTCCGCCAGAGTCCGTCTACACAGGAGCTCAGCCCACGGTTGGGACGGAGGTAATTCACATCAGGACGGTGGCACTCATGCTATGAAACGGTGAATTATGCGGAGCTGTTAAGCCCTAGATCAGGTGTCTTCAAAGGCTGTCCAAATGATGAGTTATGTACACTGTGCTGGAGTAACTTTGTTACGCTGACAGTTACCGCTAAGATCTGACTTGACAGTCTCTCCACATTTGAGAGCCATCTGTCTGCTCTAAAACCAAGCAGATGCTGCTCACATGTTAGAAGGTACACTAAAGGCCCTATATACTCGCTGCAACGTTTTTATTATTATTTGCTTATTTGTAAAAAAGTTTGAAACACCTTTGTTGCAATATGCTGTTAGCAAACATCCTGACAACCAAAGTGACATGGTGCAACCACATAATGCGGTAACTAAATGAAAATAACCCTGGTCACAATCAAGTATTATAGAGTGGTTATGGTTAATGAATGACTTGCATCACCTTCGGGTTCACTATTCAGTGCATGTTTAAGGCTGATACCTTGAAGATAAAGTTCATAAATTCATATTGCTCGGTGGGTTGTTTAGATTGGCTCTAATCTGTCAGACAGGCTCATTGACTGCTCTATTCTCTCCATACTGCAGATCTTCGTGGGGAAGATCCCGAGGGACTTGTTTGAAGATGAGCTAGTGCCTCTGTTTGAGAAGGCAGGGCCGATCTGGGACTTGCGTCTGATGATGGATCCTCTGAGCGGCCTGAACAGGGGCTATGCCTTCCTCACATTCTGCACTAAAGAGGCTGCACAGGAGGCCGTCAAGCTAGTAAGACAAACAAATCCATACAGATCCATTCATAGTGTATACTCTCCTCTTCTACCTTCAAGTATCAATACATGGCAAAAGTGCAGTTGGGTAGTGATAGTCATGGGTGTTGCTTTGCAAGTGAGTCTTTAAAAATGCAACAGTTGCTCAAGTATTTAATCCCTGTTTTTCTCCTCTCAGTGTAACAATCATGAAATTCGCCCGGGCAAACATATTGGCGTGTGTATATCAGTGGCAAACAACAGACTCTTTGTGGGCTCCATTCCCAAGAGCAAGACAAAAGAACAGATTGTTGAAGAGTTTTCCAAAGTCACAGGTGAGCTTTGCCTTGAAGTGAGGGCGCATTCCTGTGCGTCTCGGTGTTTTCTCGACATGCTCCATTTATTTGGATTCTTTAAAGATTAAGACTGATTTAATGTTTCTTTTTTTCTACTTTTTTCTTAGAGGGTCTTACTGATGTAATCCTTTACCATCAGCCGGATGATAAGAAAAAGAACAGGGGCTTCTGTTTTCTGGAGTACGAGGACCACAAAACAGCAGCGCAGGCTCGACGGAGGCTCATGAGCGGGAAGGTGAAGGTCTGGGGCAATGTGGTCACCGTCGAGTGGGCCGACCCTATTGAGGATCCCGACCCGGAGGTCATGGCGAAGGTCAGAACATGATCCACTGAGAGTGCAAAACCAGGGGTTTTTCCTGAAGCTTTGAGATATCACTTTCTTGTGTGATAGATCCAAGATCGCCACTTTTGCTTCCAGATGATGGCTTATGTACGCTGTTCTAAAGTACTAGAGTTTTATGCTGACTTGACAGTCATTTCAAGATTGTGTGTTTATCCACTGTCAATCAGTTAAAAACCCCAAGACTTAGATCCTAAATAAGCGTTTAGATCAAACTTAGGGTCTTATTTTATATCTAGGGAGCTCACGTTGTCATCTCATCTGCTCCTAGGTGAAAGTGTTGTTTGTCAGAAACCTGGCGAACAGCGTCACAGAGGAAATACTTGAAAAAGCATTCGGCCAGTTTGGCAAACTGGAGCGAGTAAAGAAACTGAAAGACTATGCCTTCATTCACTTTGACGAAAGGGATGGAGCGGTCAAGGTGAGAGTGCTTTTGAACGGCACTTAATTTGGTTGGAAAGTGTTTTTAATGGTCATCACAGTGGTGTTGACAACGTGGATGTTCGCAGGCGCTGGCAGAAATGAACGGCAAAGATTTAGAGGGAGAGCACATTGAGATTGTGTTTGCCAAGCCACCCGACCAGAAGCGGAAAGAGAGGAAGGCGCAGCGTCAAGCAGCGAAGACGCAAATGTGAGTTTTACAGATTTACATCAGGGGTGTCCAACTCTGCTCCTGCAGAGCTGCCTTTCTGCAGATTTCAGCTCCAACACACTTGTTTACAAGTCACACTGAAGACCTTTTTCAGGTGTGTTTGATAAGGTTTGGAGCTGAACTCTGCAGCCCTCCAGGATCCCCTTGATTTACATGAATACAAACCGCTCGGCATCACTGAGGTGACCGATCTTGGAGCAGCTTGTAATTTTATGCGAATATAAACTCACATTTTATGCTCTCTTCTCACAGGTATGATGATTACTACTACTACGGCCCTCCTCAAATGCCGCCTCCTGCCAGGGGCCGGGGCAGGGGTGCCAGTCGGGGCGGTTACTCTTACCCGCCCGACTATTACGGCTACGAAGATTACTACGATTATTATGGTTACGATTACCATAACTACAGGGGCGGCTACGACGACCCGTACTTCGGCTACGATGATTTCCAGGCGCCCGCTCGAGGCAGAGGGGGGCGCGGCGGGGCTAGAGGCGGGGCGTCTCCTGCGCGTGCCAGAGGGGCCAGCGCTCCACGGGGCAGGGCGGGCTTCACGCAGCGCGGAGGTGCCGGAGGCGGTCTGGGAGCGAGCAGGGGCCCACGCGGAGGAGCCAGAGGCGGGGTTCTGCCGAGAGGGCGCGGGGTACGTGGTGCTCGGGGTGGACGCGGTGGAAATGTAGGAGGCAAGCGCAAAGCTGATGGCTACAACCAGCCAGATTCCAAACGGCGCCAGACCATTAATCAGAACTGGGGCTCGCAACCCATTGCACAGCAACCCTTGCAAGGTGGCGATCATTCTGGTAACTATGGTTACAAATCTGACAACCAGGAGTTTTATCAGGATTCTTTTGGGCAACAGTGGAAGTAGAGAATGTAGGGCTTTTTTTGTTTTCTTTTCAATAAAAACAAAACAAAACCCTTTTTATAGAGACTTGATTGGCCCTCAAATCCATTAAAGGTTGCCTCTCTCCTCCTCCTGGCGGGTTTTTTTGTACATATTTTAAGAATCCGCTTGGACTCGATCAGTAGTCACTCCCACCTGCTTCTGCCGAACTGTTTTTGTTTTATGTTTTGTTTGGAAGTCGTTTCCTACTTTTTAAAAATCGGGATTGAAATTTTTAAATTTGCAATTTTGTGCTCAATCTATTTGGCTATATAGTACCATGTATGTTCATAGGAATTTTGCTCTTCATGTCTTAAGTAGGTAACAGCAACAACAACAACAAAAAAAGACGAAAAATGAAAAGGAAAAAAAAAATAATCACTGTCTCTTAAACTTGTATTCAAAGAAAAAAGTAAAAAAAAAAAAAGAAATTGCTATTTGTATGTTACAAAAGATAATGCTAGTCAAATAGCTTGTCTTGTTTTTGGGGAAAACGAGAAAAAAAAAAAAGGAAAACAAAGGACTTTGATCCTTATTTTTGGCTTTACATTTTGGCTTGTATTCTTTGCTGTTTGTCTGCTTGAATAAACATACACGCACCAGTGTACAAAAACTCAAATTGTGTTTCAAATTCATGTTTCGGCAAATTCTCTCTTCAAATTGCCTACAAATTTATGGCTCCTTGTGGAAGAAAAGGACTAAAGGTTTGCCTGTAGACATGTGCTGCTACCTCACTCTGCATGCCTTCAAATTGATATCACCAAGTCGAAGTCCGCATCCTCTCTCCACTCAAGCTTTGTGTAAATACATACCCCATTTCACACGATCTCCTCCAACTGAGAGGCTTTTCTTTACTCCGATTCACTGCCATTGCAATTTTTGGGAACCTTCTCTCCCGAGGTCCCTGTGTGTTTTGGCTTCAATGGGGTTTTGTTAGAGAAACTCCTCGAGGACCGAGGCTAAACTCGATGATAGCCACAGAAAGCACAATTTGATGCAAAGCGGCGTGTCCAGATGAGGCGTCTTTGTCGCTGGAAGCTCTAACTCTCTTTGCCCTTGCACGTTTGTCCCAAATTTTGAGGCAACAGTGGGAAACTACCATGCATGACTTTTGCCTTTTGTTTTTCCTCTTTCGTATCTCATAACCCTTCCCACCCCTTAAGATCCTCCCACTGTTCTGCTTGTTTCTCTCAGGCTCCTTTCACTTGTGCATGCCAGAACCTGTAGGGTGTTGTAGCCTCTAGTGAATGCATTTCGCTTTCTCTTTCCTTGACATCCCTTGCGGTCGTTTTGTGTCCTTGTGTGAATTTTCTTTTTCCTTTGTGTTGTATTCATTGTTAACGCTCCTCTAATTTGTGTTCCTTTTGTTACCTGGCTAGCAGGGAAAAGGGGTCGAGGCTGGTCCTGACATGTCCCAGTGAAGACTGACTAGATCAGTGGGGTCACGCCAGGTGCTGCCAGCGGATGTGATGGTAAGGTCCGTTCCACGGTCCAACTCAGTTCCTGCCTTACGGAAGCATATCTTCTCCCCTGTCTGCCTCCAAGATTGCCATCAACGCAAAGTCACGATTTAGACATGTTTGGACTCTTCTTTGTGTATTGTTTTCTTTGTTTTTGTATTTAACTTTTTAAGTTTATAAGAATGTCCCAGAACCCTTGTGTCATGAACGAAAATGCCATTTACAGTTACTTATGGAGGTCAAGTAGCCCAAAGGAGTTTTATCCTTAAACGTTACATGTATTTGCACTTTGTAGATGTTTGAAGTGGCTTGGAGGAGCTTGATGCTGTTGTGTATATTTTTGTGCATTTTAACTGCGGCTTATCATGAGGATGAACATGTTAAGCTTGTATTTGAGTCTTGCGTTTTATTTTTATTTTTTTCTCTCAGTTGTTACAACCTGGCGTGATTTGACCAGGCATTCCAGGTTAAATGGTTCTTTTCTGAACCCTTTTTTTAGGATTTATTTTTTTCTTTTTTTTTTTTTTGGAAAGGGTTGGTTAACTACCTCATCCTGGAGGCTGAAACTGCCCTATCTGTACTGTACATACGGAGACCTAATGCAAGCAGGGCTTTTTATATTCAACTTATGCACAAGGGCAACATCAGAGCCAATGTACCTAGTGTATTATAGTCCTTTTGTAATAATGCTGAACAGTCAGACTGGGCATGTGAATGACACTCATGTGATGAGTCTAAAGAAGCATCAGTCTGAGCTGCCTCTGAGGATGTAGTTACAGGTTTGGAAGACGGGTGACGAGGACGTCACTTGTTCGTAAAGGCTTGAACTTGAGGAAAAAGCTACTTTGAGAAGCTTTAGCTGCGTTTCTCAGAACCCTGCCCCAAATGAATTGCATTTTAAAGCTTTATTTTAAGAACATGCAGTCCACATTGATGGCTGCTTGATCGATTTTAAAACCAACACCATCCCTTTTGTGTACTGTGCCACCTGGACATGCACAAGTCACCATCGTTTTTAAAGGTAAGTTCAGAGTATCACTTTCGCATCAAGACCGTTCAGATCGAACCGGTGCTTCCGCTTTCTCCTCTTGACGGAGGCAGTTAGGCTGGTCTGGCTCTATCAGCTGCGATCGATCTCTGTACTCGAGCTTTGCTCCATCTCCATCCCTGGCGCTGATCCTGAATCAGACTGGATTGGTGAGAGCTGCTCCGTTTCTGCCGTTTTCCATTCAGTCTGTAACGAGAGCTGTGCTCAGGGCGGACAGGACGTATGATGTCATTGAACTGGGCACACCGTAGCTGCCTTTTCGTCACATTTAATGTGATGGGTTATTGAGATATGCATCATTTTGGGCATGTTATTGGTAACTTCAATCCTCTTGTGTGCTCGTACAGGGTTTATACATTTTTAAAGGGATTCTGTTGATTGTTTCAGTTTCTTTTTGTTTTGCCTCTTTAAAAGTATTGACTGGATTTTTGAATATGACTGACTCCACAATTATTTCTGTATCACCATCAAGCCATTTTTATAAAAAATGGTGTTTTAAAGTACTGCTGCATAACAAGTGTTTTTGCATTCCTGCAAATAAATTTTGTAAAATGAAAAGGTGTGGTCTCACTCAATGCTGTTCTGTCTCCAGAATGCTTTAATCTCTATGGCATTGGGTAACATTTGTTTTATGATTTATTGAATGTTTAAAAAGCTTTGAATTTCAACTGCCACATCACTGCTTTCATGTCTGATATCGTGTTCTTGTTCAGTTTTCACTACTTCTACCTCATTTGTTAGTGTCTGTTGTTTGTCAAACTCTCAAGTACTGTCCTTAAGGGCATTTTTTTTTTTCTTCCCATTTATTACTCAAAATACAGTGGTTCTTCTAGTTGTTAAAATCAAGCTTGTTTACAAGCGGGACCCCAAAATTACACTGCTTCCATTAGCCTGGCTAAAGGTTGTTCAATAACTATATGAATTCCCAACATATTTGTAAATTTTGCAGATGCTCTGTGTAAATTGTTTTGGAAAATGCATCAAGCTTTTTGACATTAAAATATTCCTAGTACATAACTAGGCTGTTGAAATGTGAGTTAAAGATCCGTTGGTTGGTCATCAAACACTACCTCAGTTGCACAGTGATGTGGTCAAATCAGGGCTTTCCAGGGATCATAGGAGCTCAGTCACCACACGTTTTGAGCTGTAGATGGCGCTCCGTTTCAGCAGAGATTACGAGCTAAGTGTGCTTTAAAAATAGGGAACAAATGGAGCAGAATTTTCCTACCAACTAGGAGTCAGACAAGGTTGCCATTGAGCCCCACTGTATTTAACATTTATATAAATTAATTAACCAAAGCATTAAATAATTCAACAGCCACCAGCCCAACCCTGACTGAATCAGATATTAAATGTCTCCTCTTTGCAGATGATTTAGTCATTGTTAAAAACAAAAGAGGGACTACAACAGTTCCTCAACATCATTCAGTCAAACGTGGGCTCTTAAAATTAACCTAGCAAAAGCAAAAATAATGATTTTTCAAAATGGAAGGGGAAATAAATGCATCTTCAGAGTCCTCCAACACACTTACAAATGCCTATCTGGGACTAAAACTAATTTTAACAGGAAACTTCAATTATCTGGCTGTGAATGAACTGAAAGCAAAAGCAACGAGGGTCTTCTATCAGTTTCTTAATGGTGGGTGCCTGAGAAAAACTTTGTCCCGATTCAGTATGCGGACATTTGATATATTGTCAGACAATATGTCTGTGTCATGTTCTAATATAATATTCTAATCACGTTATTTTTGTAGCTTGTTACGAAATAAAAAGTATCTCACCTCAGAAAACCGAACTTTACTGTCCTGTCAGACGTTATACTGTGCTCGTAGCGCGCACTCTTCAATTGCCCGCGCAAATGCGACAGCGGCGCGCAATCACTTCATATCTAATGCACAATAGAAACTACGAGCATGCAACGTCATAGTTACGTGGTCAATTAGTAAGTCATGAAATAAAGGTAAAGTACCAATAAATCACATAACTGGTATGTCGTGTGTTAGCTGGGAAGGATTTGGTGTGGCAGGGATGATGTTCATTCTATTCATCAGCAGCAGCAATTTCCATGTTTCATTAACGGTTCATTTCAGTATTGTGGAATTATATCTATATATATATATATATATGACCAAAGATTTTTCTAAATGGTAAAAAAGAGGAAATCGAAACTCTGCATACCCAAATTTGTAAAAGCATCTTAAAAGTAAACAGAGCAACTCCAAACAACTCGTGCAGAGCTGAATTAGGACAATACCCCTTATATTAGCGTCCAAAAAAGAGCTCTGAAATCAGCCATATTGAACCTGCACAGAAATGATAAAATTACAAAAACAAAATTACATTGCTTATTGGAACTCTATTTACACCTAAAAAAAAAAAGAAAAGAAAAAAGATTAAAAACCAGTAAAATGTGTGTGTGTGTGTGTGTGTGTGTGTGTGTGTGTGGAGACTGGACACCAAATTAGATGATGTACTTGTGCAAAGGTGAACAAATTAACCCTGATTCACTATACAGATATTTCAAGTAAACAACTAAATTAAGATAATCAGAGTGATTTAAAGTGATGTCCACCAGCTGCTTTAATGGCTTCTTTTTTGACTAAATTGGTGATGAAGAATTAGTTGTAGTGTTATACACAGAGTGCTTGGGTGAAGAGCTCTTGGATTTTCAAATGTTAGAAGACATTGACATCCCAGAAAGGGTCTGGAACACCGCCCTGGTCAAGGTGGATGGGGCAATGAGAGAACTTTCTCTGTGATCGGCTTCAACAAAACTGAGACAAGAAATAAACGGTCACTAGAGGGCACATAAAGTGCATAAAGATTCTTACACATACGAGCCACCAGTGCAGATGATTCAAAATTCAAAGTGTGCAGCCTCTTCATTCAACAAAACAGACCCATGAAATGTCAGAAAAATGTCTATTTTACTTCAAAACCAAAGCATAGATTGCATATTTACATTGACATTGTTTTCCTAATTGTTTCGATTCTCTTTTTTTGCACCCCTAAAAAGGTAATTGATTCATAAATCTCACTCCAGCCATGAAGCCAAAGTCGACAACCCTGCAAAAGAGTACGAGGAAAACTAAACGCAGGAGTTTTTCACTATAACAGCGTTCACTGGTCTACAGAGAGAATGTCATCAACGGAATTACAAAAAATATTTGTTAACAAAAAGTGGAAACAATTTTAAACAAGAAGAAACAAGGCTGGAAAATGTTATTACTGGTTCGCTGTTTCCATAGTAATTTTAAGTGTAGACCCCTACATGTAGTTTAAATAAAGAAAAAGATGTGATTTCAATCTTCTGGTTGGTTCAGCCCATCAAGCATCTGCAGCATCTCCATCACTTGTTTAATCTCAATAAATTGTTGTTGTGCGGCCAACACAGAGAGATTATGATCCTCCTGCTTCTTCTCAAAAACATCTAAGAGTCTCTCAATGGCATCAAAACGTTCATCGATGGTCTTGAGAATGGCGTTCAAACGTCCCTCGATGCAGTCCTGTATCAGAGCACTATAGAAATAAATGTGAATTGAATTGAATTAAACCTCTCTCTCTCTCTCTCTCAGAGGAAGTGGGCGTCTCTGTCACATTCAGCACTTCATGTTGAACATGTAACCAGGAAAGAAACACTCAAACCTCATCTGAACACACATCGAGAGCTTCAGAAGAACTGAATCTACTGACAACAGAGAAGATCATTTATTAAGGGAGAAGAATGAAGATCATCTTGACTTTCACTCTGCTGATGATTCCTGGTAAGAATCTGAACTCAAGTCCTGATCAACAATCACATCAGAAGAAGCAGAACAGAGATTAAATAATGAACAAAAGTCTTTATCTAGAACTAACATGGTGAAATTACCTTTAAAGACACTTTAAAATGAATCTCACTTCAGTATATGTTAGTCTTGTATTACATGCTGGTTTGTTGCAGGTGTCGTGAGCTCCATGAGAGTGACAGGATATTCAGGAGGTGGAGTCACGATCACATGTGGATATGATGAAGAATATAGAGCGAATGAAAAGTATTTTTGTAAAGGACATTGGTTAACATGCAAAGATCAAATCAGGACTAAAGAGAAATATAAATGGGTTCAGCAGGATAGATTTTCTCTGTATGACGACACAACATCAAGAGTCTTCACTGTGACCATCAGAGATCTGAGTAAACAGGATTCTGGGAAGTACTACTGTGGAACTAAGATCACTGGATCAGATCCCTACACTGAAGTGGATCTGAAGGTTATAACAGGTGAGTAACTGAGACCCTCAAACCCGTGACGATCTCCAGAACATCACGATACTCAACACTGACTGTAATTACTGCCGTTCACACGTCTAACTCATATCAGACACCATCAATAACCTTTTGATCTCCTGATGGAAGATTTACACTCATATCAAATGTTGCAGCAAAGTGACAGATAAATGTGTTTATATTGAGAACAAAATGACAAATTATCTGGGTTTGTGTTTAACAGCTCAACAAATCAGGAGCGTGAGAGGATATTCAGGAGGAAACATCATTATAAACTTCAAATATGAGATGACACACAAGAACCATGAGAAATATGTCTGTAAATCTGCAGCAGATCGATGTTTTACTGTAATAAACACTAACAGAACAGCAGAATGGAAACATGTCGGACGATTCTCCGTTCATGATGACAGATCTGCAGGTCTCTTACGTCTGTTTATCAGAGAGCTGAATGAGAACGACTCTGGAGAATATAAGATTATAGTCAAAGTTTCTGAAGAATACAGTTTCTTCTCTGAGTTTAATCTGGACATCAGGGACGGTGAGCCGCTTTCAGACATTTATGCATTATTTGACAGAATTCATGAATTTATCTGGTAATTCTAACATTGCTGCACTTTATTTGGATCTGAAACAGATGATTGTTGTGTGAAGAGCATCAGTCTATCAGCTGCTGCAGGAGGATCTGTGAACATCAGCTGCAAATACCCACAATCCCACAGTAGAGATGTGAAGTTTCTCTGCTGGAGATCTGGAGCTGATCTCTGTGCTGAAGAGACGTCTGTGAATCAGAGCAGAAAATGGATCCATGAGGGAAAGATCCAGCTGTATGATGACAGAGAAGAGCAGCTCCTGACGGGAAGCATCAGTCATGTGACTGAACAACATTCAGAATACTGGTGTGGAGTTCAGTCTGATCGAAGACACAAGAGCTTCATCACACGAGTCCTGATCAGAGTTACAGGTACGGATGATTTTCTCAAGGTCATTGAAAACCGTGACTAACATCTATTCAGCAGATCACTGGATCTTATTCATCATGTTGCTTAAAATCACTGAGGTTTGAAGCTGATTCTATTCAAGCAGGTTTAACCACTGGATTATTTTTAATTTAGATGTTCTGTCTTTTTAACAAAGCAAAACCACAAACTGCAGTTCAAAAGAAGAAGTATAAAACAAACTGCAGTTCGTATGATTTCAGTCTATGCAGGTAAAAGTGCAGCTTTGTGTAGAAAAATGATGCTGTTCTGCACAATGAGAAACTGCACACATAGTAAAGCAGTGGACAGTGTTTGTGTGTTTGACTGATTTATTCTTCATTTTATTCTATAAATGTGACCACTCTAATATTGTTACACAGTTATAGATATTTGTTCATTTCACATCCTTATTACTTACTGTTCCTGAAACTCACAGTGTCTCTGTCAGCGTCTGATGTTTCTTCATCAGTGTGAATGCAGGACCTGGAGATCTGATGCAGTTTGAAGCAGTTTTCAGTTCTCTGTGTGTGTTCATCTCGTATCACTGCAGTGTTTGGTGTTGCAGCATTAGTGTGGTCATTTGGTCACAGTATTACAGTTTTTAATGTTAGTACAGGTGTGGTCATCTGGATGCAGTAGAACTGCAGGTTTTAGTACTGCTGCCAGTTCTTTTACCACACTTGTACTATAGTTAACTGCAGTTTAAGGGAGCTCATCCAGTAACACTCTGTACTGTATTATCAGTGTGAAACCACAGGCTTAGTTTCCAGAAACTCAAACAAGCAAAGTTTCTGTGCATCAGGAAATTGAATTCTGGGAAGTGAATGTGTGAATGACATCAGTAACATGTATCTTCACCATTAGAAAATTATGTCAAGTTCTGGGTGTGAAAACGATCAAGAAGGTTTCTGGCCGCACACTGAATCCAGTACAGACTGAAGAAGTCTAGCAAAACATTTATTATTTTATAAATTGCATCGTGCAAAAAGTGCAAAGTGCATGTGAATTAAAAACAAGTAGTTTTTAAGTAGTTTCCTACTTCACATGCACTTTGCTCTTTTTGCACGATGCAATTTATAAAATAATAAATGTTTTGCTAGACTTCTTCAGTCTGTACTGGATTCAGTGTGCGGCCAGAAACCTTCTTGATCGTTTTTAAGCTTTACGCACCTGAATTAAACGGATTCTTTGTCTATTTGGAGCGCAGCAGTTTTTCTACTTTTAAGTTCTGGGTGTGGAAAAAGCATAATTTAGAAATTAATTTTTTTTCATTTTCATAAAAAAAAAATCTCAGGGACATCATCACCACCACCATCACCATCATCATCATCATCTGCTGCTTCTTCCTCATCAGTCCAATCTTCACCGTTCACAGGCGTTTCCAGAACTTCTACATCACTGGCGTCTCTGAACACATCATCAGGTGATCTTGTGCTGAAATACAAACATGTGATCAATGGGTGTAACGCCCCCTATAGCTGAAATATATTACTAAACATAAAAATAATCATATTTTCAACTCTAAAATAAATAATAATATTAAATTTAATACATTTTAAATAGATAATATGTAAAAAATAAATAGCAATAATAACCCAATCATTCTCGTTTGCATATTGAGTTCAATCTGCATTTTTGTGAAATGGAAAAAAAAAGTGTTTTTACTTTTATTTCCTTATTTATGTATAATTGTATTTTTCCCACATTTTTTTTTTTATTTATTTATACATTTATTTACTTAGACTTTTATTTATATACACATTAATTTATATATGTATTTATATCTACATTTTTTTAGTTCCACATTTAATTATTTCCACATTTATTTATTAATACATTTCTTTGTCCATATGGTGTTTAAATAATGTAAAATAGGTAAATATATAAATAAATAAATGTGAAAATAATTAAATGTAGATATAAATAAATACATATGTAAATAAACAGATGTATAAATAAATAAATAAATAAAAATAAATGTGGAAATAATACAATTATACATAAATAAGGAAATAAAGGTATACATACTAATGTATATTAATTTATTTATATATTTATTTATTTATTTATTTTTGTTTTTTTTTACACATCTTTCTATATTTATTTATTTATTTATTTCAGCAGCTTTGGCATTCCATAGTCGTTATTTAAATGGTTAGCATGAATGTACAATGTGAAACCTAAACCCATTTGAATTTTTGATCCCTGGGCTACTTTTTGGGATATTTTGATTGGCCATTGGGCTAGTTTTGTTACTCAGACCTGGCAACCCTGAAAATCCAGTATCATGGTCTGGTCAATCCTGCTCCAAACGTCAAGCTACGCTCATGATCTGATCTGATATTCAGCTCAAAGTGATCAGATTCTCTGATTATTTCTCCTGTGTTTTCAGGCTCTTCTCTGATCGTCCCTCTGGTTCTGGTTCTTCTGATTCTGATCATCGCTGGACTCTCTGTACTCATACTGTTTCTCTGTAAGAAGCATCAGTCTCGAGGTAAAACTCGAAAATGTTTGTTTGTTTATTTATCCATGTCTTTTTAGATAACTGGTATCAATCTCAGATAAAATAATTTGCCAGGTCTATGGAAACCCTACTTAGAGGTTGTTCCACATTATTAAGCAAGTCACAGTTCTCATGCAATATGGGGAGGAAGAAAGCTCTTTCTGAAGATGAAAAGCATGAAATGGTGCAGTGTTGTGCAAAAGGCATGAAAACAACTAATATTGTGTGAAAACTAAATGGAGATTATCAAATTATCATAAGATTTGTGAGTGATTTAGAGCACATCAGAACTCGGTCAGATAAAGGCTTATTAATGAATGTTCCTGTCAAAAAAATTAATTGTATTAAAAGGGCAGCTATAAAAAAGCCAGTGTTGAGCAGCAAACAGGTATTTGAAGTTTCTGGTGTCTCTGGAGTCTCAAGAAGCTCTCCATGCAGGCTGGCAGTTGTGCGTAAAGATGCATTTCAGCCACTCCAAACCAAAGCTCACAAAGAGAAACATTTACATGTCTGACACCTGATTACACACACAATATGTGCGTTATGTGCATAGGCGAGGAGCATGCACACTCAGTCCTCGAGGGGGCTGTTTGCATGCATTGTGAGTGCCTCCCTATGAGACAGTTCCACTGCTTTTAAGACCTTTATACCGCACCTGTCCAGGTCCATGCAGGTCCTGGCCCATCCCAGTTTCAGGACAGGAGGCTAGCGTGGCCTCTCGCGCTTCTCCTCCTTGGAGGAGGCGTGAAGCCAGGGGGAGAAGAAAAGACCTGAGGGAAGTGATCCAAGGTAAACACGTTCAGCGTTTTGCTTTATAGAAACTGCTCCTCGGTGAACCTCCGCCTGGGGCGGTGTCAAGTTGTTAGGCACTCTGTGTGCCTCCTTGATAGGAGTTTGGCTGAGTCGCTAGGCTTCTCTGGAGCCTCCTCGGCTGCTGTTTTATTTAACGTTGCTTACAGTAGCACTAAGTTGTAGGCTCTCCTTTTTGAGCCTCCTCTGAGGCATTTAGGTTGGGCTAAGGCCTAGTTATGTTTTTAGTGTCAGGTTGCTAGGCCCTCTCTAGGCCTCCTTGACAGGCTTTTATTGTAGTTAGGCCTCCTTTAGGCCTCCGTCCTTTAAGCTCAGCCTGGGTCTAAATTCTTAGGCTTTCTGCGAGCCTCCTTGGTCATTGTTTTTAATCATTGTATTGTTTGGCTTCCTCTCGCTGTAGAGAGTCATTTTTTAGAGGCCTTCGCTCTTCCGAGCTCCTTTATTATGTACAGCTTGCTAGCACTTTTGTGTAGCAGTCAGAGGTTAAGTGTTAGGCTCTCTGTGAGCCTCCTTAGCTATTGCGCTAGGACAGCATTGCCAGTTGTAGGCCCTCTGTAACCCTCTTTGCAAGATGTCCTGAGCATGTTAGGTCTCCTCTCTATTTAGGCCCTGTCCCAAATGGCACCCTAAACCCTCACAGTCTTCCTCTGAGTCCATACTTTCACAACGTAATGCCGCTTTGACCTCTGGGTAAAGTCCTCTGCGTAGCTCACAGTCTTGCGGGCTCAGCAGAAGTGCGCATCGAGGGCGCATAGCAGCCGCAAAGGGGGTGCTCACGAGCACCCTTCTTTAAGATTAAATGACGAATGGGACACCCTACGGTCTTGTGGACTTAACGGACACGCGCACGCAGCGGCCATTGTAAGTCCATAAGACCGAAAGTGCACATGAAGTGAACCTTAGAGAGTTGTCATGCTGAGACCTCCACTTCTAGAGCTTAGTTTGGTATGTTTGCTAAGTTGCTCCTCTTGCTAGAAGGGAATTGTCTTTATTGAAGCCTCCACTGCTCAGACCTCTACTAGGATAGCAATTGCGTGTTGTAGGCCCTCTGTGAGCCATCTTGTAAGATGTCCTGAGTGTAGGGCCCTGTTAGGTCATTCTGACACCTCTGCTCCTAGAGCTTGGTTTGGTATGTTTACTAAGTTGCTAGGCTCTCTGTGAGCCTCTTTGGCTACTATGAACGTCACTGGGCCTCCTCTCACTACAAGAGAGTTCTTTATTGGGATAGCAATTGTGAGTTGTAGGCTCTCTGTGAGCTTCCTTGCCACTTATCCTGAGTGTGGGGTGTTGCTAGGTCTCCCCTCGATTTAGAGGGTCTCCTTGAGCTTGGCTATATTTGATGGTAGGACTGTGAGCGTCGATGGGCCTCCTCTCGCTAGAGAGAGTTATTTTCTTGAGGCTTCCACTCTCTTGAGCTCCGCTAGGTTAGTGATTGTGGATAGTAGGCTCGGTGAGCCTCCTTGCAAGTTATCTTACGCGTGGGGTGTTGTTAGGTCTCCTCTCAATTCAGAGAGCTCAGCCAGGTATGTTGAGTTGCTACGCTGTCTGTGATCCTCATTGTAAGCTGTCCTGAGTGTGGAACGTAGTTAGGTCTCCTCTCGTTTTAGAGAGTCGTCATACTGAGACCTCCACTCCCGGAGCTCGGCTAGGCGGTAAGATAGTATGCTGGGTTCCTAGGCTCTGTGGGAGCTGTTGTGGAAAAATTATTTTGTTCCTTAGTGGTGAAAATGTAATGAAATGAACACTCAAGGAATGTCTTTGTCAATTTTATTCTTGCAAGAATGTCGTTCAAATACAGAGGTTATCTGCAGAGAAGGACACCCTCGCCTAGTGCGGGCTGCCTTATATATACCCCCTTATTGTTCCTTGTTACCCCAAACTAATCATAAAACATGTTCCCATATAAGGATTATAAGAATGTAAAAAAAACAGGGGCCTAAAGGTTAGCAGATGCCCTCGTGAACTTCAAGCTCTCTAGACAAACACATTCACACCTTGCGTCACTTCCTTCATGTTAGTTTCACAAGTGTTTCTTAAAAGAGAACAGCACAGGTAGTTATTTTCCACTGATGCAGGCTGTTTTAAATGTCACACAAAACAGAGAGAAACCAAGTATCAATGTATCATTTTATAAATCAAGAGAATAAATGGTAAATAATAAAAATTTCTTCTACAGAGCCTCCCTGTCTACTAACCTTAAGTATGGAGTGTTGCTAGGCCTCCTCTCATTTTGAGAGTCATTGTATTACGGCCTCCACTCTGTGGAGTTTCGCGAGCCAGTATTTTGAGAGAGCTTAGCTTTTTAAGCCCTCTCGGTATTACCTTAGAGTGTTGCCTAGGCCTCCCTTTTGAGGCCTCCAGTCTTTGTTGTAGTCCTACACAAGTTCCAAGTGTTAGGCTTTCTGTGAGCCTTCTTGGACGCTGGCCCTAATTTGAATGTAGTTTGGCTTCCTCTCTTTAGAGTCTTCCTGTTGAGGCCTCTGTTCTTAAGAAGCTCCAGTCTATGATTGTTGCTGGTGCACCTTAGGGATGAGGGCTCCTTAGAGTCCTTTGTCTTAGCTCAGCCAATAGGACACTCATCCCTTCAGCATGGCAGTGTGGGTATTCCGTTCCCTATAGCGACCCCTAGAGGATGCAGTGCGAGTTCCCTTTCAAAAGAGAATGTCTCATGTAAACATGGTTCCCTGAGAATAGGGAACGAGACACTGCGTCCCTTTGCCATGCTTCAGGCATTCCTGCACACGTCTCGTTCAGACAAGAAGTGGATGATGTTTTATACTCTCGGTCGCACCGGTGATGACGTCATAGGCTGCCGCCTGCCAATGTCAAGTTCATTGTCGTGTTTAGACTCATGCTTCAGACACTGGTAACGCTGGAGGCATTCCCCCCATAGCGACCCCTAAAGGACGCAGCGTCTCATTCCCTATTCTCAGGGAACCATGGTTACATGCATAACCTGAGAGGTTTTCCCACTTTCTGTCGCCACCTATAGGCTGCAATGAGACATGAGCAAAATATACAGATACTTGATGATGTGTGAAAACATTTACACAAAACATCAGTGTTGAATTGTGATATACAGTAATGTCATTAATTTAGGGTGCGTGTTTTTGACAGGCGGTGATTCGTCATCTCAGACTGGACCAGGAGAACATGAAGTGGTGAGTCCAGTTACTGTATTGATTTATATTCATAATGATATTAATCTCTAATGCCTTCCATCCTGACGATCTTCAGAGCTGTAAATAATTTCTCTGTCTCTCCTCAGGTTTCTCACACTGGTTGCGATTATGAGGAGATTAAAGACACTCACAAACAATTACCCACAAACCCCCCTGATTCTTCTGACTTTCTATACGCCACTGCCCAATTACCCACAAACCCCTCTGTTTCTTCTAACTGCGTTTACGCTACAGTTCAGAAAGCTACTGGTGACTCTCAGTGCTGCATCACATCTGCTGAGGATATGAATTACGCAGTGGTGAATTTCCAGAAGGAATCGGACAGTGTCAGTATCAGGAATAATCAGGATTACAGTGAATATGCTGCTCTCAATCATCTCACTGCTTGACGAGCCACAGCAGAGAATATAAATGAGCTGAACATTTTTAATCACCTTTTTTTGGTATTAGGTTTGTGGTTTTTTGTTAGTCTTCAGTGATGCTCCTTTGCCTTATATTTTAGGGCCTGTGGAAATTAGAAAGGAACTGGCTTTTGCGCCAGGAAAAAAACAAAATGTTAGCTTGACAAAGTTTCTTCATGAAGATGTGGATTTTGTGAAACTCTACGCTGTGGATGTTGGAGATGATTTTACATCACAGGAACCATGCCTGATTTGACTGGTCAATGTTTTAGAAATTACATTTGGAGAGATTTCAATGACAGTGGTGACGAGCCGTTGTACATCGCTGAGTGGGACGGCATGACTCCTGACACGAGATGGTGTCAGTGCTTGGTGTGGTCGGGGTCCATAGTAAAAAGTTACCAAATGACTGTGTTATATATGTATATATATATATATATATATATATACACACACAAAGTATTCTCCTTTGTCCATGAGCGCAAGAAAGACGCATTCAATGCATGCGCACTATCTAGTGGACTTTGTTTTCAAGCTCTCAAGTTATTCGTGTATGCACTGCTCTTCTTCTGCTCTTTTTCCTGTTGTGGCGGTTATCAAACAGGAAACAACATTTGGTATCACTGAAATGCCCTGAATAAACTCTTTACAGGGCATCGAGACTTAAAACTGTGACATGTAAGCTGTCAAAGAAATTCACTAAAATTTAATGTCCACTACAGAGGACAAAAGTCTATTCCTGAATCCCAGGAGGATAAATCAATCAATTTGTTATTATGACATTATGTGCTGAGTGTCTATAACCGGCTGTGATTCCCGTCTGTAAGGCTTCTGATGTGAAGGAAGCTCCTCAGGGTCAGAATCCACAGACTCCACACGTTCACTGGTTGAAACACTGGAAAAAAAAGCACAGGCGTCCCATGATTCTCTCCTGCTCTGAACATCATTTATATCAGGAACCACATACTGTCATCCATGACCAGCTCTGTGAAGAAGAAGAAAAAGAGTTAGGGAGGATGTGTGAATTAGGAAAAAGTTAAATAATGTTTTAACATATTTATGTTGGCTTTGACAAACCACACACACTGTTATACTATTTAAGACTTATTATTATTAATATTATTATTATACTTCTGAGACTAAAATCTGCTGCTACTAGAGCTTTAATGCTACCAGTGCCAAACTCTATAACACACTATATCTTTTCTGACTGATCTGCCTACAGTTTTTCATATAAATGAGAATCAAATAATAATCACAATAAAAAAAAATAAAAATTTAAAAAAACCATAGACTCACATTGGCTGAGAAATGAAGACTGTAATACTAATAGGTCAGTCTATCTTTTGGTCAGTCGTTTTTTTATTTAAAATAGAAAAAAAAATGGCAACCTACACGTGTGTTACAGTTGTACTCCAAAGGAAGACGAGGAACTAAGATACGAGTAACACAACGTAATTTGATCACAAGGAAGAAGCAGGCGATAGCACACACACGTAACATTCAACAATACCGGACACTGAACAGAGAACAGGAAGGACCTTAAATAAACAATACAAAATACTAACAGCTGTGAGGGTGATCAGTGTCCATGGTGAATGATGAGTGGCGAGAACTGAAAACAGAAGCACGTGACAGTCAAAACAAACAGGACGAGACGGTGAATGTAACAGCGTGTTTATCTCAGAAATATTTTTATTATCATACTAGTTTATCTAGTATAAGTAATAATTTACTTCGCACCTGCACTCACAACTAGCCAACACTTTTGGCACACTGCCTGTTTTATTATTGCTGACCACCTATCAAAATCTGTGTGGCACTGCTGCGCGACTCAGAGATATTATAGTGAAGCCCAGACCAGTGTCAGTTTAAGTCATCATACACAGAAGTCATAACTTTTGTTTTAGGCAAAACGCTGAGATTTGGACAATGGAGGAACTTGAAATAATATGACAGATATGAAAAGAAATGACATCAAATCGTAGTTTATGTTCACAGCACATCTATTATAGTTCTATTATGATTTTTATCCATACAGCACTTTACACAGATGGATATTATATGTCGTTATCCCACAGAATGGTTGTTTCAGTGATTGACTGTAGTGAAATATGAATTTGACCTCATGATTTTAAGGTGAACTTGTTTGAGTTATATGAATAAAACCCTGAAATAACACCAGAAATGAAGGGTTAATGCCATCTACCAGTGTCAGAAATTAACTTTCCCGTATGAAACAAATGATTTTCGGGGTGATGAATGTGAAGAGAAGATTAATATTCCCAGTGTTTATGTTTTAACATCTTTATATATTCTTCTATATTTTTGTATAAAGGAAATATCACTTTAGTGTTTCTCTTCATGAGCTGTTTTTCAAAGCTATACTGTTGACTTGTGTTGTTTTTCTAGTTCTACTTCACACGCATGCTTTCTGAAAGTTTCTACTGGCATATGTAAAAATAACGGGGTGCTAAAGTACAGATATTTTTAAAAGCCACATCTGCAGAAGTAGATATGTACATGGCTGGTATAAAGGCCAAAAGGGTACCTTCCTAACAGAACTTTATTTTCACTAGTGCATTGGGTTTCCAAGAAAAGAGGAACTAGACCTTTAATTCTCCATCACATGATGTGTAGCATAATATTTAAACTGTACTTCGTACCTTCAAGGTGCTGAGACGCCTTCTAAAAAAATCTAAATTTTGCCTTAATGCCTTTTTGTGGTTTACTGGTCTTGGCTGCATGCATAAGATGAACTTGCTTATGTGTCCACAGTTTTCATAGTATATAATTAATATTAATTTTCCTGTAGATTTTTGGTTAACATTTTAATTAGATTTTTTAATTAGATTGGTTAACATTTTTAATTAGATCTTATTAAACTTTTGATTAAGATTTATACTAACATTTTTCTTAGATAACACTTGCATTTTGACTTCAATATTTCAGAGATATTGGAAGTTGGTTTCTAACTGTTTGTGTTATTCTGTTATGATAATTTTCCTTTATTAAATTTACATTTTTATCATTCAAAATCCATATGTCTATCATTTATTATCTGATCATATTTTATTAAGCAATAAAATCGATTTAATCATGTGACCTGGATCTCCTCATTGCATCACGGGGTTTTTTTTTTTACCTTTATATAGAATTTCTTTCCTAATCTTATTAAATATGTATGCTATCTTTAATGTTAAATTCTTAAATTTAGTCAAATAAATTAGAATAATATGACACTATAGGCTGCTACCAATTAAATCTATCAACCAACTGCATGAAGTTGCTTTCAGATGTAGCTACTTACAGTAAATACAGTTAACAGTCTCCGTGTTCATATATTAATATTCATTATTCTGTATTTGAGTGTGTTGTAAATCAGGGTATCTTCTGTTCATTATGATTTATATAGTTCGCACAAAATACAGCTACCCGGTTAGCCTGCTGTCTTATACACCAAAGTTTATTCAGACCAATCTGTAATGTTATTAAACTAGTGTTAAATATCCAGATATTTCATTTAATAACACAGACCTCCATACTTTTCCAAACTGTGTGGGAACCCATGACCAGAAATAATCCAGAATATATCTGAAGAGCATGAAGGAGGCACAGTCATGTGACAGTTGTCAGTACAGAGGCATTTATCTCTTTCTCATATTGGTCATGAAGCAGGAGGGTCATGTGTACAAAGGACAGAAACCAATGATGATTGAGGAAGAGTTTATTGAGTGTGTACATCATTCATCAACAGCTCTGGTCAGATCCACCTTGGTCATGTGGGTGTCTGCGCTCGTCCCTCCTCTCAGCCCACACAGATACACCTGTGGTTTGGGTACATTACTCTCTCCGTCTCTCTTCGTCTGGCTGCCGGCGTCTTTAGGGAGGAACGTCTGTGTGCTGTTGTGCCGTCTCATGTGACTCAAATCGGTCTGCATTGAGCGCGTCACTTTATTCCGTAGATTTGCCTAAGACAGAGAGACGGTTTCTCGTTAAATTCCCTCATGACCGACATTTCTCTAGCTGTCTGTCTGGACTGAGATCATGTGTGTGGTTGGTTTGGGTTGGGCTGTGTGTTCTCACCAGTTTGATGGCTTTTCTTCTGAGCTCCCACTCGTTCCACTCATAAGACTTTACGATGTTGGTCTCCAGAGGGTGAATCTCCGTTTGTGTGCTGGAGTCACTTTTAGAGATGGCTTTCACCAGCAGTTTCTGTCCTGACTGCATCTGAGACATGAGCACAGCACATTTAGAGGGTTAGTTCAGCCAAAAATGAAGTTTCTGTCATTAATTCCTCGCCCTCATGTCGTTCCACGCCCGTAAGACCTTCGTTCATCTTCAGAACGCAAATTAAGATATTTTTGATGAAATCCGAGAGGTACAGCAATATAATCAACACTTTCAAGGTCCAGAAAGGTACTAAAGACATGGTTAAAACAGTCATGTGACTGCAGTGGTTCAACCTTAATGTTATGAAGAGACGAGAATACTTTGTGCGAAAAAATAATTTTATTCAACAATCTCTTCTCTTCCCTGTCATTATCCTTACGCAGGTGATGCAGTAACACAGTGAAGCTTCCGTGTTTACGTCCGAATGCCGGCTCAATATTGGCCGAAGCTGATCACGTGATCAGCATGACGTACGCGTGTGATGCTGACGCAGGAGCCGGCCAATAATGAGTCGGCGTTCTGACGATGAACCTGGAAGCGCTGGACGTAAACAACGTACGAGAATGACACAGAAGAGAAGAGATTGTTGAATAAAGTTATTTTTGTTTTGTTTTTGCGCACAAAAAGTATTCTCGTCTCTTCATAACATTAAGGTTGAACCACTGCAGTCACATGACTGTTTTAATGATGTCTTTAGTACCTTTCTGGAGCTTGAAAGTGTTGATTATTTTGCTGTCTATGGAGGAGTCATAAACCTCTCGGATTTCATCAAAAATATCTTAATTTGTGTTCTGAAGATGAACGAAGGTCTTACGGGTGTGGAACGACATGAGGGCGAGGAATTAATGACAGAAACTTCATTTTTGGGTGAACTAACCCTTAAAATAATCAAACTGTATTTCTTTTACTATTATTTATTTTGAGTAACAGTTTGTTCTGGCTGCATGTGAACCTGTGTCAAATGTCATCTAGGTTGTATTTTCTTTTATCTAGCTAGTTTTGTGGATGGTTTTTGAGGATAAAACATGTCACTAAACCTGTCCATGTTTCTTTCATCTTGCATCTACCAATGACTTTTGACACACAACCTTTGACATCAACAACAAAACATATGGGAAGTGTTTTTATCATGTATTACTGTCCTAACTGCATTTTAATGTTTGCATGTGTCATATTTTTCCTGCTGTCCATGACCAATCAGAACAGGCCTGCAGTAGACCACACGGCCGATGTGACGCCGGTACCTCAGAGTATGGAGTCACGCTGGCAAACTCCTGATGCAGCTGGAGCAGCTGGATGAGCTCGGGCGTTCTCTTCTCCAGCTCTACCACAGCAGCGGTGAATTCATCTGCTTTAGAGGCGAACTCGTATGCAGCGCTCTTGGAGCTAAAAGCATAGTATTTCTCCTTGTGCTTTAGGACGCCAATGTTTGGATTACCTGAGAACGAGAAATCGTGTGCAGGTACTTCAGTGAATTCTGTTCTGCAAGTGCGTCGGTCAGAGCATCTAGATTCAGTGTTTGTACCTGGCAGTAAAAGGCCGTTCTTCTTTACGAGGGTGAATCCACAAAAGCCCTTATACTGCAGCGGCACATGCTCAAAGTTAGTTGTGCTCTCAGGAAAACACCACTCACATGATCTCATCCCTGATTCAACGATGCGCTCTTCTGAAATATAAAAACACGTGTATAGGATAAAACGATTCTACTGTTTAACTGGGTGAATCTCATACAGACATACAGTCCACGTCATATTTCACCCCAACATCGAAAGAAATAAGCTGTGACATTATTTATTACTATTAAAGAGGACCTATTACAAAGTCTTGATGTTGTTTTTGGGCTCTACTAGAACAGGTTTTCCGGCTTGAATGTTGATTATTTTTCTCATATTCTCCATTGTTCAGCTCCTCTCTTCCCAGTCTGTCAGTAACGCTCTGTTTACTTCCTGTCTCTATGAAGCCCCTCCTTCTGAAAAGCACAATGTGCTCTGATTGGTCGGCTGGAGCAGTGTGTTGTGATTGGTGTTTGGGAAATGTCCCGCCCCTTACCATAACCGCCAGTTTCAACACACAACTAACTAACTCAACCAGGCCCCGCCCCTTTATTCTGCGTATGAATTATTTAAAAGAGGAATATTGTGAAGAAAACTCAAGATGGAGGCGTTTCAGGGAGTTCAGAAACACTGATATAGAGAAGAACTCCGGCTGGGAGACACTAAAGGTCAGCAGGCATTAGCGTCTGGTTGTGTGTCGCACCTGCTGTCACAGAGGATCTGTCCGTGTCCGTCGGGACCTGCAGTCCGTGTAGCAGCAGCTCCAGCTGCTCCGGGCTCAGCAGAGACTGCGCTGACAGGAAGGCCCTCAGACCGGGCACCACGTTAGTGAGCATGCTCAGTAGCAGCATCTCACCTTCCAGCCCCGCCCAGAGCGTAGCCACTGCTGTGAAATGAGGCTGACAAAAAGGGTGACAGCTATAATAAATATGCATGTGATCACAAGCGTGGCACTATTCTACTGAAAAAAAACAAAAAAAAACAGAAACTTTCTGTAATGGACCAGTAGTAATACTTATTCAAATGGACAGTTATGACTCTAAATTCTCATTGAAAGGTCCAAATGTCAGTTTCAGTGCAGCTTCAAAGAGCTCTACACGATCCCAGACGAGGAATAAGGGTCTTATCTAGAGAAACCATCAGACATTTTCTAAAAAAATAAATAAAAATTATATACTTTTTAACCACAAATGCTCATCTTGCACTGCTCTGCGATGCGCCACACATTACGTAATCACGTTAGAAAGGTCACGCGTGATGTAGGCGGAAGTACCGATCCAGTGTTTACAAAGCGAACGTGCAAAGACTAAGTCAAACGCCCTTTACAAAAAAAGGTAAAACAACAATGTCGGATGATTTTGAAGGAGAAAATGAGATGGAGTTTTTCGCCCTACCGCAGTACTTCCGCCTACGTCACGCGTGACCTTCCACATTTGGACCTTCAACCCGTTGAACCCCAGTGAAGTCCACTATATGGAGAAAAATCCTGGAATGTTTTCCTCAAAAACCTTCATTTCTTTTCAACTGAAGAAAGAAAGACATGAACATCTTGGATGACATGGGGGTGAGTAAATTATCAGGAAATTTGAATTCTGAAGTGAACTAATCCTTTAAATCCGAATTCAGCGTTTCCATGGGTTTAAATATAAGATTTTTGTTATAAGAGACGATAAAACAACTTTGTGCATCAAAACCACTCTTTCCCTGGTAAGAAAAAAATTAACTTAATTTTCAAAAGATTTGACCATGTCATCACTTTTACAAGAAGAAGGAGAAAATGGCGGCCTGAGCGGCTTCAACATGCTGTCTGTCAGAGACGATAACATTCATAACACATGTGAGTATAAATTTGTTCTTCACTTGCTAAAATCGAATCAAAGCGATCGGGGAGCTGAGTGAAATACTTCACACTTCTGCAGGGAATAAACACCAATGCAATAGAAAAACTTTGCAAGTGTTAGTGAACATCCTTTAACATGTTATACGTTGAATTTTAATGGCCTTTTTTATGCATGATCTACGCATTCTGATATTTCTGATTTGAATATAGTTTCTCTTTGCCATTGTTCACTGGGGGTTTTGTTCTTTGTAAAGACACTTTGGAATAATAATATCAAATGCACTATATAAATTAATTTGAGAAATTGTGAACTATTAGTGACCACAAACAGATGAGCAAACCATGACAGAAATCACTCACAAACACTAGTGATGTAGGCACTGTAGAATTAGTGTGCACCGTCTCCCTCAAGAGCATCATTCGAGTCACCAGATCAGACTGCAACCGCGTCACTTCCTTTGCACACAGGATGATGTCCGCCTGATGTAAACATGAACATATTGTTATATATTAATTTTTTTAGAGAAAAGCAGGTCAGATGTGTTAGTAGTATCACACAGAAACATGCCACGAATGACCAGTGAGAATCACATATTCCAGAGATCCAGGTAATAAACTGGATTGAGAAACATGGCTGGTTGCAACAAATTAACCAGCTTGATTAAGCATCAAAAAACAGGTTTTGACCAGCTAGAAACCATATAAAACCAGCTATAATCTATGGAAGCCTGTTTAAACCATGGAATAAAGATAAAAAAATAACTTTATCTCACAATTCCTAATTTTTTTTTTTTGCAATTGCGACTTTCCCAATTCAGACTTTATAAAGAAAGAAAAATTGCAAGAGCAAAGTCCAAATTGTCAGCCAGCTTTTTTTCCCTCAGAAATGCAAGTTTCAATCTCGCAATTCTACTTGCAACTGAGTTTGTATCTCACAATTTTGAGAAAAAAAGTCAGAACTGCAAGTTTATATCACAATTCTGACATTATTTCTCAGAACTGCAACTTATTTCTCAGAATTGTGAGGTTATATCTTACAATTTGAAGAAAAAAAGTTGCAATTATCTTTTTTTATTTTTTATTCTGTGGTGGAAACAAGCTTCCATAATCATCAGACATGATAGTTGTGTTTCAAAGCCAGTGTTCTGCCTGTGCAGCATTTTAAAGTCTCCCTGCAGTCAATAATTTCATCCCTAACTCATCTTTGATAATCAAAATGACATATTTAAAAGTTTTTTCTAGTGAAAATAATTTCTTCACGCTTTAAAATAGCTTGAATGTAACTCTAAACCCTTGCTTCATTTAGTATACGCAGAGCCATGAATATGCAAATTAATCTCCGCCTCCACTCAATCACAGCAGCTCGGACTGCCTGATCCACATGAAAACAACTTTATTTACAAAATAATATTATCCAAAGCGTGATCACGCAACGTCAACTCTCGCGTGAACACAAAACGGGGCATTGCAGATCAATATTTTCATAAATAAAGTGGTAAATTATGTTTTTTTGTGCAAACAAAGCACTCGCGTCGCTTCATAAAATTGAGGTTAAACCACTGGAGTCAAACCCACCAGTATGAATTTGAGGAAGGCCTCGTGTTGTCGCGTGTTATACAGAGCCTGTTTGAGCAGATCTGGGTGGACAGGGTACTCGGGTTGCCCTGTGTCCTGCTCAGAGATCTTCTCCAGCAGGGCTGTGTACTGCCAGGCCAACCGCTGAGCTCCTGCCAGTTCACTCTCTATGTCTGCCACTGCGGCTGGCACCGCCTCATTCAGGATGGCCGGCACTGCAGGTGGGAAACACACATGGAGAAGTGACCACTGATGCCGCCGTTACACCCTGCAGTCATGAAACCAGCAGTCTGGGAGACACGTACAGTTCTGGATGCCCTCTCCTCCTTTGTTGCTGTCCTTGTTGAAGAGGCGTATGCCGCTGACGATCAGAGACAGTTCAGTCAGCTGCTTTTCTTTGTCTTGTTTCAGCAGAGACATGAAGGTCGCCAGCTGTGACTGTGGAAAGACGCTCTGCAGAGCCGCTGCAACAAACACACGTCACATACAGACGCATTACAGAGCTGCAGGACAACATAATGCTGTTATCTTAAAGTAGCATTGAGTATTTTGGGGTTGATGTTGCGCAGTGATCATATACTGTCACCTAATGCACACAAGATCAGAAACAAACTGTAGAAATGCTCTAATAGCAGTCTGAAATGATTAATTACACAAGTAAATGTGTTGTATAACAGCAGAATTGCTGAGATAAACTACGTAGTATTCATTATTCACTTCACAATGGATAATCCATTTATGAATAAAGTATTATAGATTTAATCTGATACACAGATGCGTAACAATGAAATGACACGCCATATTTACCCAAAATCATTCCTAAAGGGAAAGAAAATAGGTACTAAAATAGATCCTTGAAGGATACCACATGATTGGGGTGCCGACACCCACACGTTTCCAGACGAGAGATAAGAATATGATGATTAATTGTATTGAACGCTGCTGTAAGATATAAAAGTTGAAGTATAGTCCCATTACCAGAATCGGTTGCCAGATAAATATCATTAAAAACCCTCAGCAAAGCTGATTCAGTACTATGATGTGTTTTAAAACCTGATTGAAATACTTCACAGATATCATTTCCGTCAAGAAATGTCTGTAACTGAATGAGAACGGTTTTCTCCAAGATACTGGAGAGGAATGGAATTTTTGAAATTGATCTAAAATCAGCAAACACTCTTATCCGAATTTGATTTTTAAAAGAGGCTGAACTACAGCATGTTTACATTAATCAGGAACAGTCCCCAAAAGCAAATTCTTATTAATTATAGACAATATAAGTGGACAAACCAATCCAATAACTTGCTTTAACAAATATGTCAGAACAATATCTTGGGGAGAGGTTGTGGGCTTTAGCTTGAGTACAATCTCCTCAAGAGTAGAAAGAAAGATTAAGGATTAAATTAGGATAGAATTAGGATAATTAGGATAGAGTAACACCTGCTATTTACCCAATTTTACCATATACATACATATATATATACACACACACACACACAGGGCTTGACATCAACGTTTTTGCTCACCAGTCACTGTGGCTAGTGGTCACTGGCCACAATTTTAACATCGATACTATGGGAAAATGCTGCCATATAGATATTTTTAATATCATCTCATAATTTGGCAGCAGGTTTATTAGGCTGCTGTCACTTTAAGACCTGACGCACGGATCCATTAAACTGTTACACATGAGTTTTCTTTCTCAACTGTTTACGTTCACTTCAAACATCACTGACTGTTTACGTGAATACTCACCAAGACCGACATTTTGACATTATTTTGACTGTTTAAGCGCAATAAGCAGAGAAAAACAACTCAATTTAGTACTGAGAGGTGGCTTTATGTGGGTGTGAGAGCAAAATCTGCAGGAATGAGTAAAATTACGAGCAATACAAGCAATCCTACGCCGAAATTCAAGCCCTGAAACACCAATAATATTCACCCGGATCAAATGAAACGAGTGAGTGAGAGGAGGAGGGTTTGTGTGTAACTCGCTGTCAGAGAGATGAGAGAGAGAAAGAGTAGTTGGTATCGTGTGTCTATTCTGAGGAAAATGAGTGTTGGAAGCGTTTCAGATATTTCAGTGTCGATATGTATCGAAAAATCTATATTTTTGACAACACTACATTGTACTTAGTTTATTATTTCAGATGCCTTTTTAAAAGACTACAATTGAAAAATGTATATATTATATATAAAATTAAATCCACCAAAATGTCTAGTAGGAGTGACTTTGTTAAATGCCACTGCTGAAATCCAAATGAGAAACCCTTATTGGTTGAGCATCAGTTTGTGCGTAGTGAAGCTGTAGTTGGTTGTATTCGGGGTGTTGTACCTGTGGTTTCTCTCATGGCGTTGATGTCTGTGGCTGATCCGAGGTTGGAGCGCTGCATGACGTAGCTGACTATCTTGCTGTACAGACTCTGCAGGTCCTCTCTGGTCTTGGCCCGACAGTCAGTGATCTCTCTGCTCAGAGACAGCAGACGAGACTGCAGAACCTTCTGCTGCATCTCCAGAAACTCACCTGAGACACAGCCAGCCAATCAGCACGAGATCCAGCCGTGAATACTTTTAAAGCACAGTGCAGATTCCTAGTGGAATGACTGGATTTCACCTGCAAAATTTCGCTAAACAGCAATACTTTAAACATGAGGCTACAACTGCACTAAACAAATGACATTAAAAACTTTATTAAACTCAACTATATAGTTGGTCTTTCATGAACTGTATTGTACGACTAGTACAGCTGCTAGATAAGTCATAACTCTGATTATGTGTATGTGCATCTGGTTGTAGTAAAATGACTCCTGTCTTCATGCACAGTTTGGTCATCTACAGTAGCTAAACTGTGACCCTCGTTGGATTGTTTGGGCAGCTTTACCTTTGTTGTTGTTTGTTTTTACACTTACGTCGGGATGTGTAGTTCATGTCAAAGTAAACCTGCATCTTAATGGTGTGTAGAGTTGGACTGGTCTGGTCCATGAGTCTCTCCACACACAGCTGAAGACATGAAAACAATCACGTTACACTTACTGCTCCTATTAATAAAAAAAAAAAAACTCTTTTATTTATTAACTAGATAGTAAAGTTTGACAAGACAAACTCTGATGTTAGCTTGAGAAAGCCTGACCTGAATGTTTGAAGCAGATTTAACATCTTGTAGTTTGAGGGTTTTTCGTTTGAAGCCGTTTTAAAAGCTTTTTACGGGAAGTGACATTTTTTTAAAGGGTCATGAAACCCTAAATATATGAGAGAAGTGAGTTATGTGTGTTGAACTTCATAGAAGATGCTCCCGTTAGTTTTACTTTCACGAGAAAAATTGTTAATTTTAAGCTTTTTTTGTGCTATTTTCATCTTCTGGCTTTAATTGCGTCTTCGTGTCAATGTACATCGATGACTCATCAGTGTCTCATAATTATTCATGAGGCTGCATGTCCTTATCCAATGAGAAGACGCCTCGCTTAATTATTCACAACAGCACGCGTTGATTTCCTCTGACAGGCGCTTCAAACAGTGAGATTGCATTTTACAGTCAGTTAAAGATGCATTAATGGGTCAAAATGAGTCTTTCTTTTTGCTTTGAAAGAGTTCCTGCGTCACATAAGTTTGAGTCTTCGACACAAATGTGATTCATCCACACTGAGTGTAACCGGTCTTTACGGTGTTACGGTTTAACTGGTGCCTGTGTTAAGCTGTGACTTGTACATCAGGTGTGAACAATTTGTCAATTCTGAAAACAATTACTGTTTCACACTACATGATGCTGGTATTATTGTAAAGATTAAAAAATAAGACATAAATAAGGTATTTCATGACCTGTAACGACAGAAGTATGTGTTTTATTATGGGAAAGGGCTGCTCGTGTCGAATTTCGAATCTCACTACATTGTACGACCCTCGAATGACGTTTTCGTCAAAATGCTGCTCCCCTAAATTATGTGACAAAATTATGCCTACTTCATTAAGGTGTTTTTTGTTTGTTTTGTTTTTGTTTTTTGTTAAACATACTTTTGTCATTACAGGTAATGAAATCCCTTATTTTTTTTAATCTTTACAGTAATACCAGCATCATGTAGTGTGAAAGTTTAATAGAAGCAGGGCTGCCAAGTTTTGAGCTCAGCTTGCAGTGAGAATTATTCCCACTTGAGGGCGTGAGTGAGCTGTGAGTGTCCAAACATTTGTTAACTGTGAACAGAATTTCATTAGTTTTACTGACAACGTGTTTACCTGGTACAATGACTGGCACAATGTTTTTAGTATTGACACAAATGTCATGATTCAATTCCAGTCTAGATTCAATATTGATTTATTTGGATATATATATCTCTTACAGTACATGTTAATTCTTCTCAAGAAAAAAAAATCTCTCTCAACTAATACTGCAAACTATACAGCTGGTACATTAACACTAAGGTTAAAATGATCAACTGATTCGTAAACAATTGCATACAATATTATTATTTTATAATATATTAATATATATTTTAGTAAAAGTAAAAGTATAATAAATATATAATATTGTGTTTTTATTGAATATCTTTCCTGAGGTAAATCATGTAATGTTATACATGACATATTGTATATCCAAGCTGACGTATTTCCGCAGTTAAAACACTTTTAACATACATTCCGATGTTCATTCATGTTTATTTCGTGCTAGAAGCAGAAGTAGAAGAACAGAGGTGGTACAGCGATCTGTCACGCCACATCAAAGAGCGCCAAAACCACATTTATTGTTTCAGTTCCCTAATAAAAGTGACATAATTTAAATATCAAAAGTAACCTGCTCTGTTTTGTCTGTCAGCGAATTGTCCTCTTCGCTCCACGATGCTTTTTGTTGTTTTATTTCCATGATGTTTTTTTCACTGCGTGAGAAAATGGACGTGTGGCATGAGAACTGATTTAAATATGTTTTAAAATTATACATTGTTACAAAAACGCATCGCTTCGCTTCAGAAGGCCTTTATTAACCCCCTGGAGTCGTATGGATTACTTTTATGATGGATGGATGCACTTTTTTGGGCTTCAAAATCTCGACCCCCATTCACTGCCATTATAAAGCTTGGAAGAGCCAGGATATACTCCGATTGTGTTCGTCTGAGAGAAGAAAGTCATATACACCTAGGAAGGCTTGAGGGTGAGTAAAACATGGGATAATTTTCATTTTTGGGTGAACTATCCCTTTAATGTCACATTTTTGTAATATTTGCGTTGTTTTATTATTTTAAAATATGGATTATTTTCTCATCCTTTTATAGATTGATAGGTAGATCTATTTTTAAATAGGCATATAACTTTGTTACCTCTATGAGTTTCTGCACATCTTGCTTTGTAAGAGTCCTGTCCACATTAAAATGATTCCTGGGGTCCAGAACAACAGCTTTGACCTGAACACACACATCATTTCACCACATGTTGAGCTGATCTACAACATTCATCAGCTTTATTCGTCTTCACAGTCACTCACCATGAACGCGATGAGCGTCTCCGACAGAGTCTGTCCTCTGCTCAAACATGTCTGCGCGATCTCACGGATGATGTTTCTAATAACGCTTTCAGCTTGTGTACTCGACATGTTTCTCGACTATAACATCTACAGGTTTTTAACTTGTAAACATCCCAGCGTGTCGTGTTGGTGTTGTGCGTCGAGTGGTCGTCAAGGAGATGATGGACAGTGTGCGGCTGCGCTTCTGAAAGGCGCCGGAGGAGGCGCTGTTTTTCTGCCACAGTGAACACACTATGAACTCTGACCCTCATTAATGCAAAACATTATTAAATAACTCAATAGCTGCTAATCAGCAGCAATTTACTTGGATAAGGGCTGTAAAACAGTATCCATAAATCACTGAACATTCAGAGAGAGATTTTGTGAATAAACTATATCATAAACTATAAATACTCTGTGATGATGGGAAGAAAAGCTGTAACTGAACACACTCCTCAGGTTCACATATTTATTGTTCTGACGGATCAAAAAATATCAGAATTGTAGTGATAAAATTAATGACAGGAAAGTGAAATCATTCAGTGCAGCGCATTCACATTTCTATATGGAATAAACGTTAAAAATCTGCAGTACAAATATTAACTTCAATAAAAAATTATCATTTGGTATTTATGTACAGTTGAAATAGATATATACAATATTATATAACACATTAATTCCTTCAAAG
This sequence comes from Mylopharyngodon piceus, assembly GCA_039654765.1. Taxonomy (NCBI): domain Eukaryota; kingdom Metazoa; phylum Chordata; class Actinopteri; order Cypriniformes; family Xenocyprididae; genus Mylopharyngodon; species Mylopharyngodon piceus. The sequence goes on from CM077456.1 coordinate 31,925,095, forward strand.
ACACAATATAATTGTTTTTTCTATATAATTGTTGATTAGTACACACTCTCTCTCACACACACACACTACAACCACAACATACTTCAACAGTCCTGCAACAGAAACTGTTTTGTTTTTGTTTCCCTTTGTCTTTGGGTAGACACTATATTTCATTTTATGTGGGAGATTTGTTCAATATGTTATACTGTCTTATGTTTCTATTGTTTACAAACCATGGTTTATTTGTGCAATCGTGCAAAGAGATATATTTGATGTTACATCAGAAACCGTACACAACAGTACTGAACAAATCTCGTTGTTTCATTCCCATCCAATGAAATATGGCTTTCACACAAGATGTCAGGGTTCGACAATCGCAAAGTAGATGTTTAACCAGAGACCATTTCTGGAGGGCTTTTGTGTGAAATTCACATTTTTTTATAGCTGCATAATGAATATTTGTCCCATCTGCTGCTAATTGTTTCTGATACATGGCATCTACAGCTCAAAAAACACTTGTCCATGAGGCAAAGTTTCTGTTTCCCATGAGCAGCTTCCAGGTTGTGTTCTTCTGGGGAATCAGACGGTTATGATTATACGTAATTTAATACAGAAGCTAAAGGACAGAGTCTCGTGTTCACAGTGAATGACAGCTTACGCAGTAAACAAAGACTGCTGAAAATCCTTCATTATATCGTCTCGTTTGTACATCTTAAAGTCATCATGAAACGGAAGTTGTGCTTGTCTTTTCTTCTCTATTGTGATGTATATTCGAGTGAAACGCTTCGCAAACAAGAACAAATGTAGGGCGGGGCTTGATTTTGTCTGTGGGGAATTGATTGGATGGTTGTGGTTTGCTATTGGTGGATCTCATGTGAGTGACAGGTTGCCCCGCCCTCGTCATCAGAGAAGAGAAGAGATGCTGCAAGAGGGAGGAGAAGATATTCTGATTCAAGATTATGAGGAACATAAAAAAATGATGAATCATTTAGAATAAACTGTAAATTTTTGGTTTCATGGTGACTTTAAAAGTGGACATCATAGATGAGGCAAAAGGCAAGTGTACAGGATAAAGTCTTCTTCATATTCTTTCAGGAGTCAGTGTTACTCTGTTTATTCAGGGTTGGAGTGGATTATAAGGCCCCAGTCTCGCTCCATCTTGGTGAAGTCATCCTCCTGCTCAGAGGCCTGCGAGGCCTGTCTCAGGATCAGGTTAGGCAGGAGTGAGACCGCTTCGGTCTGGGTCTGCGGCTCGTCCTCTAGACCCAACAAGCCCATCAGAGGGATCTTCAGCTCTCGAGTCTCTGGGCTCCAGTCCAAAAATATCTGTGCTTCCTCTTCATCGTCGTTCTGCTCATCCTCACAGGCATCCTCAGGCGCTCTGGAGTCTATTACGTGGCCTTGTGTCCTGTACGGGCTGACCTCGGCCTGACTCTGGCCCGGCGCGTCGAAAGAGGCCGTCACCACGATGCCGTAATCTCCAGCCTCGCTGTGAAGCGGCTCCTGCGGCCACGGCTGCAGCTCCGAGTCCTCGCTCTCAGAGTCTTCGGCCTGAGCTCCGGATCCGGCCGGCGGCGGCCTGTGCTGCTGTGCGTAAGACATGGGCGGCTCCGGCACGGCGTTCAGAGCCTCAGCTTCGGCCGTGGGCAAATCTTCAGCAGAGCAGAGCTGTGGCAGAGCCGCGGGACAGAGCGGAGACCACTCATCTCCACACCAATCCGATTTAAACATGTTAAAGATGATTGTTGAAGGCATTTCAGGTTGGAAGGTTTGTAGATTCTCGTTCATTCGAGCCACATGCTGAAATGACAAAAGTACAGCATTACTTTAGTTATTTCTAAAGCACTTTATTCAAAGCTTTGCAGTAACAAACAGGAAAATAACAGAATGATGCAAATGTCATTGAATATTAAGATTCAAATTCTGCTTTAAAGCAGCTCTAAAAAGACAAGATCTGACTACTGTCTCACTGCCGCTCAAAAGTTTGGGGTCGGCAAGATTTTTGAAAGAAGTCTCTTCTGCAAAATGCATGCAGTTTTGTTTTTAACCACTAGAGAGCCAAAAGTTACATCGTGTACATTTAATTTCTATTAAAAAAATCTTACTGACCCCAAACTTTTTAAATGGTAGTGTGTATCAGAAATTAGTTACACTTTATTTTGTTATTTAATTTGAATGGAAACAAAATCTGGACTGGAGCACACAGAAAATGGAACCAACAAACACACTACTGTTTATTAGTTTGGGGTCAGCAAGATTTTTTTGTTTTTAAAAAAGGTTAATACTTTTATTGAGCAAGTGTGCATTAAATAGATTAAAAGTGACAGTAAAGACACATATAATATATATATATATATATTTGTAGCAATAGCCAACAATACATTGTATGGGTCAAAATTATTGATTTTTCTTTTATGCCAAAAATCATTAGGATATTAAGTAAAGATCATGTTCCATGAAGATATTTTGTACATTTATTACTGTAAATATTTTTGTGAGTGGATATGCATTGCTAAGGACTTCATTTGGATGACTTTAAAGGCGATTTTCTCAATATTTTGATTTTTTTGCACCCTCAGATTCCAGTTTTCAAATAGTTTACATCAATGGAAATATATATAATATATATGTGCTGTCAATCGATTAAAAAAAATTAACTAATTAATCACACATTTTTCTGTCATTAAACGCGATTAATCGCAATTAAAAACATCACTTTTTATATTGTAATAATTTCACAGTTAATCTACAAATTATTGTAGAAACAACATAAAGACAGTATATTTTAAATATTAGTTTAATGGCATCTTTTCATGAATGAAGGCCAGTATCACTGACACTAATACTGCTACTGATGTCTCTATGAAATTGATTTAAAAAAATAATAATAATAATAATTATAGACATTCAATATTACAGTATAACTGAAAGCTATCAATTTCAATTTTTTAGGATTTAAAAAAATAACATTTAATTTAAATGAACTTAAAACAATCTTCACATAAACCCATTATAATAGATTTATTTTCATATTTACCTGCCTAACAGGTAGGAAATATACAGAAAAGTTATCAAACACTTTACAGTCTTAACTATATAAATCATAAATTAAATATAGATTAATCCTTATTAAAGCTACAGTTTTCTCTGTTATCTTTGTACTTTGATGAACATTAATGACAGTCATCACAGCAGCTGGTTTATTAGGCTGCTGTCACTTTACGAGCTGCCGCTGCCAAACATGAACATGAACATCTAATTTTCTCACAACTCTTTAAGTTCATTTAAAATGTTATTTAACTTATTTAAGACTGCTCTCATGAGGATAGTGCTCCACAAAACGGCCATTTTGGCATAATTCTGTGTTATTGTTTGTTCAAGCGCGAAAGAGAACTCAATACTGGCGCATCTTTCTGTGCACGAGTCATGTGTGTGTGTCACATGACAAGACATTCACAGACAGTGTGTTCTCATTTTTCTTGTGGCGTTTGAGTAGTTTAAAAGAGCGTGATCATATAATCGAAAAAATTGAGGAACTGGAGGAGCTCTAAGCATGAGATGTGCGGTCTCTAAATATTGTAATCTAATAGCGTGTGTTTGTTTCACTGGTGTGTGACAATCTTACAGTGCTCTTGGGCAGGGTCTGCCGGTGGTCCGTGATGTAGCAGTGGACGAGTCCTCCGAGCACAGCCAGCACACAGAGACACAGCGCAGACGGCAGCACTCCTCCCAGCATGGCAGCCAGCAGCTGATCTCCGAACGGATCTACAGCAGGGAGAAACTCACACATTAACACACCCACATTCAGAGCGTCTGAAGACAATAAACCAGCACTCGAGCATGAGGAAGTCCAGCTCTCTGGGAAAACACCTCAGGTACAGTCATGCAGATTATCCACGAACTGATAAAGGGTTTAAAACTACTGCAAAGGTTTCCTCAACTTGTCCTGTCACTTTTGTCAATCAAATACTGCTCAAACCTGTTCACCTGACAATCTGAAAGTGAAAACACAAGATTCCTTTACGGGCTGATGGAGTCGTGTTTACTGCGGTACCTTTGGGAGTCTTGGTGCACAGCCGCTCGCTGTGTTTGTAGGCCAGAGGGAGAGACTGGGATTCGGCATGAGCCGTCACGCAGAACTGTGTGGAAAAGTCCAGCGGTCCCAGCCTCAAGCTCCCGTTCGTGAGACGCATGTGATTCTGGAAAAACAACAAATGCATTATTTCCCTGTTCCAATTCGACTGAGTAACCTACACTCTTAAAAACAAAGGTTCAAAGAGGGTTCGATGCCATAGAAGAACCAAATTTGGTTCCCCACAGATCATTTATTATAGCTTGTCAAATTTGCCCCTATTTGGGTGTGAGCAAAATCATGCCATTTTTGTGTGTGTCCCTTTAAATGCAAATGAGCTGCTGCTCCCGGCCCCCTTTCCAGAAGAGGGCGGAGCTTTAACAGCTCAACAACAACAAAGCTGGAGAATCTCACGCAGCCAAAATGAGGATTGTCAGTAACGGTGTTCAGCCTTACATTGTTCAAACCGGAGTCGACACTGATGGAGAGACTCAGGAAGAAGTTACAACTTTTAGACGTTTCTGAATGGTTAGTGGATAAATTTATGTAGTTGCTGTGGAGTTGATTCAACTCATCGACTAGCATGTGCCGTCATGTTAATCTTTTGTGCAAATCCAGCGTTGAATTGACCCTCGTTTGTGAAGCAGTCCGGCGTAAAATGACGGCATGTCAACAACACTCTACTACAACAACTCTTCCTCTTCTCTAAAGCAGCCCAACATGGCCTCGCCCCCTTTGTTGTGTGTTCTCAGGGGCGGGGTTTATGTAAATTTTCAGGTTAGTGATGTCACTAACCCGGGAAGAAGCTCGTTGTAGTCCCTACCAGCCGTTTGTTGTAGCGATTTCTGTAAAAGAAAATATCTCTTTGCATTGAACTTTGAGCGTCGTAACTTTGCAGATGTTGTTTACGATCAAACAGCAACATTACACACTAACTAAAGTTAAAAAAGTCAAATCATAATCAACCACCCCTTTTTTTTCTTAGTGTGAAGAACATTTTAAAACCGTTTTCCACTATAAAGAACCTTCCAAGGTTGTTAAAGGTGGAACCACTGACTCCAACAGTGAACCTTTATTTTTAAGAGCGAGTCCATTTTCAAGCACTAACCGTGTGATTGCTCCTGCTGTTGAACACAGAGACATTATAGATCATGTGTGGGAAGATCTTCCAGAGTGACTTGTCTTTCTTTGTCCTCTTAGTTCTCCATCTGAAGGGCCCCTTTATCGTGATGTTCAAGTAGTTCTGCTTCACGTTCACTTCCACCAGCGGCGCTCCGAGAACCGCTGCAGGACAGAGATTGATGAGGTCAGAAGCTGCTAATGATTTGCCTTTATGAGGGTCAGAGTTCAGGGACAGCAGCTTTTTGTGTTTGCTTTCACACATGTACATAAATGGCATAACAGAGAAGTCAACGTGAGAAAGAATCAGCTCAACATAAACACAAAGACATGCAGAGATGATTGTCATGTTCACGCTCCACCCAGGTGTAAAACATTCCTGCTCCTGAACAATTCACATATTTCAGCACGACAATCTTTCAAGGGTGTTGCAGGGTTGGACCATAATTCTGGATAAAGAAATATAACGCACTCTAAGATAATTGAGGAATGTGTTTTAAAGCATTTGTGTTTCCTATCATAACGCAACAAATGACCCTAATTATAGGTTTACAGCTTGTAAAACAAGCTTAAGTCTTTGTTAAATCTCACGAGAGCTCAGTTTTCTCTCTGATGACTGATGTGAAGTGTGTAAAACGACTGAAACGGCAGCAGCTTAGCAATTTAAACATCATAACGTGTAGTCATCTGGTTATTATCACATGATAAACTCTAAAAGGCTGATCTGAACTCAGAGTTTATTCTGTGATAATAACCGGTCGGCCCGGCTGTCCGTTATCTCACTTATTGCATGGAAATATATTGATCTAATTTCAAGTTATTTTATGCTTTTATTACACAAGAAGAAAGACAGGGTGGAGTGTCCAGGAAACCCAAATCGATCTGCCTGATTAAATTTTGCGGTAATGACCGGATGACACGTTCTCACGCTCGTTACATGCTTACTTACCAAAGCAATAAATAAATGTTGAAATGAAATATGGATTTAAATTCCATATTGTGATGTACAGAAAAAAGGCGGGACTTGGTTTTATGCATCGGTTGTTGATTGGAACGTTGAGATGTGGGCGTGGCTCTCACAAGTGTATGCAAATGAGCGCGAGCTTGCAGGGGCGGGGCTTAACAAGCATCCAAAATGGTGAATAGTTAGAAATATTTGAATGCTGCAACGGTTATGTTTCATGTGCCATTTACTGTAGGCAGTGTTATTACTGCCATCAACAACAGTCACACATGGATTTTTGGTATAAAAATGAGTCATTTCTGAGTCTGAGGACGTCCACATGACTTTTGGGGACTTCTAGTCAGTCACTACATTCTGCAGTGGAGAGGTTCGGCAACAAGATGGAGAAGTAATTTTAGCTGTCAGCAACTTCTCTATCATTTATGGTGTCTCTACTGTATGTACATGGAAATCTTCACACTGCTATACTGTATTTGTGTAGGCTTTAATCAACAGTGATAAACAAACTACCAAAGCGAAAGTGTTTTTCAGTTCATCAGTCACTCACTGTCGGTCATGGGTCTGAATCTGTGTGTGCTCTCGCTCCAGAGGGACTGTGTGCGAGCGCCGACGGCTCTGACTCTGGCGTAGTACTCCTCGTGCAGGTCAAAGGTCTCCTGAGACACGTCACATTCGCTCTGTGTGATGGAGCTGCACTGATTCACACGCCTCCATCGCACCTGCTCACTGCCGCTCCCCTCCGCATCCCCGTATCTGCAGGAAAACAGCACGCCGGAAGAGCTCCTGTCACATTACAGGTTCAGGAAACATTCACTCACTATTCCTTCATCCCTTCCTGTTCTGGCTTGAACTATTCTGATCGATGGATGACTTCTAGCACTTCTTGTCTTTATCGTCTCTTTAAGATGATTCATTGATGTATTCCTCATTTGTATAAAAAGGTTGTTGGTTTGGTTTGTGAGGGTCGGTACATATTTGGACAAAAAAGCAAACAAAGGCCGCAAGATCTTATCTTTCTTCACTAACGTCTATTTTCTTTATCATGTTTTGAGTCTCAATGTCGTTGAATCAGTGAAAGAGCAAATGACTCAGACCTGAAGAGAATGAATCATTTCTGTTTCTCGTTATTTCTTTCATGATCATGATTGCCTGATTCGGAATATATTCGAAGCAAAGCTATTATCGCTAACTAAAACTAAAATTACTTGAAATGAACTGAAATAAAATAAAATATAAAAAAGTTCAACATTTATTTCAGCTAGTTTCTCGTTTTAATTTAGTTTAACTTGATGTACGATGTACTAAAATAATTAAAAAATAATAAAATAAATTAATAAATAATTAATTAAATAAAATAAATAAAACTATATAGACATATTTTAACAAATATATAAAAATTAAATAAAAAAAAAATATAAATGTAAAAATGTTGTAATAAAAATTACAAAAACACACAAGAAAATTACTAAAACTTTAACTAAAATGAAAATGAAAAATTCCACCTATTTTAAGTTCAGTTGCTGCCTTAAAATTTTAAGTATAATTAGTCATTTCAACTTAAATTATATTAAACTGATTTTTTAACATAAAAAAAGTTGAAACTGCTTAAATTATTTTGATGAGTTAATGCAAAAACATATGATGCCATGAATTATTGATCATATCATTTTTATGGTGTATTAATAAAACTATAATAGTATCTCAATGATACTAAAATATAACTGCTTTAAAGTTTTGCCCAACACAAAACTGACTGTCTTCATGTTAAACACTACATCGACTGATTTATCATTGCAAACTTTTACTTATGTCAAATAGTTTGACTATAAAATGCTTTTATTTATTTTATTTTTTTTACAATAAATGACACTTGTTTTGGTATTTTGTATCTAATGCGATGACATTCGCTGCGTCCGAAATCACATACTTTATAGTAAATTTGGTTTGAAACTTACTTCCCAACCAGTAAAAAAGTCAATTCTATATAGTATGAATGAAATTCAGACATACTACATCCACCATGTTGTCATGGTCATGTGACCTACTGTTGCGTCGCGTCACCTCCACTCTCCCGTGGCCTCATGGGATAGTAAAGTGTCCATGAAATGCACACTTCAGAAACTCACAGGAAGTAGTAGTTCATCCAGGGACGTTCTGCCTACTGAATTCGGACATACTACACAGCTCACATGCTGTTTTTCGCCTACTATATAGTATGTAAGTAAGCATATTCGGGCGCAGGGATTCAGACTAGCATGACTTTTAATGCTGACTGTACAGAACTCAAGAGACTGACTCTGAACAGGCTGTGTTTTATTTCACTCACATGGCATACTCCACAGAGTAGACGGTCCCATCTGGAGATCCTTCTCCGGGCGTCCACGTCACTATGTTCCTCAGGTTCACGGAGGAGAAGTGGACATTTCGTGGCTCAGGCAGTCGCGTAACAGATGACACTACATGAGACAGAATATTCTCACATATTATGAAGCACACAGGTCATGTTCACATTCCTGTCTCACTGAATTGTTTCCAGTTTTCAGAGCCTCACAGCGACAGCAGGAAATGCAGTGAAGTTTAAGCATTCTTGAAATAAATCAGATTTCATAAAACCACAGGAAGAGGCACAAGAGAGTTTCAAAGGTGAATCTGCTTCCTGTTGTTCCTGATGATAAAAGACCTACACATGATCACATTTATGACAGAAACCACAGAAACAGTGGCAGAACCCCAGCTGATCATAATAATAAATATAAACATGCTATTATGTGATTCTGATTTGTCACGTGATGTAACGCACCTATAAAAGAGGT